>CM053034.1:89216629-89556214 GCA_028564925.1 Lithobates sylvaticus
GTTGTTGCTGCTAAAGGGTGGCACCAACCAGTTATTAGGTTTAGGGGGCAATCACTTTTTCACACAGGGCCATGATGGTTTGGATTTTTTTTCACCTTTAATAATAAACACCTTCATTTACAAATTGTATTTTGTGTTTACTTGTGTTGTCCTTGACTATTGTTTAAATTGGTTTGATGTTCCGAAACACTTAAGTTAAACCCCCCCCCCCCCCCCCCCCCCCCCCCCCCCCCCCCCCCCCCCCCCCCCCTGACAAACATGCAAAGGAACAGGAAATGAGGAAGGGGGCAAACACTTTTTCACACCACTGTATATACACACACACATATATATATATATCTATAGATATATATATATATATATCTAGATCTCTCTCTCTCTCTCTCTCTCTCTATCTCTCTCTCTCTCTCTCTCTCTCTCTCTTCTCTCTCTCTCTCTCTATATATATATATATATATATCTCTATTTATATATATTTTTTATTATTTTTTGGTTAGCAAAAGGATTTTGGATTACACATGATTAAATTGGGGAGTCAGCAGAGCTTGCCCTTAATTCAGATCTTACCCTCACATTTCCAGCGACTGCACTTGCAGTTCCATTGAAGTTGCACTTTACACTTGTATTGTCAAATGAATGTGCGTTTTGGAAATGACCTCCATATTATTTAGACATGTACCTGCCTATTCATAATTAAACTATGTTTTTGAATAACAAACACGTATATCATTATTTTGTTTGGAAATTAAATTACCATTTTTTTTTTTTTTTTTCACAATCAAAGTTTTTGATTGAGAAAAAGTTGCATACAGTTTTTATAGAAAAAGTATCAGAATGAATGAGTTTGTAGTGCACATCGTAACAAGAATAGATTCATGGTTCCTATGGTGTTTAGGTGGTTATAGCAGTGTATTCGCTGGATAGGGTGAAAACTAGCCAAGGGTGCCATAGTGAATTAAAGCTAGAGCCATCTTCTTTTTTCATTGCCAGTAGTTCCTCGATTCTGTACATGTAACGTACCCTGTCCAACCAATCCTTGACCGTAGGAGTGTGAGTGGTTTTCCAGTGCAAAGGTATTAGACTTTTAGCAGCTGTAAGAAGGTGCCTGGATAAAGATTTTTTATATTTGCTAATTGAAAAAGAGTTAATATGTAGTAGGCAGGCAGCTGCGTCTAGGATAATTTTCGTTTCTGTGATGTGTTTGATCCATCTGATAATTTGGTTCCAGTAGTCAAGGATTGGGGGACATTCCCACCATAGATGTAGGAGAGTACCTGTATCGTTCCCACATCGCCAACATAAGTCTGAGGCCTTAGTAGACCATTTTTTGTTTTAACTGGCGTTATATACCATTGTGTGAGAAGTTTATATGATATTTCTTGGTACCTTGTACTAAGTGAGCATTTGTGTGCGAAGATACATGCCTTTTCCCATTGTGTGTCACTTATTATAGAACCAAGTTCATTTTCCCACCTTTCCTTATGTTTGTTTCTGTTCTGGTTGGGGGGGGTGAGATAGCCATTTGTATGCTAGAGAGGTCGTGTTGGCTATTTGTGAGCCTTTGAGGCAGATGTCTTCTAGAGGTGTGAGTCTCTGGAAGAATGAAGATTTGTTTTTGCTGTTAAGGAGGAAGTCCCTAACCTGTATATAGAACCAAAAGTTTGAGAAAACATCTCCATATTCGGTTTTAAGCGTTTCCAGGGATTTAACCCTGTTTCCATTCATGCAGTGGGTAACCAGGAGTTTGGAGGTGTGTCCTGGGAATGAAAACGATTTCTGGTTCATACCTGGCGGGAAGTCAGGGTTGTTAACTAAAGGGGTTAGTGGACCTGGGATTGTGGCCAATTCGTGTTTTGTGATTAGGGAATGCCAGATTTTAAGGGTGTTTGCCACCAGTGGGTGTGTGATATCCCTGGTGGATCTAGAGTGCCTAGTCCAGGGGTAGTAGAGTATTTGCTGGGAGTTATGCGAGTGTTCTAGTTGAACCCAGTCTTTTGTTTGGCCATGGCAGTGCCAGTCTATGATTCTGGATAGGTGTGAAGCCTGATAATATTTTTTAAAATCAGGAAGGCCAATACCGCCTCGGCATTTTGGCCAAGTTAGGGTACTAAAGTTGGTCCTGGGCCTTTTTTTTGACCAGAGGAAATTTCTCTGAATGGAGAGCAATTTGGAGAAAAAGGTGTTGGGTATATGTATGGGTAAAGCATTGAAAAAATATAATAGTCTGGGGAGGATTGTCATTTTTAGTATTGAGGCTCTACCGAACCATGAGAACTGTTTTGTGGTCCACTGTCTGAGGTCTTTGTTTATGTTGTTCAGAAGGGTTGTAAAGTTAGTCGAGTATAGAGAGTCAATGTTAGGGGTCAGCTTGATACCTAAATATTTTAGAGAACTAGGTTCCCATTTAAATTTGAAATTCTCTTTGATCAGTTTAATCTCATCAGGCGGTAAGCTTAGGTTGAGGGCTTCGGACTTTGATTGGTTCACTTTGAAATTTGAGATGTAGCCGAATGTCGCGAATATATTTATGAGGTTTGGGAGTGTAATGTGGGGATGTGTGATAAAAAACAGGAGGTCATCTGCATATGCGGCCGTCTTATATTCTCTCTTGTGTATTGTAAATCCTGTTATGTCGGTTGAATGGTTTATTGTTCTAATAAGGGGCTCTAGTGTAAGAATAAAAAGTAGGGGGGAGAGGGGGCAACCTTGTCTTGTACCGTTGTGTATGTGAATAGGGTCAGATAGAGTGTTGTTAATTTTGATTCTGGCCTGCGGATTTTGGTAGAGGGCCTTAATCCACTTAATCATATTTCTTCCTAAGCCTATGTGTGCGCAAGTAGCAAACATATATTCCCATGAGACCCTATCGAAGGCCTTCTCAGCGTCTGTAGAGACCAGAAGACCTTCGAGTTTTTGCTGTCGTGCATAATGAATCAAATTCAGGGATTTGGTGATATTGTCCCTAGCTTCACGTCCGGGCATAAAGCCCACTTGTTCTGGTCCTATAATTTGGGAAAGTAGGGGTTTTAATCTGTTAGCTATGATCTTAGCTAGTAATTTAACATCTATATTGAGAAGTGAAATCGGTCTAAAGTTTGCACAGTCTGTGTGGTCCTTATCCGGTTTGGGGATGATTGCTATATGGGCCATGAGTAGGGAGTCCGAAGTGTTCTTGTGAGTAGCTAAGTGGTTGAATGCTGTGAGTAAAGGTTTGGATAGTTGTGTTGAAAATGTTTTGTAATATTGGGAAGTCAGTCCGTCAGGTCCAGGGCTTTTTCCTGTTTTTAATAGTTTAATTGCGTCTTGGATTTCAGTCAGGGAGATGGGGGTATTCAGGGTGTCAGTATCTAGGGTGTTCAGGGAGGGAATTTTACTGTCTTCTAGGAATTGTTTTATCAAGTCCTCTCTGGTGTGATGTACATGTGCCGGTTTGTGTTGAGGGGTTAGGTTATATAGTTTGGAGTAAAATTCCTGAAATAGGTCTGCTATTCGTTCAGAGTTGTGTTCTAGAGTACCAGTCTTGTTGCGTATGGCGTAAACGTGTTTGGCTGTGGTTGCATCCCTCAGAGCTCTAGCCAGCTGTTTGCCGCTCTTGTCTCCTTGTTCATAAAAAACACTTTTTCGGAAGAACAAAGCTTTTTGCGTTTGAAAGTGTAGGATTTGTAATAAATCCTTTCTGCATTGAGTAAGTTCGTCAGCTGCTATAGCTGTGCGGGTTTTTTTTGTGTTGTGTCTCAAGTTGAGCTATTTTAACCGATAGGTCATTAATAGTTTTGTTTTTTTCTTTCTTCTTTCTGGCACCCCATTTGATGAATTCCCCCCTAATGACACTTTTGTGGGCTTCCCAGTTGTTAAGTGGGTTTGTATCCGTATCTATATTAATTCTAAAATAAGTGTTAATTGCTTCGTGTATGTCGTCGTGTATGGTCTGGTCAGTGAGCAGTGAGGCGTTTAGTCTCCAGTTAAAGGGGTTGCGTTTAGTCTGATTAAGTTTTAGGGTAATGGCTGTGGGAGCGTGGTCTGAGATTGTGATAATGCCTATGTCAGCTCTTTTGATAGTGGGTAAGTCTCGTTGGGTTATAAAGATCAAGTCAATTCTGGAGTAACGTTTGTGAGGGGGGGAGTAGTATGAGAAGTCCCTGCCGGTGGGATGTGTTGTCCTCCATGAGTCTACTAGTGTGAGGGATTGTAATAAGAGTTTGATACGTTTCAGGATTCTGTAGGATACATGGGTGTAACCCGTTGAGGTGTCTTGAAGGGGGATAGTGGGATATTAAAATCTCCTCCTAAGACAATACAGCCCTCAGCAAACCATTTGAGTTCCCTGGCAATCGTATTGCAGAAGGTGATATGTGCCCTGTTTGGGAAGTACACGTTCGCCAAGGTTATGGGAGAGCCCTCCCAGTTGCCCTTCAGAAATATGTACCTGCCCTCTGGGTCTATGAGTTGGTTAGTCAGTTCAAAGGGGGCGTTTTTTTTTATAAGGATTGAGACCCCTTTAGTCTTGGCTTGAGGATTTGTTGCATGGTATGCTCTAGTGTAGAGATTGTTGGTAATTTTAGGAATGTTTTGGCCTTTGAAATGTGTTTCCTGTAGATATACTAATAAGGGATTCGTGAGTTTAAGTTCTTTAAGGAGTTTAGATCTTTTTTCTGGTATGTTGAGACCGTTGATGTTATGTGATATTAATGTTGGGGTTTTTCCTAAGAAGGAGTAGGACATTGTCTAGGAGTTGGGAAGGGTAGGATCAAAAAAAAAAAAAAAAAAAAAAAAAAAAGGGGGGGGGGGGGGGGTTGGGTAGAGGTGAGGGTGAGGAGTGTAAGTAGGGTGGATGGGGGAAGGTTGGTTGGGGAGGGTATTTAAGGGTATAGAATAAGACTGTAGTTGAGTCTTGATTCAGGCAAGCAGCCGCTTGACTCTGAATCAGTAGTGAGGCGTTATGAAATAACGCCTAGGTTGACTCTGGGGGGTTAGTGGGAGGCACACCCGTGGATGTGTAGAATGTAACTATATGTGGAGGCACTTCCGGATTTAAGGCGTGTCGGGAGGCCCTAGGTGTGGGTTGGTTAAAGTAGTTGTGTCTTAGGCCTTATATAAAATAGGGCAGTTATTATATGTTCAGGAGCTTTAACAACCGAGAATAGTCATAACTTGTCGTTACGGTTGTGACTTAGTGTGTCCTTTTGTTTAAGTTGCAAAAGAGAGAGGTGGGTACACACTAAGAGTTCTGGATTAAGTAGTCCGTAACTGAGCAATTTTAAACAACATAGCTTATATCGTGATCTTTGCTTTGTGTCTCAACGGTGGGCCCACCACTCATCAGGCCCGCCGGTGTGATCTTTGCAATGATCCTAATGGGCTGTCAGTACATAGGTGCTAAAGACAGACCTCTAATTATGAGAGGCGGCAATCATAGAGAGAAACAAACAATACAACCAGGTATCAACTGTTAACTGCGGGAGTTTGGAAGCGACCCGCTGTAAAGATTACAGTCAGTAATGAGATAGACTTCAATGTCAGTTTGAAGTTCTGGATCTGGTGTCACGAGATAGATATCTGACTTTTTGCATTGCAATAGACTTCCAAAGGGTAAACAAACATACAAAAAGTGAGGGAGGGAGGGCTAAAATAATATCTTTTTTTTCCAGGATTGGTATAAGTGTCTCCGCGGTGTGGATCTCTAGTACCGTTCCAAGATTGCAGGGGTGTGATAAACACCTCTAGGATGTGATGTTGTTGTGTGTGTCAAAGTTCTGTACTGACCTGCTTTCCTGTATTCCTTACCCTCCGGTGGTTGTCATCTGGCTTTTGGCTGTGGAGGTTGGAATCAGGGGTGGGTTAGTGCTTCAGGTCTATAAGGTAAGATAAAGTTATAAGTACAGTGTAAAGTTAAACCATATCTAACAAGCATCCTGAGGATAGTGCAGGTTGAGATTTCTTGCTGATGTGCCTTTGGATTGGTTGTTTCGGTTTTTTAATAGAGAGTTCAAACCGAATCTGTAGGGGATAAGTCTTTGTGGTGAGGGATGTGAGGTATTTAGAATTTGTAAGGCTTTCCGGCTCCATAGGTGAATCTATTTCAAGTGGACTTCCGCCATCTAGTGGGCGCAGGTACAAATTGCAGGTAGAGGTATAAGTGGATTGTAGTTTTCAGGTGACTATTTTGTGTTGTATACCGGCTTGGTATGCAGGTTATTTAATGTTCAGGTGGCGTCTTGCCATGTATCTTGTGTGAACGGGAACAGTAGAGAGATCCATGTAAAGGGGATGAGAGAGCAAAAACAGAAAAAAAAAAAAAAAAAGGGGAAAAAAGGAGCGGATAAAATAAAGTGGAAAAAAACAAAAAAAATCGTCTCGGGTGTATGATGTATTTCAGGGAGTTATGTAGTGATCCATGGAGATGATGTTATACTTGTTGTCTGCTTACATCCCTGATCCCTTGCCAAAGGGTGACTTATGGTTGTTCCTGTTGGCACTTCCTCTGTTTTTCCCCTGGTGGTAAGGGGATTTGGCTGGCGATGGGCCTGGTGGGGGAGGCATGTTGTTAATATACGGTGGGAGTCTGTATTCTGCATACCAGTCATGCAGATCTATGGGAGCTATCTGTAAGTTTTCAAAAAACTTCTGCAAGTCGTCCGGGACTCTGAGCAGATACTGCTTGCCGTTATATGAGGCTTGGAGAGCGAAGGGGAATTTCCATCTATAAAGGATTCTTTTTTCTTTGAGCACTTCTAGTAGTGGCCTTAGAGCTCTTCTGTTTTTTAATGTGATGGGGGAGAGATCTTGGAAAAGCTGGACGTTCACACCATTAAAGGTTACTTGTTCGTTCAGTCTTGCTTTCTGGAGAATCTCCTCTTTTAAGGGGAAGTTTGGCAGGCAGCAGATAATATCTCTCGGTGGGTTATCATCAGGAGCTCTGGGTTTGAGAGCTCTGTGGGCTCTGTCATACTCAATGGGGGAGTCTGCAGGCCTTTCCAGGAGGCCATTAAAGATGGAGGACAGGGCTGGTTTGATCTGTTCTGGGGTGACTGACTCGGGCACACCTCTCACCCTGATATTGTGGCGTCTCCCCCTATTATCGAGTTCTTCGATTTGCCTATTCATATCCAGCATGTGTTGGGAGTGGGTGTCAGTGATTTCGTCCAGTCTTACCAGGGCCCTGTCTCTCCTTTTCCCTGCTCTCTCGTTTACTGCCATCTGCTCTGTAAGCCTGAGGAGCTCCGTTTTGAGGTCAGTGATGGCTGCAGAAAATGAGTTTTTAATGTCTGCGGCAATTTCTGTCATGGTGGAGTATGTCAGGGGCAAGTCATGGGCTGCATTACCTCTGGAGGAGTCTTCTGAGGCTGGAAGGGAAACCTCATCTTCGTCTCTGTCCTCATCTCCTCGTGCTCCGTATGACGGCGCCATCTTGGATTCGCTGTGGTCTCCGCTATAGCGGTATTTGCTGAGGCTTGCTGCCGATAGTTTCCCCTTTGGGGTCCCCGTTGAGCGTAGGGAACGATTGTGGAGCCCCTTCTTGATGTATGTGGGCATATTCGTCCTGTAGAGCGGCCGTTTTTTGGCTATGGGCCTCCCGTTCTGCCGTTTTCTAGCTATGGGCCTCCCGGTCTGCCGGAGCTCTCTCAGTCAGCGTCCATACACGCTGCGCGCCAAGCCACGCCCCCTCTTTTTTAACGCATTTTTGGCCACTACTGGATGTATGTATACACTATATATGTATACATATGTAGCACCAACACTTTTTAGAAGTGGGCGCTATTTTTTTGTGTTTTTTTCAGAATTCTGAGTTCAGGGTGTTAATTGTTTCACATTTTTACGTTGACATCAGTTTGTCTGGCCTGTGCTGGAGTTCTGTCTGGTCCTAGGTGAGGTGAGGCACCTGTGACAGCCTCATAACACAGTCTGCTTGTACACATGATGAGGTTACATTTGCTCGGACACAATCAATGGGAGCGTCTGGCCCCACTGTGTATTTTGGGAAGCGGGATTTGAGATGCTGAGGTCATGTGTTCAGGCTTGAGCTTCACTTTAGATTCCTGGTTCTGTTCCGCAACAACCCAACAAACCCAGGAGTGTCTGCTGGCCCTGGAAGCCTGGTCACCCTGACCAGCCCCAGAGGCCCTTGTTGTCTGTGGTGGGGATCCATCCGTTCCCGAGCCTCAGAACTGCCTAGTTTGAGGCCCAGCAATTGAAGGAGGATTCTCAAGTGCCCCCGTGTCCTCTCAGGATTGGAGAGACATAGCGACTGGTACCGGCGAAC
Source organism: Lithobates sylvaticus (assembly GCA_028564925.1). Taxonomy (NCBI): domain Eukaryota; kingdom Metazoa; phylum Chordata; class Amphibia; order Anura; family Ranidae; genus Lithobates; species Lithobates sylvaticus. The sequence goes on from CM053034.1 coordinate 89,224,890, forward strand.
ACAGGGGAGGGGGCTCTTCAGAGGAGGGCAGTGGGTGTGGCTGCTTGTTATGAGCTAAGATGTATGGACACTAGTGAATTGCCATGCCCTACTGTTTTGCTGCAACGGCTGAAAGGTAAACATAACCTCGGAACTGTTGCAAAAAAACAACCTTTCCTTACAACATAGTGTGTGGCGGACACTTTGCTGGTTCCAAGTCACTTGTTGTTTGCTACATCTGCAGACAAGGGTATATCCAACAGTGAAGTGTCCAGTTGTGAGGGGCTACTCTCTGGCCTTTCTTACTTACCTTTCTTGGTCTGCCAGCAGTTCTGAAGTGTCTGAGCTTTTTCACCCATGCCCTCAATTTAAAACCGAGACACTGTGTAATGTTTAAACGTTGTTAACCAATTATCCTAAATATGTCCAAATGAAAGGTGCTTGGAGTATGGGTCTCCGCAATTGATGGTTACTAACCTGGGGAACCCCTAGACAATGAATGACAAGCTACAAGAAGCGTGTAATCGGTAAGCAATGAAAAGACATAGAGGCCTGTTTATAGAGTGGGAGTGGAGGTGGTTCGGCATAATAGAATTGCTGATTAAAACATACATTTCTAAGCAATTCTAATCTTTACATTTACATCATTAATATTCACCCAATCACTATTTCGGCTCAAAAATATATACCTGGCTCCAGCTGGGCGCATCAGCCTGCTCCAAGGTGGAGGGGTCTTCTGTTTCCGTGGAAGCCTCAGCTGGGGTGGAGGGAAGAGTGGAGGGAAGGGTGGAGGGAAGGGTGGAGGGAAGAGTGGACAGTGATTGCCTGGGTTCCATCTGGTCACCTATAAAACCCAGTTGGTTGTAGTACCACAGCTTGGGTACATAAACATTCTCTGCTGCTGCTCCTGATCTGACTGATTCCGCAATCTTCTTGCGCTCCCGCTTGTACATGTGCCTCAAACTAGAAATTCTGGCTTCAACATACTTGATGTCTGCGTTGGGGGACTCGAGTCTTCACCAAATCCAAAAGTGGCCGCAGTGTTACCTTCCGGACATCCCTATTTCCATATAAGGGGTTCTTGACCTCCCACAGGGTGGCATTTTTCCGGTACAGCGCAATAAATTCGGACATGAACTCCTGATCCTTAAATGGATTGTGCTGGGATGCTGACATGTTTGTTTCTGTTTTGTTAGTAATGGCAATACAAAAGACCAAAAACACAAATGTTACTAAAAACGCACATCCAGTTTTTACACCAAAACATTACACAACACACCCACACACAGGCAGCAACCCCTACACACAGGCAGCAACACACACACACACACAGGCAGCAACCCCTACACACAGGCAGCAACACACCCACACACAGGCAGCAACCCCTACACACAGGCAGCAACACACCCACACACAGGCAGCAACCCCTACACACGGGCAGCAACACACCCACACACAGGCAGCAACCCCTACACACAGGCAGCAACACACACACACACACACAGGCAGCAAACCCTACACACAGGCATCAACACACCCACACACAGGCAGCAACCCCTACACACAGGCAGCAACCCCTACACACAGGCAGCAACCCCTACACACAGGCAGCAACACACCCACAGACAGGCAGCAACCCGTACACACAGGCAGCAACCCCTACACACAGGCAGCAACACACACACACAGGCAGCAACCCCTACACACAGGCAGCAACACACCCACACACAGGCAGCAAACCCCTACACACAGGCAGCAACCCCTACACACAGGCAGCAACACACCCATACACAGGCAGCAACCCCTACACACAGGCAGCAACACACCCACACACAGGCAGCAAACCCCTACACACAGGCAGCAACACACACATATCATTAAAAAATGCAGGCCCAAAACCCAATAAACCACAGTAATGCATCCTAGAAAACACTTACCTTCGTACAGAGCGCTCGCTACTTCCGTTCGGAAACACGTGGGGGGCCCTCAAACAGCCTTATATACACTGCGCACGCGTCGAAGTCCGCCTGCGTCCTCCGCGTCGCCCGCCCATGACGTTCCTCGTGACGAGTATTCCCCGCCCGCTTCCCCTCGTTGCATTGTGGGTGAATAAGTACATGAAGATGGCGGACACATTCTCAGGCAGTAGCGCGGAGGAAAGCCCAGAAGCCCAGACATCTGCATCCAGCAGCAGATATAAGGCCACCAATATGGCCTTTGAAGAGATGGTGGAGATGGTGGACATCCTCCAAAGGGAAGATTACGACGGGGAAAATGGCCCCTACCCTCGACCCAACTTGCGCAAGGACAAGATTCTCAGTACAGTCGTCAGCACCCTGGAGCATAAGTTCGGCGTACGAAGGGGCAAGGATCAACTGCGCAAGCGATGGTCCGACATTAAATCCAGGGAGCACGATTAGTACAGGAGAATTCGAAAAGCCATCAAAAAAAGTAAGTCAAGCACGTGCGCTACTATGGTTATACTTGATATGTCTAATCTTGCGAATATTTAATTAGAATTCGTATGTGAATCTTGCGAAGATTTTATTAGCACTCGTACGTGAATCTTGCGAAGATGTTATTAGCACTCGTACGTGAATCTGGCGAAGATTTTATTGTAACTCGTATGTGAATCTTGCGAAGATTTTATTGGAACTCGTACGTGAATCTTGCGAAGATGTTATTGGAACTCGTACGTGAATCTGGCGAAGATTTTATTGTAACTCGTACGTGAATCTTGCGAAGATTTTATTGGAACTCGTACGTGAATCTGGCGAAGATGTTATTAGCACTCGTACGTGAATCTTGCGAAGATTTTATTGGAACTCGTACGTGAATCTGGCGAAGATTTTATTGTAATTCGTACGTGAATCTTGCGAAGATTTTATTGGAACTCGTACGTGAATCTGGCGAAGACTTGATTAAAGTTCGTTTGTCATGAGCCGAACACCCCCCCGTTGGGCTCGGACCAGAACCCGCGAACGGACCTAAATTCCGTGCGAGCTTTAGAACCCTATTAGTTATAATGGTTGCGAACGTTCGAAATTAAAATTGCTCATTTTAAAGGCTAATATGCATGTTAATGTCATAACAAGTGTTTGGGGACCTGGGGACCTGCCCCAGGGGACATGTATCAATGCAAAATTAATTTTTTTTAAAACGGCCGTTTTTTCAGGAGCAGTGATTTTAATAATGCTTAAATTGAAACAATAAAAGTGTAATATTCCTTTAAATTTCGTACCTGGGGGGTGTCTATAGTATGCCTGTGAAGGGGCGCATGTTTCCTGTGTTTAGAACTGTCTCTGCGCAAAGTGTCATTTTTGAAAGTAAAAAAAATCACTCGCGGCTAATGTTAATTCACGGCTCCCGTAACACAGAGAACAGTGATTCATTGAAACTCATTCATAAAAAAAAGTCATTAATAAAAAATAAAAAAAATGAAAAAAAAAAAAAGCGTAGGGGTCCCCCCAAATTCAATAACCAGGCCCTTCAGGTCTGGGATGGATATTAAGGGGGATCCCAGCCAAAAAAAAAAAAAAAAAAATGGCGTAGGGTCCCCCTCAAAATCCATACCAGACCCTTGAGGTCTGGTATGGATTTTAAGGGGAACCCTAGCCAAAAAAAATGGCGTGGGGTCCCCCTCAAAATCCATACCAGACCCTTATCCGAGCACTCAACCTGGCAGGCCGCAGGAAAAGAGGGGGGGACGAGAGCGGCCCCCCCTCTCGCCTGAACCGTACCAGGCCACATGCCCTCAACATTGGGAGGATGCTTTGGGGGTCTAAGACCCCTAAAGCACCTTGTCCCCATGTTGATGAGGACAAGGGCCTCTTCCCCACAACCGTGCCCGGTGGTTGTGGGGGTCTGCGGGCGGGGGGCTTATCGGAATCTGGAAGCCCCCTTTAACAAGGGGACCCCAAGATCCCGCCCCCCCCCCCCTGTGTGAAATGGTAAGGGGGTACAAAAGTACCCCTACCATTTCACCAAAAAAGTGGCAAAAATGGTAAAAATGACAGGAGACAGTCTTTGACAATTCCTTTATTAAAATCTTCTTTCTTCTTTCTTCATCCTTCGGTTTCTTCATCTTCTCCTTCCTTCATCTTCTTCCATCTTCTTCTTCCATTTTCTTCTTCCTCCGATCCGCTTCTTCTTGCGCTGGTCTTCTTGTCCTTCTCGTCCGGCATCTTCTTCCGTCGGCGTCGGTGTCTTCTTGGGCCGCTCCGCGCAATGGGAGGCTCCCGCTGTGTGAGGCTCCGCTCCATCTGATAGGTCTTTTAAAACGGAGGGCACCTGGTGACCCCGCCCCCCTCTGACGTCATGGGGAAAGCCATCATGGAATTCCCCATGACGTCCCTGTGCGTCAGAGGGGGCGGGGTCACCAGGTGCCCTCCATTATAAAAGACCTGTCAGACGGAGCGGAGCCTCACACAGCGGGAGCCTCCCATTGCGCGGAGCGGCCCAAGAAGACACCGACACCGACGCCGACGCCGACGGAAGAAGATGCCGGACGAGAAGGACGAGAAGACCAGCGCAAGAAGAAGCGGATCGGAGGAAGAAGAAAATGGAAGAAGAAGATGGAAGAAGATGAAGGAAGGAGAAGATGAAGAAACCGAAGGATGAAGAAAGAAGAAAGAAGATTTTAATAAAGGAATTGTCAAAGACTGTCTCCTGTCATTTTTACCATTTTTGCCACTTTTTTGGTGAAATGGTAGGGGTACTTTTGTACCCCCTTACCATTTCACACAGGGGGGGGGGCGGGATCTGGGGGTCCCCTTGTTAAAGGGGGCTTCCAGATTCCGATAAGCCCCCCGCCCGCAGACCCCCACAACCACCGGGCACGGTTGTGGGGAAGAGGCCCTTGTCCTCATCAACATGGGGACAAGGTGCTTTAGGGGTCTTAGACCCCCAAAGCATCCTCCCAATGTTGAGGGCATGTGGCCTGGTACGGTTCAGGCGAGAGGGGGGGCCGCTCTCGTCCCCCCCTCTTTTCCTGCGGCCTGCCAGGTTGCGTGCTCGGATAAGGGTCTGGTATGGATTTTGAGGGGGACCCCACGCCATTTTTTTTGGCTAGGGTTCCCCTTAAAATCCATACCAGACCTCAAGGGTCTGGTATGGATTTTGAGGGGGACCCTACGCCATTTTTTTTTTTTTTTTGGCTGGGGTTCCCCTTAATATCCATCCCAGACCTGAAGGGCCTGGTTATTGAATTTGGGGGGACCCCTACCCTTTTTTTTGTTTTTTATTAATGAATGACAGTTCTCTGTGTTACAGGAGCCATCAATTCATTAGCCGCGAGTGATTTTAAATAGCTTTTTTCCTGCAAAAATGACACTTTTTTGCAGGGAAAGTTCTAAGCACAGGAAACCTGCCCCCTTCACAGGCCACCTATAGACACCCCCCAGATGTGATACTGCAATGCTGTTCTAACAGCATGCACACACATATCCCCAGAAATAGAGCACATATTGTTGTCAGCAGTCAGCAGCACACTGACACGCTGACACTGACTGAAACATAATATGCGAGGCCGCCGGCGCGGCGGCCTCTTATACCGTGGGGCGTGTACTAAAGCCCCTGAGCTATAATTGGCTACAGGCATCCTGCCTGTAGCCAATTATGGCTCTCCTCGCTGCCGGCGCTGTGATTGGCCAAGCATGCGGGGTCACAGTGCATGCTTGGCCAATCATCAGCCAGCATTGCACTGCGCGGGCCGCAATGCATTGCGGGGCCGCTCGCATCACACGAATTTGATGCGAGCGGCCCCAATAGTTCTGGGCTCGCCGAGCGAGTGAACACCCGGTGCTCGATTCGAACATGGGTTCGAATCGAACACCGGGCTCATCCTTATTTCCAAATAAGACACCAGAGGGGTGCAGGGATCCAATGAGCGGAAGTTCAACTTTAGGGTTGAAGGCCGGTTTAAGTATTGGAGTTTCATTAGATAGAGATTTCAATTCTGTATTCAAGTAGGATCTTGTAACAAACTGCTAATAATTGGACAACACTTTTAAACAATGTTTAATATTCATATTTCGGCACTCAAATATCAGTGTGATTAAAAGTGTACCTTTGTGTTCCATTACCATAGGGGGCAAAAGACTCAGACGTCACTCAGAACATCCCAGGACCTCCCGGCCTCAGCAGACCAATTGGGCAGTTAGCCCAAGCCCACGCGTGGATGTGGAGGAAGAGGTGCTTGAAGTGGAGCACATCTGCACCCCACCAAGTGAGTGTCTGAGAACACAGATTGAGCTACTAAATTAAGGTCTGCATGTTTTTGACATTTTTTTTCTTGTGTTTTATCTACCCAACTTTTAGGTGCTGATGATCTGGTTGTGGAAGGCCAAGCTGCGGAGCCATTTTCCACGGACAGTGCCCACAGGCTTATTGGCCAGATCATGGCCTGGAATCTGCAGCTGGAAAACATGCAGAAGGAGATGGCCACCATGCAGCAGGGAATGAAGGACATGATTGATGTTTTGGGGAGAATCTAAAGACCCCTTTTCCATTTCCAAACATCAATCATGTCCTTCATTCCCCTTTTGATCCGCAATTTTTTACCAATTTTAGAGGCCAAATTTTGAATATGCACATGGTGTGTCAACATGTGCTATGTGCCATCAGGGGATCTCAATGTACGCATTTTGTGTTTGCAACCCCTAATGCTAGTAGGTGAGAGGGAGGGGTTTCACACACAAAACACGTCCATTGATTCCCCATGATGGAACATAGCACATGTTGACATTACCCATTTTGATGTTAAATTTGTGTGCATATTCAAAATTTGGCTTCTACTGTACATGGGTTACCTGTTGAACTTTGTAAGTTCCCTAGTTTTACATTGGGTAAATATTTTATAATGAAAAAAAAAATGTTTTTAATATTTGAAACCATGTTTTTATTTTTTCCAAAAAAAAAAAAAAAAAAAATATGCTGTGAAAAAATACCAAAAAAATATTATATTACCAAAACCCCAAAAAAAAAAAAAAAAAATATGTTGTGAAAAAATACCAAAACTATTATATTACCAAAACCAAAAAAAAAAATATGTTGTGAAAAAATACCAAAAAAATATTATATTACCAAAACCAAAAAAAAAAAAAAGAAAAAAAGTTTTTTTTAGGCACTTTTAGGTGCTGATGATCTGGTTGTGGAAGGCCAAGCTGCGGAGCCATTTTCCACGGACAGTGCCCACAGGCTTATTGGCCAGATCATGGCCTGGAATCTGCAGCTGGAAAACATGCAGAAGGAGATGGCCACCATGCAGCAGGGAATGAAGGACATGATTGATGTTTTGGGGAGAATCTAAAGACCCCTTTTCCATTTCCAAACATCAATCATGTCCTTCATTCCCCTTTTGATCCGCAATTTTTTACCAATTTTAGAGGCCAAATTTTGAATATGCACATGGTGTGTCAACATGTGCTATGTGCCATCAGGGGATCTCAATGTACGCATTTTGTGTTTGCAACCCCTAATGCTAGTAGGTGAGAGGAAAGGGGTTTCACACACAAAACACATCCATTGATTCCCCATGATGGAACATAGCACATGTTGACATTACCCATTTTGATGTTAAATTTGTGTGCATATTCAAAATTTGGCTTCTACTGTACATGGGTTACCTGTTGAACTTTGTAAGTTCCCTAGTTTTACATTGGGTAAATATTTTATAATGAAAAAAAAAATGTTTTTAATATTTGAAACCATGTTTTTTTTTTTTTTCCAAAAAAAAAAAAAAATATGCTGTGAAAAAATACCAAAAAAATATTATATTACCAAAACCCCAAAAAAAAAAAAAAATATGTTGTGAAAAAATGCCAAAACTATTATATTACCAAAACCAAAAAAAAAAAAAAAAAATATGTTGTGAAAAAATACCAAAAAAATATTATATTACCAAAACCAAAAAAAAAAAAAAAAAAAAAGGTTTGGATGTGCACTATAATAAAAAAAAATTGTTTGCACAAATTAAACAATATGTGTGGCTTCTTCTTTTTAAATACTACCAGTTTGACCAAAAAATGTTGTGGTTCATTGACAAAGGGGCTTATTTACTAAACGCAAAACAAGTTTGGCACTATTAATAAGTGCACTAGGACAACATATAAAACAGCCAAAAAGAAAAGCAAAACAATACGAAAAAACAAATATTTGAAACAGAAATCAATGGATTTATTATTTAAAAAGAAAGTATGTTTTAAGGGTCTGCTGCCATTGCAATGGCCCCCCTACCATTAAAATAATTTACATATCGGTCCCGCACTTGCTGTGCTGATTGTGGGGCCAAGCCAAGACGGCGATTATCCAGCCCTGTCATCTCGCCCTCCACTCCGGCCTCATGCCCAATAGGTAGTGTGTAGCTGGCAGAATGTTTCCGGAGATAATTGTGCATTATACAGCATGCAAGAATAATTGTATTGAGTTTGTACTCTGCCAGATGTATTGACGTTAAGAGCAATCTGAAACGGTTGGCCATAATTCCGAAGGCATTTTCCACAACCCTTCTTGCTTTGGCCAACCGAAAATTAAAAATCCTCCTCTCAGGGGTGAGGGATCTTTGGGGAAATGGCCTCATCAGGTGGTCACCCAGACCAAACACCTCGTCGGCAATGAAAACAAAGGGGAGTCCCTCCACATTCTCTTCATCTGGTGGCAGCTCCAGGCCACCAGTCTGGAGACGATGGCAGAACTCCGTCTGGTTGAAGACTCCTCCATCCGACATCCGGCCGTTTTTACCCACATCCACATAAAGAAACTCATATTGTGCCGACACCACCGCCATCAACACTATACTATGGAACCCCGTATAATTCCAATAGTAAGACCCCGAATGGGGTGGGGGCACAATTCGGACATGTTTCCCGTCAATCGCCCCTCCGCAGTTGGGAAAGTCCCAACGGGCAGCAAACTGGGAAGCCACAGTCTGCCATTCCTGTGGCGTGGAAGGACACTGTGAAGTCAAACAGAAAGATACAATTCTAATTAAATACAAGCCAAAACACCAAACTAAATCCAAGAAATTAACAAACAATTTTGAACCACATATGTATTTATTTTCTTAGTCCTTGAAATCAAGCAAAAATATTAAGGATAAGGGACAATTCTCTGATTGATGACCCCTCTGATGGCCCAGAGAAGATAATAATGGGGATGTGGGTGGGGAGTAATTAATTGTAAGGTCACACAATACACATGCAATCAATTAAACAGGGTTTGGGGGGGGGGTTAATTAGAAGCTGGCCAAAAAGCACATGCAATCAATTAAACAGTGTGTGGGGGGGGGGGGTTAAATAAAAAGATGACCAAAAAGCACATGCAATCAAATAAACAGTGTGTGTGGGGGGGGGGTTAATTAGAAGCTGACCAAAAAGCACATGCAATCAATTAAACAGTGTGGGGGGGGGGGGGTTAATTAGAAGCTGACCAAAAAGCACATGCAATCAATTAAACAGTGTGGGGGGGGGAATTAGAAGCTGACCAAAAAGCACATGCAATCAATTAAACAGTGTGTGGGGGGGGGGGGGGTTAATTAGAAGCTGACCAAAAAGCACATGCAATCAATTAAACAGTGTGGGGGGGGGGGGGGTTAATTAGAAGCTGACCAAAAAGCACATGCAATCAATTAAACAGTGTGGGGGGGGGGGGTTAATTAGAAGCTGACCAAAAAGCACATGCAATCAATTAAACAGTGTGTGGGGGGGGGGGGGTTAATTAGAAGCTGACCAAAAAGCACATGCAATCAATTTAAAAATGAGGGGCAAGGGGGTGAAAGGGGGGGGTGAGTAAAGCAGTACAAGGGAAACCTTCTGGATCTACACCCTGGACAGTCTCAAGCCAGGAGGACTCAATGAGGAGATCGAAATCCACTCCATTTTTTAGCCTCCATTTTTTAGCCACCACTCGTTGTCCCCCATCTTCCTTTTTTATTTTCCCCCCTCCTCCAAAAAATCCCCCCCCCCGCACAAAAATACCCTACCACCTTTTTCGAAACACCCCTCCCCCACTCCAAAGGACCAGCCCTTGAAAAGTGTGTTTATATATATATATATATATATATATATATATATATACACATACATGCTTGCAAAAAATCTCATATAAACCATAAAACCTCCCAAGTCCCCCCCCCTCTTATTTTTACCGGTCACCAACAGTCATCAGAGCAAGCGTCACTTCCCTTCTCCATCACACCATTTCCATCTCTTTAATTTTTCCCCCCATCATCTACATATATTTCCTGAAATTAGGAGCCATTGCACCTGTTTATATATATATATATATATATATATATATTTACGTCTTTTTACATGTGTATATATATATGTACACTTTCATGGAATTTCTCCTTATTATCTAAAAAAAATCATTTTTTTTTTTTTTTTATATAACTTTCATATAAATTTTACTTGCACAGATTTTATATAGATTTTTTAATACAGCTCTTTAATACAGCATTTTAATCCCTTCCTATTCTTTCTCATTCTGATCACATCTATATCTCCATTCTGCAGCACACTCCAATTGCCCACATTATTTCATGCATACTACAAACTCTCCCCTATATATAAATAATATATCCTCCATTTTCCACCATCATCTTTCACCCCTTTCGCCATCCTTCCTTTATATTTTTTATTCCTCACCTCATCCACACTACTGTCATTCTATAACATATTGACCCACCAAACTACAATCCCCATCAGCCCTCTCTCTCCCAGTCCCGCCCACACTCACATTCCTTTCCCCTCCTCATGATTGCTTCCACATCATCACCTTTCCCTCCCCCCCTCCCCCTGCTCTTGCTACACACATTTTTAACAGTCAAAACATCTCAGCACAAATTATGTTACCAAACATGAATGATCCTTTTAAACTTCTCACAACACCTCTAATACATGATCAGCGTTGGCCAATTTTAAAGTTTTTTAAGTTTTTTTTAAAGTATAAAGATAGATACCGCCCCCTTTTTTTTTTTTTTCTTCCTCCCACACTCCCCCTTCCCCCTTCAACCACTATAAATATGTGTCTACAAGCTGCAGCTGTTTACACCGCCTGATGAAGGAGCACGCATGCTCCGAACGCGAGCGCTTCCAACCACGCCTACCAACGTCATCAATCCTGCTGACGTGCCTATCCTGGGACGCACTCACCTCGGAACCACGAGACGCAAGGGACCGTGCGTTTCCCCACCATAGCCATGACACCGGAGGACGGCCGAGGACTTCAGACAAAATAAAGATACCGCTACGTGCCTGATATTTTTAAACAAAGTGTGAGTACATACTTTCTTTTTATTTTCACATACAGTTCCCACTGTAATCAGATCCACTACTCTTAGAGTGGCGCTGCTCTCTCTCTTTTCTCCTATGGAGCTGTTAAGATACATTTTTTAACAAATTAAGTGACTAGGCTAGGGGTGTTTAGGGGCGCAAGATTCCATGCTGGGGAGGTTGCTGCAAGCAAATATGCATGTGACCCACTAAATAATACATTCTAAAGCAATTTCGATAAGTGAACCATAAAATACTATACAAAAAAAAAACCATAAACAAAAACAAGGCATGAATAGGGGACATTCATAGAATAGTCCTATCATGGTAATTAGCGAATGATGAAATTGATGCACTACATTAGCAAGAGAGAAAACTTACCTTAATGTATTCCTCCTGCAGGACGTGGATAATGGCAGAACAGGTCTCTGGAATAATGAGCCCCAGAGCCTGGGGGGAGATGCCTGTCGTGAACTTGAGGTCCTGCAAGCTTCTCCCCGTCGCCAAGTAACGCAACGTGGCGACTAGCCTCTGCTCCGCAGTGATGGCTTGCCGCATGCAGGTATTCTGCCTGCTAATATAAGGGGACAGCGAAGCCAACAGACGGTGAAAAATGGGGTCCGTCATCCTGAGATAATTCCTGAAATCATCAGGATTATTCTCACGGATCTCACGGAGCAAAGGCATGTGCGAGAATTGGTCACGCTGGCGCAGCCAATTCTTGGTCCATGAACTCCTCCTCACCCTGTTCATGGACTGGGCTCGGGCCAAGGTGTTAACCGCAACACCGAGCCCCTGCACAGCACGAACTCGTTCCCGAGTACGTCCACACTCCATGGCTTCAAAACGGTCGGCTGATCAAACAAACAACTTAACCGAACGCACTGAAGAACAGCAAGGCCTATGAAGAACGACCTGAAAAACAGGAACGAGCGGACCAGAACGGCCTGAGAACAGGTAGGAACTGATCCACACGCACTGAAAGACAGATACAAACCTCACAAGCACAAACTGAATGGCAGAAAACGAGCGAATTAAGCAGAAGTCTGAGAAGCGCGAATCGTCTCTAACCAAACGTCAACTAACACGCGATACACACGAGATTAGCTGACGGTGCCCAAAGGGTGTCGTTTGGGATCTTCAGCTTCCTTTTTCTAGTCCAGTCGTACGTGCTGTACGTCATCGCGTGAACCGCCGGACTTTTTGCGTGATCGTGTGTGGTCAAGTCCGTTCGCTTTTTAGTCCAGCGGACCCAGCTGGAAAGTCCGGCGGGATTGTCCGCTGGACTAAGTCCGCCGGCAAAAGTCCGCACGTGTGTACGCGGCATAAGAAATGTCTAACCTTATCACCTTGGCTCGGGCCAATGTTCTTTATGTCCATATCATGCAAAAGCTAAATGTCAACTTTACCGCAGGCCCATCCTGCTTCACACTTTGTCTCAGCACTTCTGGTAAACTTGTACAAGCTAGCGTGAGATAAAACATCTTATAAAGAAAAACATTTTATACAATATTATTAAATCTTAAAGGGTAACTCTACATTTCCTTACAGTCAAGGTCAGTCAATACTTGCTGAATCCATAAGAGCTCCGCTTCCATAGCTGCAGGTGGAGGTGGGCAAAGCACAATCCCCATTGCTGGCACTCCAGCCAGGATTTCAGAGCTGTTGGCTGTAGCTGTAGCCAAAGCCTTGCGTCGGGCTGTCGTCCTATGTCCACTGGCACACTTGGGCTAGATACCAGCTGGACCAGCCTGCTTAACTCATCTGTCCACTCTTTGTGTGGTTGTATCCCCAATAACAGCATTCGCCCTTCATACTGTGACCAGTAGGGATGAGCCGAACACCCCGGGTTCGGTTCGAACCAGAACCTTCGAACGGACCGAAAGTTCGCGCGAATTTTCGAACCCTATACGTTATAATGGACGCGAACGTTCGAAATCAAAAGTGCTAATTACAACGGCCAATATGCATGTTAATGTCATAAAACAGGTTTGGGGACCCGGGTCCTGCCCAGGGGACATATATCAATGCAAAAAGAACTTTTAAAAACTAACGTTTTTTCGGGAGCAGTCATTTTAATGATGCATAAAGTGAAAAAAAAAAAGTGACATTTTCCTTTAAATATGGTACCTGGGGGGTGTCCAAAGTATGCCTGTGAAGTGGCATGTGTTTCCCGTGTTTAGAACTGTCCTTGCACAAAATGACATTTGTAAAGGAAAAAAAGAAGCCATTTAAAACCACTTGCGGCTTTAGGTTTGATCTTAAGTAGAATCTGAACAGGTACATTATGAAGTGTAGCTCCATCCCAAAAAAATCTATTTTAAGCTTTTTGGAGAACATAGGGAGGGGTTATCACCCCTGTAACATTTGCTGTCTTTGCACATCTGTTCAGAACATGTCACCTCACTTTCCGTCCCAATGACAAATGTTTTTGGAAAAGTGGGGTTTTAATTGAAACAAGGATTGGTGATAAAGTATCAGTAGAGAGGAGATACCTTTTTCCCAAATTAAATCTAACAGGATAGAATTTCCCTTCCTAGGGGTAGATTTCCTCTCACTTCCTGTTTTCTCTTTCCATTTGCAAGTAGGAGTCGTTTGTAAGTTGGATGTTTGAAAGTAGGGGCCTGGCGTATATACTCTGCAGAAATTTGCCCTATTAGATGTTGGTGTAGCCACAAGACTGGTGGGCACAGGAATGGGCCCTGCTGTGAGTTAATAGATCAAGATTTGTAATTGCATGCACCTGTTGAACAGGGCAGAAAAATTGGGGGTGGTGGTGGTGGTGGTGGTGGACGGTTTTGCCACAAGACTGTAAGCTCTCACAGTTACTCTTGGTGGGCGCAGGAATGGGCCCTGCTGTGAGTTATTAGATCAAGATTTGTAATTGCAAGCACCTGATGAACAGGGCAGAAAAATTGGGCCTTTGGCGGTGGTGGTGGACGGTGTTGCCACAAGACTGTAGGCCCTCATAGTTACTCTTGGTGGGCGCAGGAATGGGCCCTGCTGTGAGTTATTAGATCAAGATTTGTAATTGCAAGCACTGATGAACAGGGCAGAAAAATTGGGCCTTTGGCGGTGGTGGTGGACGGTGTTGCCACAAGACTGCAGGCCCTCATAGTTACTCTTGGTGGGCGCAGGAATGGGCCCTGCTGTGAACTATTAGATCAAGATTTGTAATTACCCGCCCCTGTTAAACAGGGGCTGAAAAATTGTGCCTTAGGCACTGGTGCTGGTGCCACAACACTGCAACCCCTCACAGAGACTGTACTTGGAGCACAGCAGTCACACGTGTTGCGAAGCATTTTTTTAAAAAATTGTAAGTACACGCCCCTGTTAAACAGGGGCTGAAAAATTGTGCCTTAGGCACTGGTGCTGGTGCCACAACACTGCAACCCGGCCCTCACAGATACTGTACTTGGAGCACAGCAGTCACACGTGTTGCGAAGCATTTTTTTAAAAAATTGTAAGTACACGCCCCTGTTAAACAGGGGCTGAAAAATTGTGCCTTAGGCACTGGTGCCACAACACTGCAACACGGCCCTCACAGAGACTGTACTTGGAGCACAGCAGTCACACGTGTTGCGAAGCATTTTTTTTAAAAAATTGTAAGTACACGCCCCTGTTAAACAGGGGCTGAAAAATTGTGCCTTAGGCACTGGTGCCACAACACTGCAACACGGCCCTCACAGAGACTGTACTTGGAGCACAGCAGTCACACGTGTTGCGAAGCATTTTTTTTAAAAAATTGTAAGTACACGCCCCTGTTAAACAGGGGCTGAAAAATTGTGCCTTAGGCACTGGTGCTGGTGCCACAACACTGCAACCCGGCCCTCACAGAGACTGTACTTGGAGCACAGCAGTCACACGTGTTGCGAAGCATTTTTTTAAAAAATTGTAAGTACACGCCCCTGTTAAACAGGGGCTGAAAAATTGTGCCTTAGGCACTGGTGCCACAACACTGCAACACGGCCCTCACAGAGACTGTACTTGGAGCACAGCAGTCACACGTGTTGCGAAGCATTTTTTTTTAAAATTGTAAGTACACGCCCCTGTTAAACAGGGGCTGAAAAATTGTGCCTTAGGCACTGGTGTGGTGGCATGGATCATTGAGGAGGAGGAAGAGGATAGTCAGTGAACATAAGAGGACAGTCACTCAGCATCAGCATAGGCAGTCTTGAAGGGATGTGACATTAAAAATTATTCGGTTATATCCGCCTCAGGTGCCTGGTAGCTGGTGGTGATCCAAGACTGATTCATTTTGATGAATGTCAGTCGATCAACCGAGGCGGTGGACAGGCGCACCCTATGATCAGTCACAAATCCTCCAGCAGCACTGAATGTGCGTTCGGAAAGAACGCTGGAGGCAGGACAGGCCAGTAGCTCAATTGCATACTGTGCAAGCTCTGGCCAGTGATCCATCCTCAGGACCCAGTAAGCCAGAGGATTTTCGGTGGGAAAGGTGTCCAAGTCTGACCTTGCCCCAAGGTATTCCTGCACCATGTATATCAGACGCTGGCGATGGTTGCTGGAACCGATCATACCTTGGGGCTGCGGACTAAAAAATTGTCTGAACGCATCGGTCAGACGTCCACCTTCCCCACCGCTCCTTCTGCCACTGACCGAAGCCTCAGCAAACTCGTCGCCCAGGACCAGGAGTTTGTAGCCTCCCAGTTTCTGGGAACGCGTTGCACAGACCTTTCTGCAAGGCCTCCCTGAGATGTCTCATCCTCTGCTCCCTCTGCGACGGCAAGATAAGGTCCGCAACCTTACCCTTGTACCGCGGATCAAGGAGAGTGGCCAGCCAGTAATGGTCCCTCTCCTTGATCCGAAGAACACGAGGATCCTTCCGCAGGCTTTGCAGGATCAGGGAGGCCATGCAGCGTAGGTTAGCTGAGGCATTCGGTCCGGAGTCTTCTGGGTCACTGAGGATGACATGATCGCCAGCCACCTCCTCCCAGCCACGTACAAGTCCACTGGCTTGTTGGGACTGTACATCATCCCTAAAAGACTGCTGCTGCTGATGCTGAGTGCCAGGCTCCACCTCCATGCTCACACAATCCTCCTCCTCCTCCTCCTCCTCCTCCTCCTCCTCATCCTCTTCCTGTGTGATGGGTGGGACAGAAGGAACACTGTCCGGATAAAGGGGGCCTTGAGAGGCAAGGAAGTCCTCCTCTTCCTGCCTCTGTTCTGCCTCAAGTGCCCTGTCCATTATCCCACGCAGCGTATGCTCCAACAGGTGGACAAGAGGGACAGTGTCACTGATGCATGCACTGTCACTGCTCACCATCCTCGTGGCCTCCTCAAATGGTGAGAGGACAGTGCATGCATCCCTGATCATGCTCCACTGACGTGGGGAAAAAAAACCAAGCTCCCCTGACCCTGTCCTGGTGCCGTAGTCGCAAAGGTACTCATTGATGGCCCTCTGCTGCGTGTGCAGTCGCTGCAGCATGGCCAACGTTGAGTTCCACCTGGTGGGCATGTCAGATATTAGGCGGTTCTTGGGCAGGTTCAGCTCCTTTTGCAGCTCAGTCAGCCGAGCACTGGCATTATAAGATCGGCGGAAATGCACACAGACTTTCCTGGCCTGCCTCAGGACATCCTGTAAGCCTGGGAACCTGCCCAAGAACCGCTGCACCACCAGGTTGAGGACGTGAGCCATGCAGGGCACATGGGTGAGCTGCCCTGTCGCAGGGCGGAGAGGAGGTTGGTGCCATTGTCAGAAACGACCATTCCTGGCTTAAGCTGACGTGGCGTCAACCACCTCTCGGCCTGCCCCTGCAGAGCTGCCAGAACCTCTGGCCCAGTGTGGCTCCTGTCCCCCAAACACACCAGCGCAAGCACGGCATGGCATCTTTTTGCCTGCGTACTTGCGTAGCCCCTTGTACGCCTACGGAGCACCGCTGGTTCCAAGGACAGAGCACTGGAGGAAGAAGAAGAGGAGGGGGTGGAGGAGAGAGGTGTGTCACAACCAGTAGCAGTAGTCGCGTTTTGGAGGCGTGGTGGCGGAACAACCTCCAACACTACTGCACCTTGTCCTGCATCCCTCCCAGCTGCCAATAGAGTGACCCAATGGGCCGTGAAAGAAAGGTACCGTCCCTGTCCATGCCTGCTGGACCATGAGTCAGCGGTAATATGCACCTTACCGCTGACCGCCCTGTCCAGCGAGGCATGGACATTGCCCTCCACATGCCGGTAGAGAGACGGAATCGCCTTCCGCGAGAAAAAGTGGCGTTTGGGAACCTGCCACTGAGGAACCGCACATTGAACAAACTCACGGAAGGGGGCCGAGTCTACCAACTGAAAAGGCAGCAGTTGAAGTGCTAGCAATTTAGCAAGGCTAGCATTCAACGCTGGGCATGTGGATGGCTGGGAGTGTACTTCTTTCTACGGTCCAGCAGCTGGGGCAGGGAAATTTGCCTGCTGCATTCGGACGTCGGTGTACTGCAAGTACTTGGTTGTGACACACCGAATTCTACACCTTCAGTCCTCTCAGAGCAGCTTTCAGAGAGGACTGAAGGTGTAGTGGGGATGGAGATCCCAGCTGAGGAGGAGCAAGGAGAGGTCCGCTTAGTTCTTTGGTGTGGGTCTTTTATGTGTGCCTGCCAACGAGCTGCATGGCAGGTCGCCATATGTCTGGTCATGCTTGTCGTGCCCAAGCGGCTGATGTTTTGGCCACGCGAGATACGCTTGAGACAAATATTGCAAATAGCAGTGGTGCGATCTGCTGCACTCGTCTCAAAAAAGGCCCACACCAAAGAACTTTTCTGATAACGTGCAGAGGCAGCGCCCTGCACAGGCGGAGCTCTGCGGTGTTGTACAGTTGCTGTGCTGGCCTCTACCTGGCCTCCAGGGGGCATCCTGCCTCGTTGGACATGTGACGCCGCATCCTCCTCCTCCTCGTCCTCCTCCTCATCCTCTCTCCCTTGAGGCACCCACGTGGAGTCAGTGACCTCATCATCCCCTCCCTCTTCACCACTAGAGCAAACCTGGCAGTAAGCTGCAGCTGGTGGAACTGTACTGCCAGATTCCTCAAGCTGGGTATCGTCATCCGAGCCTTCGAATCGTTGGGCATCCTCCTGGAGCATGTACCCAACACTGTGCTCAAAGAGTTCGGGGGACTCCTCAGGAGGACATGGTGGGTCTAGGGAAGGGGTGGCTGATGATGCTCTGTCAGTACCCTGAGCCTGGGTGAGAGAGGATGAGGAGGATGAGGAGGGCTTGGTCATCCATTCTACCAAGCCTTCAGCATGATGCGGCTCCACATGTCCAGCTGCCGAAAACAAAGACGCGCGTGTCCCATGGCCACGTGCTGATGACGATGCACGACCACGTCCACGTCCACGGCCACGTCCACTAGAAACAGAGCCTGCCTGCCCTGTGTTCTTGGCTCTGCACGCTCTGCCTCCCCTTGGCGGTCTTCCAGCCATTGTAGTCGGTAGTCCTGTGGGTGCTGCTGAGAAGAAAAATATAGGAGCTCTGTGTGATGCCACTAACACACTAGAAGTCCTATGGGTGCTTCTGCAAAGAAAATAGAGGAGCTCTGTGTGATGCCACTAACACACTAGAAGTCCTGTGGGTGCTTCTGCAAAGAAAATAGAGGAGCTCTGTGTGATGCCACTAACACACTAGAAGTCCTGTGGGTGCTTCTGCAAAGAAAATAGAGGAGCTCTGTGTGATGCCACTAACACACTAGAAGTCCTGTGGGTGCTGCTGAGAAGAATATATAGGAGCTCTGTGTGATGCCACTAACACACTAGAAGTCCTATGGGTGCTTCTGCAAAGAAAATAGAGGAGCTCTGTGTGATGCCACTAACACACTAGAAGTCCTGTGGGTGCTTCTGCAAAGAAAATAGAGGAGCTCTGTGTGATGCCACTAACACACTAGAAGTCCTGTGGGTGCTTCTGCAAAGAAAATAGAGGAGCTCTGTGTGATGCCACTAACACACTAGAAGTCCTGTGGGTGCTGCTGAGAAGAATATATAGGAGCTCTGTGTGATGCCACTAACACACTAGAAGTCCTATGGGTGCTTCTGCAAAGAAAATAGAGGAGCTCTGTGTGATGCCACTAACACACTAGAAGTCCTGTGGGTGCTTCTGCAAAGAAAATAGAGGAGCTCTGTGTGATGCCACTAACACACTAGAAGTCCTGTGGGTGCTTCTGCAAAGAAAATAGAGGAGCTCTGTGTGATGCCACTAACACACTAGAAGTCCTGTGGGTGCTGCTGAGAAGAATATATAGGAGCTCTGTGTGATGCCACTAACACACTAGAAGTCCTATGGGTGCTTCTGCAAAGAAAATAGAGGAGCTCTGTGTGATGCCACTAACACACTAGAAGTCCTGTGGGTGCTTATGCAAAGAAAATAGAGGAGCTCTGTGTGATGCCACTAACACACTAGAAGTCCTGTGGGTGCTTATGCAAAGAAAATAGAGGAGCTCTGTGTGATGCCACTAACACACTAGAAGTCCTGTGGGTGCTTCTGCAAAGAAAATAGAGGAGCTCTGTGTGATGCCACTAACACACTAGAAGTCCTGTGGGTGCTTCTGCAAAGAAAATAGAGGAGCTCTGTGTGATGCCACTAACACACTAGAAGTCCTGTGGGTGCTGCTGAGAAGAATATATAGGAGCTCTGTGTGATGCCACTAACACACTAGAAGTCCTATGGGTGCTTCTGCAAAGAAAATAGAGGAGCTCTGTGTGATGCCACTAACACACTAGAAGTCCTGTGGGTGCTTATGCAAAGAAAATAGAGGAGCTCTGTGTGATGCCACTAACACACTAGAAGTCCTGTGGGTGCTTATGCAAAGAAAATAGAGGAGCTCTGTGTGATGCCACTAACACACTAGAAGTCCTGTGGGTGCTTATGCAAAGAAAATAGAGGAGCTCTGTGTGATGCCACTAACACACTAGAAGTCCTGTGGGTGCTTATGCAAAGAAAATAGAGGAGCTCTGTGTGATGCCACTAACACACTAGAAGTCCTGTGGGTGCTTATGCAAAGAAAATAGAGGAGCTCTGTGTGATGCCACTAACACACTAGAAGTCCTGTGGGTGCTGCTGAGAAGAATATATAGGAGCTCTGTGTGATGCCACTAACACACTAGAAGTCCTATGGGTGCTTCTGCAAAGAAAATAGAGGAGCTCTGTGTGATGGGACTAACACACTTCAAGTCCTATAGGTGCTTCTGGGAAGAAAATATAGCTCTGTGTGTGTGATGGGACTAACACACTTCAAGTCCTATAGGTGCTTCTGGGAACAAAATATAGCTCTGTGTGTGTAATGGGACTAGCACACTTCAAGTCCTATAGGTGCTTCTGGGAAGAAAATATAGCTCTGTGTGTGTAATGGGACTAACACACTTCAAGTCCTATAGGTGCTTCTGGGAACAAAATATAGCTCTGTGTGTGTAATGGGACTAACACACTTCAAGTCCTATAGGTGCTTCTGGGAACAAAATATAGCTCTGTGTGTGTGATGGGACTAACACACTTCAAGTCCTATAGGTGCTTCTGGGAAGAAAATATAGCTCTGTGTGTGTGATGGGACTAACACACTTCAAGTCCTATAGGTGCTTCTGGGAACAAAATATAGCTCTGTGTGTGTAATGGGACTAACACACTTCAAGTCCTATAGGTGCTTCTGGGAAGAAAATATAGCTCTGTGTGTGTGATGGGACTAACACACTTCAAGTCCTATAGGTGCTTCTGGGAACAAAATATAGCTCTGTGTGTGTAATGGGACTAACACACTTCAAGTCCTATAGGTGCTTCTGGGAAGAAAATATAGCTCTGTGTGTGTGATGGGACTAACACACTTCAAGTCCTATAGGTGCTTCTGGGAACAAAATATAGCTCTGTGTGTGTAATGGGACTAACACACTTCAAGTCCTATAGGTGCTTCTGGGAACAAAATATAGCTCTGTGTGTGTAATGGGACTAACACACTTCAAGTCCTATTGGTGCTTCTGGGAACAAAATATAGCTCTGTGTGATGGGACTAACACACTACAAGTCCTATAGGTGCTTCTGGGAACAAAATATAGCTCTGTGTGTGTAATGGGACTAACACACTTCAAGTCCTATAGGTGCTTCTGGGAACAAAATATAGCTCTGTGTGTGTAATGGGACTAACACACTTCAAGTCCTATAGGTGCTTCTGGGAACAAAATATAGCTCTGTGTGTGTAATGGGACTAACACACTTCAAGTCCTATAGGTGCTTCTGGGAACAAAGTATAGCTCTTTGTGTGTAATGGGACTAACACACTTCAAGTCCTATAGGTGCTTCTGGGAAGAAAATATAGCTCTGTGTGTGTAATGGGACTAACACACTTCAAGTCCTATAGGTGCTTCTGGGAACAAAATATAGCTCTGTGTGATGGGACTAACACACTACAAGTCCTATAGGTGCTTCTGGGAACAAAATATAGCTCTGTGTGTGTAATGGGACTAACACACTTCAAGTCCTATAGGTGCTTCTGGGAACAAAGTATAGCTCTTTGTGTGTAATGGGACTAACACACTTCAAGTCCTATAGGTGCTTCTGGGAAGAAAATATAGCTCTGTGTGTGTAATGGGACTAACACACTTCAAGTCCTATAGGTGCTTCTGGGAACAAAATATAGCTCTGTGTGTGTAATGGGACTAACACACTTCAAGTCCTATAGGTGCTTCTGGGAACAAAATATAGCTCTGTGTGTGTAATGGGACTAACACACTTCAAGTCCTATAGGTGCTTCTGGGAAGAAAATATAGCTCTGTGTGTGTGATGGGACTAACACACTTCAAGTCCTATAGGTGCTTCTGGGAACAAAATATAGCTCTGTGTGTGTAATGGGACTAACACACTTCAAGTCCTATAGGTGCTTCTGGGAAGAAAATATAGCTCTGTGTGTGTAATGGGACTAACACACTTCAAGTCCTATAGGTGCTTCTGGGAAGAAAATATAGCTCTGTGTGTGTAATGGGACTAACACACTTCAAGTCCTATAGGTGCTTCTGGGAAGAAAATATAGCTCTGTGTGTGTAATGGGACTAACACA
This sequence comes from Lithobates sylvaticus, assembly GCA_028564925.1. NCBI lineage: Eukaryota > Metazoa > Chordata > Amphibia > Anura > Ranidae > Lithobates > Lithobates sylvaticus. The sequence goes on from CM053034.1 coordinate 89,247,180, forward strand.
CTTCAAGTCCTATAGGTGCCTCTGGGAACAAAATATAGGAGCTCTGCCTGCCACGAACACACTACAAGTCCTATAGGTGCTTCTGGTAACAAAATATAGGAGCTCTGCCTGCCTGCCACTAACACACTACAAGTCCTATAGGTGCTTCTGGTAACAAAATATAGGAGCTCTGCCTGCCTGCCACGAACACACTACAAGTCCTATAGGTGCTTCTGGTAACAAAATATAGGAGCTCTGCCTGCCTGCCACTAACACACTACAAGTCCTATAGGTGCTTCTGGTAACAAAATATAGGAGCTCTGCCTGCCTGCCACTAACACACTACAAGTCCTATAGGTGCTTCTGGTAACAAAATATAGGAGCTCTGCCTGCCTGCCACGAACACACTACAAGTCCTATAGGTGCTTCTGGTAACGAAATATAGGAGCTCTGCCTGCCTGCCACGAACACACTACAAGTCCTATAGGTGCTTCTGGTAACAAAATATAGGAGCTCTGCCTGCCTGCCACGAGCACACTACAAGCCCCTCTTTGTCAATCAATCTTTGTAAGTGAATCTATCTAACTCAATCTCTGTAAGTGAATCTCTCTAACTATCTAAATGCAGCAGAGTGTCACAGAAACAGCCTGCTCAATCAGCGCCGGAACAGCATGTGACCGGCGCAGACGGCGTGGCGGCGTTTTATAGGGGGGGGGCGTGTACTACAGCCCCTGAGCTGTAATTGGCTACAGGCGTCCTGCCTGTAGCCAATTATGGCTCTTCGAGTTTCCGGGGCTGTGATTGGCCAAGCATGCGGGGTCACAGTGCATGCTTGGCCAATCATCAGCCAGCAATGCACTGCGTCGGCCGCGCCGGCCGCAATGCATTGCGGGGCCGCTCGCATCACACGAACGTGATGCGAGCGGCCAAAATAGTTCTGGGCTCGCCGAGCGAGCGAACGCCCGGTGCTCGATGCGAACGTGGGTTCGCATCGAGCACCGGGCCCATCCTTAGTGACCAGTACTTTTCCCGAATGGAGGGGAGAATTTTTCGCTGGAGGCGCTGCTCACGGTCTAGCGTTTCCTTCCAGAGTTCCCAGCGGACAGAATCATACCATCCCAGCAGGACCTGCACTGACACTGGTCTTCTGTGCTGTATCCATATCTCTTGCAACCTCCTTCCGAATTCCTCTTCCATGGTGGCTTGAATCGGTATTTCTCCTCTTCTGCTATCTGGACCTTGGATCCCAGTGGAGGATTGGATGTCCCAGACTGCCGGTATACGTCAGTATACCGCTTCTTCCAGTCTGGACATAGGAACCAGATATTATAGCCACATAGCATACAAGACTAGCCGGCAATTAGCTTGTAAGTGATCTGGAAGTGTTTATTTGAAAACTCACACAGAAGTTATATACCAAACCAGGTCAGGTGAGCGTGATTACATTATCATATGAAAAGGAAATTGTATACAGGATTATAATTAACATAATTAAGGAACAACCAAAATACACTATAAACATTAAGTTAATTAAACAACTTCCGGTTCCGGCGCCGCATGAGGTAACTGCGCCTCTCACTAGCTCCCGCTCCAGGCACCCGAAAATCGGCCTAAAAACCCAGCCTGAGGGCACACACGGCTCACCAGCCACCACCGAAGGCCCCCCACCACCCATAGGGCTCGGATGGATCGTTTTTTAGAAAAATCCAGCACCCGATCGTACGCGTCCGTCACGGCCCCACCGGACAGGCCGCAAATCGAGCCCCCGGCTCCGGCCTACTCTCCCGCAGCACCGGCCCTCTCATCAAACGCAGCGGACGCCCAGCCTGCAGACATGGAGGTTAGTGGATGCACAAACCAGGCAATCCCAGCCTCATATCCCCCAGCACCCCAGGCCACAGCTCCATCACCACCCGAAGTATCTCCTCCAGGGGGCATTACCACAGACGTCCCCATTATGGCAGATGGCCAAACGCAGCAAATAGCACAGGCAGTGGCTGCTCTCCTGACCCCTATGATTGCAGCCTCTGTGGAAAAAGCAATCAAGGCTGGCATGACACAAATTAAAGCCCAACTCTCTGAACACACCGCCAGACTAAACGAAGTTGAACATCGCCTGTCTGAGGTAGAGGATGAGCTCTATCAGGCACAAGCCACCGAACACTCCCAAGACAAAACCAACCAATACATCATCCAGAAATTGGAAGATTTGGAAAATAGATCCAGAAGGAGCAACCTGCGATTCGTAGGCGTCCCCAAGTCGCTACCCAATGCAGCCCTCACAGACTTTTGCTCCAAACGCATCCCCGAAGCTATGGGCCTCTCGGGTCCTTTCACTGTGGAACGCGCACACCGGATGGGCTCCCTCAAACCCGAACGCAAGTCCCCGCGACCCATCATTGCCAAGTACCTAATTTATGCAGACAAGTCCGCTCTTCTACAAGCATTCCGGCAATCTCCAGCTCTTCAAATTGACGGAGTTAAAATTCTTATTTTTGCTGACTACTCGATCAAAGTCTCCAAAAAGAGGAAAGCCTTCCAACCGATCTGCTCCGAGTTATTCAAGCAGCAAATAAAATTCACCTTGGCCTTCCCAGCAACTCTACGCCTCAAATCGCCAAATGGGGAACAACTCTCCTTCCAAGATCCCTCAGAAACAGAATCCTTCATCCGCTCTCTCCGTCCGGGCTCTCTCCACCAGACGCCTTCCAAATCTGCCACAGGCCTCCGCTCTCTGGAACAGAGAAGCCCCCGCAAAGATTCCCCCAAGCGCTTTAGATCTTCTGCTCCGGACCATCGCAACAGAAGCGCTCTCCGCTGAACTCTCGGCTCAGACTACAGTCGTGCTTTCCTCTACCCCAGGTCGTATGGTACATTGTGCTTTCTCTCTTTTTATCACACCATCTACATGTTCTCTTTTGGTCACTTGCCCCCCCCCCCCCCCCGCATCCTTCAACCGACCTGGCCTACTCTGCTGTGGTGTCCACTCCTCAGCCGCCTAAAACTGGCAACCGATCAATACTTCCATATTGATCCCTACAGACGCTATGCTGCCCCAACCCAAGATCTCTATCACAGCTTCCATTGATCCTGCAATGTTCATTGGGCTCATACATATTTGATATATGTCTACAGCTACTCATGTATTCTTGCTCTATTGCAACTCTTTCCTCGTTTAGTTATCCGCAGCCCCCATGGTTATGTGATCGCAAGTTTTGAGCTTGACTTGACTCCACTTTTGAATCATTCTCAGATTCGGGTCTCGACTCAGTTCTACTCAAGACGAAGCCACTATTAGGCCTGCGATCCCAGAGCCATCAGTAACTGCTGACACGACACGTTTATCTGCTTATCCTGATGTAATGCTTAAATGTTTAGATTTTGAACGTTAGATCCTAACTGTTACACTTGCACCAACGCCTTATTGGCTTTATAGACTAAGTGTCCTTTTTCCCATTTGACTTCGCTGTGCACCACTCACTCCACATCCCAAAATGATTTGGACTTCTCGAGCCTCGCACCACTGGTCCCAGGGCTCTCGGGCACCTCCGCTATCTCCTTCCCTCAATTAGGGTCCTGTCAGGGGAGCCGCTTGCACAGTGAACTCATGCGGAAAAAAGTGAAGTCCATAAATATGCTTATTTTATATTTGTTATGGTTCCCTGTTTGGTTCCTTCCTTCCTCCTCCCCCGTCCTACTCCCCCCTTATTGCACCTCCTCATACATCATATACACAACCGCTAACGGCACATGCTCCATATGTCATACGAGTCTCCTATACTTTCCTTATCACACATTGATCTTGGATCCCCTTAAAAATCCCCTCTCCGACACTGCCTCTTAGGGTACTTTCGTGGAATGTGAAGGGTCTCCGCTCTCCTCACAAGAGAATGAAGATCCTTCGACATCTTAAACGGCTAAAAACCGACATAGCGCTACTCCAAGAAACCCACCTTCACACATCTGACTTCCATCGAATGCAGAAACTGTGGGTGGGAACAGTCTTGGGCTCAGAAGCAGTGGGGCGCAAAGCTGGTGTCCTTTTAATGATCCACAGAAACCTCCCATGCACCGTTCTCTCTACTGACACAGACGACCAGGGACGCTTTATTTCAGTCCGAATTAGAATTGGTTCAAAGGAGATAATAGTATCAAACATCTATGCCCCTAACAACCCAACAAAGTCCTTCTATTGCCACCTCTCCTCACTTCTCCTTACCCCCTCCCATCTACCTCACCTGATTGGAGGGGACTTCAATGACATCATGCATCCGGCAGACGACAGGTCAGCACTTAAACCACCAGTAGCAACTCCCTCACCATCCACCCCCACCTTGTTTGCATCAACCATAGACTCCTTACGACTCTCAGACCTGTGGCGCCTATCTCATCCAACAGACAGGGCTTTCACCTTTTACTCCAACCCCCACAAGACCCTGACCAGAATTGACTATTTTTTTGGTTTCGACAACCTCATTCCCTATATTTCCGACACCGGGATAGAAGACATTGCCATCTCTGATCATGCCCCAATATCGCTCACCCTTGATCAACTAGATCTCCCACCTCATCCCAACCTCTGGCGCTTTCCCTCTTTCCTACATAACAACACCGATTTCCAAAATTACATGACATGCTCCTGGGAAGAATTCTCTTCAGCTAATGCCATACACTCCAATGAACCAAACCTCCTTTGGGATGCTGGCAAAGCTTTCCTGAGGGGCAGAATCATATCGTACGCCACTACTTTTAAAAAAACAGCACTATCTAAATTTAAGTTAGCCAGTACTAGACTACACAGTGCGCAACTCAAACTTGCCACCTCCAACACCTCCACCGACAGGGATGAATGGACTGCAGCCAAAGCCTCTTTTGACGCTTGGGCAAATACCCTCGAACTTACAAAAAAAGCTCATCTAGACGCTACCTTCCACAAATTTGGGAACAAATCCGGGAAACTACTCTCTAGGCTCTGCAAGGGACCCTTCCGACCGACTCATATCACCTCCCTTCGTGACCACCAGGGGAAAGTTCACTCCACCCCTCCTGATATTAATAAAGCCATGCTGAAATTTTACACGGCCCTATATGGCCCAGACCCTATTGACAAAGACGCTGCACGCTCCTTAGATAAACTGCACCTCCCTACCATCTCCCCTGTCCAGCTCGAATCCCTTAATGCCCCCATTACGGCACACAAAATAACATTAGCCATTAGGAATCTACGGCCCTCGAAAGCCCCTGGCCCCGACGGCTTCACTAGTGAGTTTTACAAAACACTCCCAGACATAACGACACCTATGCTTCATTCAGTATTTTCCGGCATCTGGGCTGGTGGCGCATATCTCCCCACGGGCAATCAAGCAATTATAAAGCTTCTTTCCAAGAAAAGCAAGGACCCCTTAGAACCAGGTTCTTACAGGCCCATCTCTCTACTTAACGTAGATGTCAAAATCCTATCCAAAATTGTGGCCTCCAGATTAGCCATAATCCTCCCCGACCTCATTCACCCTGCCCAATCCGGTTTTGTAAAAGGACGTACGGCCACCCTAAACATTCGAAAGGTGTTATTAGCCCTCGAACAAGCCAAACTAGATCCCAAAGGCGACTATGCCATAATTACCCTAGACGCTGAAAAAGCCTTCGACAATGTAAACTTCGACTGGCTAGAAATGTCCCTTTCCACAATGGGATTCAACGGCCCTTTCTGTCACCCTATTAAATCAATGTATGCGTCGCCCTCAGCTAAATTAGTTGCAGCAGGTATTCTCTCAGAAGAATTCCGCCTTCACAAAGGCACTAGGCAGGGGTGCCCTCTGTCCCCCCTGTTATTCAACATCGCGTTAGAACCCCTCTCTAGATTCCTGACCCTCAACGCCCCCATTCGAGGCATCACGGTAGGCTCCACGGAACTGCGTACATCTCTCTTCGCAGATGATGTCCTCATTTTCACGTCCAACCCCCCAGCCGACATGTTGACAATTAAAAGCATCTTTGACAACTTCAGAAACTGCTCGGGTCTCCGCATAAACTATTCTAAGAGTGAAATTCTCCCAATTGGCGGTAAACCTACACCCCCTTGGTCAAATAGCTCTCTCTTCCAGGTAGCCACATCACACATCACATACCTGGGAATCAAGATAGGGAAACTGCCCTCTTCTCTTTACCATCTTAATTACCCCCCTCTATTTAGCAAAATCTCACAGGAACTGTCCAACTGGATGGATCTCCCCCTTTCGCTCTTGGGAAGGTGCCACCTTGTCAACATGATCAGCTTCGCCAGACTACTGTATCCTATGCAAACTATCCCCTTATTGCTGAAACACAGAGATATTTCAGCTCTCAATTCAAAAATCTCCAATTTTCTCTGGTATGGCAAAAGACCACGCATTGCTTTCAGAAAACTGCACCTACCCAGGAGCGAGGGGGGTATTAGCTTACCACATATACGATTATATAATCTTGCATGCTTAACAAGGACTAGTCTAGACTGGATAGCTCAACAATCCCGACACTCAAACTTTGCACTGGAGACTGAAATGGCTCACCCTTACTCACTAGTGGCCCTCCTACACTGCAGATGGAAAACTATTCCCCTCCCCCTGCAACATAATCTCCTGCTACGCGATACAGCCTTGGCTTGGAGAGAGATTAGAAAAATCCTTAAACTCCCCTCCCACTTCTCCACACACCTACCCATCCAAGGCAACCCTGGTTTCACCCCCGGCACACACTGCAAACCCTTTGGTATATGGCAGGAGCATGGCCTGTCAAAATTTTCTGCACTCTGCGACCCAAAAACCGGAAAGATTCTTCCATTTTCAGAGGTTTCCACCCGACTCTCCCTACCTCCTTCCCATAGGTTTCACTACAATCAATGTGTCAGCTTTATCTCTCTAATACATGCAAGACAGAATCTTTAAGGTTTAAACCAAATTTCTTAGACCGGCTGCAAAAAAGTGGTCAGTCTACGATCGCAGACATCTACAAACCTCTTTTACTCGAATCTTCACCACCTCCTACCTCTACTTCCATTGCTAACTGGGACAAAGACTTCCCCGATCCCAATCTTGTCGAAAAGATACTGTCTGGCCTTCGTACTGTTCTCCGTCTCACTCCCAATGAAACATGGAGGGAAACTCAGTTTAAAATAGCACACCGAGCATATATCCCCTTCCTCTCACCCAAGTCAAAGAAAGATGGAATCTCATGTCCCCTCTGCTCAACCACCAAACCCTCACTCGCACATCGATTCTGGTCCTGTTCCTTCATCTCCTCATTTTGGGATCAAGTCATCTCCTTCATATTTGAAGTAACCCTATTGAAACTCCCCAAAGACCCTCTCCTCCTGATTTTCGGTTTCTGGGATCCCCTACTGTTACCTTGGTCTTCTTCCTCATCTAATGCCACGTCCCTTCAGGGGACGGCCTCCAAACTACCCTCCAAAGATTGGATCCTGCTATGCTTACTTATCGCAAGGAGACTCATCCTCAGACATTGGATTTCACCTCAAAGCCCACCTTTCACTCATCTCAAAAAGGATTGTGTTACCCTCCTCTACAGAGAACGACTCCTCACGGATTTCAAAAACCCAAAATCCAGATCCCGTTTTCTCAACAGATGGCAACTGTTCATCTCCTCAACTCTCTCCCCAACCGACCAACTGGATCTTCATACACTTTCTTTCTCCTATGATGAGCCAATCCCGGAGGATCAGTAACCCATACAGCTTTTGTCACTACTATCTCCCAAATTAACACTATGGCAGGTGGACACTTTTGGAGCCCCCCCCCCCCCCCCACTCTTTCCTGGTTACTCTCCACCTCCCCCAGTTATTATTGATCAGGATTTCATACTCAGATCCTTCCAGCCTACTGCTGCATATTCACTGGCTACCTGACGGCATGCTTCAGACAATTACATTCTGTCTACACTGTTTTCACACTTCCTAGCAAGTAGAGGTTTTACCCATCTGTTTTTTTTTTTTCAAATGTTCTTCTCGCTGACATATGTGTTACCTCTAGATCTCATGTCTAATGGATCTTCTGTAATCTCTGTAGTTTCTGTAGTTTCTGTAAAAATGACTTACGATGTTATGTACATATGTCTTTCTATTTTTTATCTTCATATTAAAAAACATTTTGAAAGAAAAAAAAAAAAACCACTGTGTAAGGTGATCATCCTAGCAAACGTCATCACTTAAAAATGCGACATTGACTTCCTAGATAAATATGTAATGGGAAGAAGGGGGTTGGGTACAGAAGGGGGGGGGAGGGGAGTTCAGTAAAACCTTAGCTGAGGTTCGAGAGGATCAGGTTAAGTAATCCCCATGGGAGGAGCCATATACTGAGTGATCCCAGGGATCCCATATCTTAGCGAACCTGTCATATGTTCCATTCTGCGGATATCACTAACACTATGTACCAGTTGATTCTGAGAAGGGGGGGTAGGTGATAACCAACATGCTGGGATAGCTCTTTTAGCTGCTAATAGGATGAATGATGCCAGTTTATTGGAGGCCTTTCCCACCCCAGGGATTGGGAGGCCTAGAAGAAGATATACAGGGTCCCGTGGGATGGGAATGTCCAAGACCTGTTGAAGTATTGTTGAAACCATAGACCAGAAGGATACGATCAATTCACACTACCACATCTCCAACACAGGGGAGAGAGAGACGGATCATATCGATGCAATATCTCAGGGGTCCTGTACCAAAAGAATAACACCTTATACGCTGTCTCTTTTTGTGCCACACATCGAGAAATTTTAGCGGTGGATGACCAAATTTTTGCCCATTGGGGAGGTGATATTTGTTGTTGTAAAGCTTGGGACCATTTGATCATATAAGAGTGGGGGTCATTTGAAAGCGGGAGGTTTTCCTGTAGTATGCAATATATATCGAATATTAGTTGCCGTTGGTGTGGTCCTTGAGAGCAAATGATCTTAAAAAGGGTGGGTTTTGACAGGGTGAGCTTTGGTGAAAGGGAAGCTAAGTAGTGAGATATTTGGAGGTATGAAAATGATAAATGTTTAGGAATTTGGTGTTTAGTTTGGAGGTCCTTAAATGTATGGAGTTTGCGTGTGACAGGGTGTACGAAGTGTCAGAGCTGGAACAGGCCTGCAGCTGCCCAAGGGAACATTCTAGAATGGGATAAGCTATCCGGGAGGGATGGGCCCGGTGTTAGATTCGAACCCATGTTCGAATCGAACATCGGGAGACAGAGGTCTCGTAGCTTGGGATCCAGGGATAGGGTAGGAGACCAAATCAAAGAGCAGGAATGGGTTGGAAACAGGGAGCCCATCTCTATCTCCACCCACCTACTTGGGCCGCTCGCATCAAATTCGTGTGATGCGAGCGGCCCCCATAGCAATGCATTGCGCTAGTCGCAGTGCAATGCTGGCTGATGATTGGCCCCGCATGCACTGTGACCCCGCATGCTTGGCCAATCACAGCGAGGGCAGCGAGGAGAGCCATAATTGGCTACAGGCAGGATGCCTGTAGCCATTTATAGCTCAGGGGGTGTAGTACACGCCCCACGGTAGAAGAGGCCGCGGCGGCGGCCTCGCATATTATGTTTCAGTCACAGTGTCAGCGTGTCAGTGTGTTGCTGACTGCTGACAAGATTTGCTCTATTTCCGGGGATTTGTGTGTGCGTGCTGTTCGAACAGCATTGCCGTATCACATCTGGGGGGTGTCTATAGGTGGCCTGTGCAAGGGGGGCAGGTTTCCTGTGCTTAGAACTTTCCCTGCAAAAAGAGTCATTTTTGCAGAAAAAAAAGATATTTAAAAGCACTCGCGGCTAATTAATTGATGGCTCCTGTAACACTGAGAACTGTCATTCATTGATAAAAAACAAAAAAAATAAAGTGGGGGTCCCCCCAAATTCCCTAACCAGGCCCTTCAGGTCTGGGATGGATATTAAGGGGAACCCCAGCCAAAAAAAACAAAAAAAAATCGTGGGGGTCCCCCCCAAAATCCAAACCAGACCCTTGAGGTCTGGGATGGATTTTAAGGGGAACCCTAGCCAAAAAAAATGGCGTGGGGTCCCCCTCAAAATCCATACCAGACCCTTATCCGAGCACGCAACCTGGCAGGCCGCAGGAAAAGAGGGGGGGACGAGAGCGTGAACCTCCCGCCTGAACCGTACCAGGCCACATGCCCTCAACATTGGGAGGATGCTTTGGGGGTCCCCCCCAAAGCACCTTGTCCCCATGTTGATGAGGACAAGGGCCTCTTCCCCACAACCCTGGCCATTGGTTGTGGGGGTCTGCGGGCGGGGGGCTTATCGGAATCTGGAAGCCCCCTTTAACAAGGGGACCCCCAGATCCCGCCCCCCCCCCTGTGTGAAATGGTAAGGGGGTACAAAAGTACCCCTACCATTTCACCAAAAAAGTGTCAAAAATTTTAAAATTGACAGGAGACGGTCTTTGACAATTCCTTTATTAAAATCTTCTTTCTTCTTTCTTCATCCTTCGGTTTCTTCATCTTCTCCTTCCGTCATCTTCTTCCATCTTCTTCTTCCATTTTCTTCTTCCTCCGATCCGCTTCTTCTTGCGCTGGTCTTCTCGTCCTTCTCGTCCGGCATCTTCTTCCGTCGGCGTCGGTGTCTCTTCTTGGGCCGCTCCTCGCAATGGGAGGCTCCCGCTGTGTGAGGCTCTGCTCCATCTGACAGGTCTTTTATAATGGAGGGCACCTGGTGACCCCGCCCCCTCTGACGCACGGGGACGTCATGGGGAATTCCCTATGGCTTTCCCCATGACGTCAGAGGGGGGCGGGGTCACCAGGTGCCCTCCGTTATAAAAGACCTGTCAGACGGAGCGGAGCCTCACACAGCGGGAGCCTCCCATTGCACGGAGCGGCCCAGAAGAGACACCGACGCCGATGCCGGACGAGAAGGACGAGAAGACCAGCGCAAGAAGAAGCGGATCGGAGGAAGAAGATGATGGAAGAAGAAGAAGATGACGGAAGGAGAAGATGAAGAAACCGAAGGATGAAGAAAGAAAGAAGAAGACCAGAAGAAAGAAGATTTTAATAAAGGAATTGTCAAAGACCGTCTCCTGTCATTTTTACAATTTTTGACACTTTTTTGGTGAAATGGTAGGGGTACTTTTGTACCCCCTTACCATTTCACACAGGGGGGGGGGATCTGGGGGTCCCCTTGTTAAAGGGGGCTTCCAGATTCCGATAAGCCCCCCGCCCGCAGACCCCCACAACCAATCGCCAGGGTTGTGGGGAAGAGGCCCTTGTCCTCATCAACATGGGGACAAGGTGCTTTGGGGGGGACCCCAAAGCATCCTCCCAATGTTGAGGGCATGTGGCCTGGTACGGTTCAGGCAGGAGGGGGGGCGCTCTCGTCCCCCCCTCTTTTCCTGCGGCCTGCCAGGTTGCGTGCTCGGATAAGGGTCTGGTATGGATTTTGAGGGGGACCCCACGCCATTTTTTTTTGGCTAGGGTTCCCCTTAAAATCCATCCCAGACCTCAAGGGTCTGGTATGGATTTTGAGGGGGACCCTACGCCATTTTTTTTTTTTTTTTTTGGCTGGGGTTCCCCTTAATATCCATCCCAGACCTGAAGGGCCTGGTTATTGAATTTGGGGGGACCCCCACGCTTTTTATTTTTTCATTTTTTTTTTTTTTTATCAATGACTTTTTTTTTATGAATGACTTTCAGTTTCAATGAATGACTGTTCTCTGTATTACGGGAGCCGTCAATTCACATTAGCCGCGAGTGATTTTAAATAGCTTTTTTACTTGCAAAAATGACACTTTTTGCAGAGACAGTTCTAAACACGGGAAACATGCGCCCCTTTACATGCATACTATAGACACCCCCCAGGTACGAAATTTAAAGGAATATTACACTTTTATTGTTTCAATTTAAGCATTATTAAAATCATTGCTCCTGAAAAAACGTCCGTTTTTAAAAAAAAAATTTGCATTGATACATGTCCCCTGGGGCAGGACCCAGGTCCCCAAACGCTTTTTATGACATTAACATGCATATTAGCCTTTAAAATTAGCACTTTTAATTTTGAACGTTCGCATCCATTAAAACTAATAGGGTTCTAAAGCTCGCACGGACTTTAGGTCCGTTCGCGGGTTCTGGTGCGAGCCGATCCCTACGGGGGGGGTGTTTTTGGGCGTCGAGACTTAAATTCCCTTGCTCCCTGAAGTTTCTCCCGTGCTGTGTCCTGATATCTCAGTGGGACTTCATATGTATATCATGCCCCCCCTGAGGTCATATCCACCATCACTTTTGCTGAATAGAGATGGTTCTGATGTTCGAGTCGAATGTAAGTTCAACTTGAACATCAGGTGTTCGTTTGCTCGCAAACAAACTGAACATATGGGGCGTTTGCGGCAAATTCAAGTGCTGTGGAGTGCCTCATAATGCACTGCGATATCGTAGTGCATTGATGGCTATTGATTGGCCTGCATGCTTTGGCCAATCACAGCGCTCTCTGCTGTGAGAGCTCAGGGGGCTAAGTCACACCCCACACTATATAAGGCTGCTTACACAGTGGCCGTATGTAGTGTGACATGGAGATTGAGAGAATTAGAGCTAGATTACGCAGGTTAGTTAGTGACGTGAAGGCAGTTTAGTGTATATGTAGCACTGACCCCCGAAGGAGCTGCTAGTTTGAATTGGGCCTGCACTCTTTTGAGAAACCCCCCCTTAACGTGACTCGGTCCCCTTGGCACAGCTGTGGTGCAATAATAATACAGTACAATAAAGACAGTATAAGGTACCTGTATCGATCCCTCAGGATCCTCTGGCTCCACCTGGTGGGGAAAAACAGTACGCCACACAACTGTAAGCTTAACCAGGAACACTTTTACTGAAGGTATATCAAACAGGTGGTTACAGGGATTGCACTGTCGTCCCAACCTAGGACATTAGTACAATATAAATCAGACAAATACAGTAAGCAATATATATGTATGTTATTATCTAAACCTGGGAGCTCCCACTACTTAAAGTTTTACGTGAGGCCTCACTTAAAATACTTTCTCCTTTATCTTCTTTCTTCACTAGCTTAAATGGTTCCTCAGGTATTTGTAATCCAAAGGGATAGGTGGAAAAGTTAACTTAAGATGCTCCAGGTATAGTTCCAAGAACTTGTATTCACTTGAGCGCTAAAGTGAAATAGGCCTCAAGCCTGCTCAATGTCAGTTGCTCGGTTATGCCTCTGTGGAACAACAGGTTCCAGCAAGGCCTATGAGTGAGTCTAAATGCGTGCAATAATAACAAACGACGGGCCATAACCCGCTTACCAACTGGATCAGAGTTCTGGGTGATGACCTTGGTCCGGTAACTGCAGCTTGCTTCCGTGTAGACTGGGCCAGATGCTCTGGGTCGCTCCGCTGACTGGATCCGGGCCTCTGCTACTCCGACAAGCATCTCCGAACCTCGTCAATCCAATCACCAGCTCTCAGGCTCCGCCAAGTCACATGCAAACAGTTCGGTTTGCAATCCGCGGTGACTGTCTGTCTCTGTGTCCGAAAAACCTCCTCACAGTTCTGCCCAGGCAGGCAGCGTGGTCCCAAGAGGCCAAATATGGCCGCTGCAGTACCTTTTATACCCTACCCAGCATGCACTGTATATCAGAGTGTTCATGGGTAGGTCACACAGACTCCTGGGTAACAAAGGTCAAACTGCACCTGTTTGACTGGGGCATGTAATTACAATTTTTTAAATAATATTTAACAGCAGGCCGTTCCTGCCCCCAACAAGCGTAACTGTGAGGAGGAGTCACAGTGTTCAGGCACCACCAACACCCAAGGCCCAATTTTTCTGCGCCAGTTTGACTGGGACATGTAATTACAATTTTTGAAATGTTATTTAACAGCAGGGCCCATTCTTGTGCCCAACACGAGTAACTGTGAAGAGGAGTTACAGTGTTCAGGCACCACCAACACACAAGGCCCAATTTTTCTGCACCTGTTTGACTGGGGCATGTACTAATTACAATTTTTAAAATAATATTTAACAGCAGGGCCTGTTCCTGCCCCCCACAAGCATAACTGTGAGGAGGAGTCACAGTGTTCAGGCACCACCAACACCCAAGGCCCAATTTTTCTGCACCAGTTTGACTGGGACATGTAATTACAATTTTTGAAATATTATTTAACAGCAGGGCCCATTCCTGCACCCAACAAGAGTAACTGTAAGGGGTTACGGTGTTCTGGCACCACCAACACCTAAGGCCCAATTTTTCTGCAGAGTATTTAGTGCAGTCCGTATAGTATATATACTTCAGTTTAGAGTATATAGTGCAGTCTGTATAGTATATGTACTGCAGTTCAGAGTATATAGTGCAGCCAGCGTAGTATATATAATGCAGTGCAGGGTATATAGTGCAGCACAGAGTACATAATATAGTGTATTGAAGTGGTTAAGGCGAACCCTATGACAGAATTAATAAAAAAAATGACATGGGGTCCCCCCTAAAATCCATACCAGGCCCTTTGGGTCTGGAATAGATTATAAGGGGAACTCCACGCTAAAATAAAAAAAAAACAGCGTGGGGCCACCGCCCAAAATCCATACCAGACCCTTATCTGAGCAAGCAGACTGGCAGGCCAGGAAAGGGGGCGGGACCCAAAGGGCCTGGTATGGACTGGGGGGGGGATCCACGCCAATTTTTTCAATGATTTTTATCTATATTGCTGGAAGCCGGCAATACATTTTGCTGTGTTTTGCAATGTCATACACATTACACAGATGCGCCACTTTACAGGCAGACTAAGGGGACCCCCAGGCACGATATTTAATGGAACACTTCATTTTTATTGTTTCAATTTAAGCATTATTAAAATCACTGCTCCTGAAAAAACTTTTGTTTTAAAACATTTTTTTTTTTTGCATTGTTTCAGGGCTGGGCTCAGCTTTTCCTTCTCTGAGCTGGCCGCTCAGCTGTCGGCTAATTGCCAGCTCCTATATCTCCACAGCTACTCACCTGTTGATGATATCCTGCTCGTCAGTCCTGCCTACTTAAGCCATCCAGCCTAGAGGATCTCTGCCTTTGACTTGGTCAACATCACAGAGACTATATTGTGCATTCCTGCTTAAAGACTTGCTTGGCTGACATCCCTTCTGGCTCCAGATCCTGCTTGTTGTTCCACTACACTGATACCTGAACTTCTGGCTTGGCTGACTATCCATTCCGGTTACTTAACTTTGGCTATGTTTTGACTACGTTTGTTCTATTTTACTTTTGTTATTAAAGAATTGTGATTTAACTGTACTTCTGTCTCGGCCTGATTTCATGGTTTCTGACAGTAGGCGAAGGCCATGAATACAGAAGATACAGTCAATCCACTTGTTAGTAATATTTTTTCAGATTGGATGAGCAGGATCACTGCATGGATCAGTTTGCCATGGCGTTACAAACGCTCCTGAGTGGCACGGCTAACCTGGAATCTTCCACTGCTGCTGCTCCAGTCTCTGTGCAGGCACCCACCTCGAGTTATTACCTCTATAAGAGGTATGTCTGGTTCCACTCCGGTTCCCCAGCAATTTGGGGGCAATCCAGTCCATGCAGAGGGTTTCTCAACCAGGTTGAGATATACTTTGAGATGCTGCCCCAGGCGTTTCCCATGGACAGAAGCAAAGTAGGTTTTGTGATATCTTTGCTTTCTGAGAGAGCCTTGGCCTGGACAAACCCTCTATGGGAGACGCAAAAACCTATTGTCTTGAGTTAACCTGAGGCCTCCTTTAAAAGGGTATTTGATGGTCCCGCATGCTCCGCTTCTGCTACCAAGTGCCTCATGTCCATCAAAGTGAGTACACCCCTCACATTTTTGTAAATATTTTTTATATCTTTTCATGTGACAACACTGAAGAAATTACACTTTGCTACAATGTAGTACAGTAGTGAGTGTACAGCTTGTATAAAAGTGTAAATTTGCTGTCCCCTCAAAATAACTCAACACACAGCCATTAATGTCTAAACCGCTGGCAACAAAAGTGATTACACACCTAAGTGAAAATGTCCAAATTGGTCCCAAAGTGTCAATATTTTGTGTGGCCACCATTATTTTCCAGCACTGCCTTAACCCTCTTGGGCATGGAGTTCACCAAAGCTTCACAGGTTGCCACTGGGGTTCTCTTCCACTCCTCCATGATGACATCACAGAGCTGGTGGATGTTAGAGACCTTACGCTCCTCCACCTTCAGTTTGAGGAGGCCTTACAGATTTTTAATAGGGTTTAAGTCTGGAGAAATGCTTGGCCAGTCCATCACCTTTACCCTCAGCTTCTTTAGCAAGGCAGTGGTTGTCATGTAGGTGTGTTTGGGGTCATTATCATGTTGGAATACTGCCCTGTGGCCCAGTCTCCAAGGGGAGGGATCATGCTCTGCTTCAGTATGTCACAGTACATGTTGGCATTCATGGTTCCCTCAATGAACTGTAGCACCCCAGTGCTGACAGCACTCATGCAGCCCCAGACCATGACACTCCCACCACTATGCTTGACTGTAGGCAAGACATACTTGTCTTTGTACTCCTCATCTGGTTGCTGCCACACACACTTGACACCATCTGAACCAAATAAGTTTATCTTGGTCTCATCAGACCACAGGACATGGTTCCAGTAATCCATGTCCTTAGTCTGCTTGTCTTCAGCAAACCGTTTGCATGCTTTCTTGTGCATCATCTTTAGAAGAAGCTTCCTTTTGGGATGACAGCCATGCAAACCAATTTGATGCAGTGTGCGGCGTATGGTCTGAGAACTGACAAGCTGACCCCCCACCCCCTTCAACCTCTGCAGCAATGCTGGCAGCACTCATACGTCTATTTCCCAAAGACAACCTCTGGATATGATGCTGAGCACGTGCACTCAACTTCTTTGGTCAACCATGGTAAGACCTGTTCTGAGTGGAACCAGTCCTGTTAAACTGCTGTATGGTCTTTGCCACCTTGCTGCAGCTCAGTTCCAGGGTCTTGGCAATCTTCTTATAGCCTAGGCCATCTTTATGTAGAGCAACAATTTTTTTTTTCAGATCCTCAGAGAGTTCTTTGCCATGAGGTGCCATGTTGAACTTCCAGTGACCAGTATGAGAGAGTGAGAGCGATAACACCAAATTTAACACACCTGCTCCCCATTCACACCTGAGACCTTGTAACACTAACGAGTCACATGACACCGGAGGGAAAATGGCTAATTGGGCCAATTTGGACATTTTCACTTAGGGGTGTACTCACTTTTGTTGCCAGCGGTTTAGACATTCATGGCTGTGTGTTGAGTTATTTTGAGGGGACAGCAAATTTACACTGTTATACAAGCTGTACACTCACTACTTTACATTGTATCAAAGTGTCATTTCTTCAGTGTTGTCACATGAAAAGATATAATAAAATATTTTTTTCAAAAATGTGAGGGGTGTACACACTTTTGTGAGATACTGTATATATATATATATATATATATTCCGACCGTGTGTATGGGGCTTTAAAGAGGTTTTTGAAGCACCTCTCTTATGGCAGAGCCAGTCAGAGGGAGATCTTTCCCATCTCTATACCTGCACACTGAGCGATAAGGCTATTGTGCACGGGGTGATTAGGGTGTGCCCAGGCACACCCAGCACACCATGTGTGAACACCTCTGATCCTGGTACAAGTGGATGACTTCAATGCAAGTCCAATTATATTTTGTCTTTGACTGGTTGTGAACTTACAGTTCATCTCCTCTTCCCACCTCTCCATCCAAGATAGATATGGTTGTTCCAGGGGGGTAATCAGTAGACCATACATCTTCGAAAAGTGTTTGAGTTAGGGTCCCCTCCTCCGAGCAACACTTTTCAAATGTGGATAATTGTCACCTGAACCTCCTCTGGGACTTTAGTGAATGGAGAAAATGATGGAGCTGCAAAGCATTCCAGGATCGTAGACCAAAAGGGCCCAATGGCTCCATTAGTACAGCTATGGACGGCCATCCGTCTGATAGTAAAAAATGCGATGCTCGAAAGCAATTAGTCTGTCATAGGGTGGAAAAGTGATAGTCTCGCAAACCTGGGGGGAATCTTGGATTCCCAAGTATAGGCAACAGTGGGGAATATGGTGACAAGAGTGAAGCTTTGGCAATCACCTGTGAACAGGTACGTACTGTAGGGCCTATCAGAGGGTGTACTTTTAGATAAGACAAGAGATTATCGTAACACCATGGTGCCCCTTTCAGTAGGACATCGGTTTGCGCCTGTTCAATCTGAGTCCATAGTTTTCTTATTGAATGGCGGTTCCAGGCTATAAGTCACCCCATATGTACAGCCTGATAGTATTTGAATACGTCTGGTAGTGCAATGCCTCCACTGTGTTTAGGTAAGGATAATTGGGATCTGGAAGTGCGTGGTCTCTTATGCGCCCATGTAAATTTAATAGATAAGGAATGAACCTGTTTGAAGTACTGAGATGGTATCTTAATCGGTAAAGTTTGAAATAGATATAAATACTTTGGTAGGATACTCATATTTAGAAGGTTGCATCTCCCAAACCACGAATGAAATCCCCGTTTCCAGGTCTCCAAAGCAATACGTGTTCTGGTCAGAAGAGGAGGAAAGTTCCAAAATATTTCAAAGCTATATTAAACTTAAAATGTGCTTGTAGGTTTCCAAGCAGCACAGTAGAGACGCCTACTCCCATAGCCACCGATTTGTTAAAGTTAATCCGTAAGTTAGACAGTCGACCATATGTCTCAAATTCACATATAAGATTCAGGAGTGACACTGAGGGTATTGTGAGAGAAAAGAGCAGGTCGTCCACGTAAGCTGAAACCTTATGTCACTCCTCTCATATCCTGACTCTGATAATATCTGGGTTCAAGCGGATCGTACAGAGGAAAGGTTCCAGGGATAAAACAGAGCAACGGAGACAGTGGACCTGACTTGTCCCGTTCATAATAGGGAAGGGGTCTGATAAAATTCCGTTAACTTTGACCTGGGCTGTCGGATATAAATAGATCTTAGGGATCCACTGCAGCAAATGTTTCCCTAGACCTATATAACGTAGGACCACAAACATAAAGTTCCAGTTGATGAGATTGAATGCCTTTTCGGCATCTGTGCCTATTATAACGCATGGAGTATGCGTCCCCTGTGTAATAAGAATGAGATTTAACACTTTGATTGTGTTCTCCTGGGCTTCTCTAGTTGGAATAAATCCCACTTGGTCAAGGTGTATCAACGGCTGTAGGTGCTGCGCAATTCGAATTGCAATAATCTTCGTAAATTATTTCAAACCGCAGTTCAACAGTGAAATAATGAAAAAATGTAAAGCAAACACTCTCAAATATTAACAATAGAGTAAAAATTACAGAAGAAAAACCTATCAGCAGCTTAAAAATATATGTGAGATATACACAAACCCAAATGACAATAACAGAAAAAAGCTGCGCTGTTATACTTAAGATGTCTAATGATTGATAATAAAACATATATTAACAAATGAATTCAAACGTAAACAATAAAGTTTGTTGAAATCCATGCACAAATATCAAATGGTGAGATTAGTGAATGATATAAAACCAAAAAGTGAACACCAAGACACTGTTATCCACCACCACACAGATATTGCGCTAGGGCAAGCTATAAGGAGCCTGTAGGATTATGATATCCTGATGTCACTTCTGCTATGAAGACTCCACACAACTTGGGAATGGCTAACACCAGGCTATGATCTTAGGATGGATCGGATGGATATCCCCTTTCCTCAGCCCCAACTCGGACAGATCCCAGGAAGTACCAGGAACAATGGCCACAAATCAAACCTCAGTAAGGAATCATGCCTCTTTCTAAATACCTTGGAATGTCTTCTTTCCAAGGTATTTAGAAAGAGGCCATTGCCAAGTTGGTGTGTGGAGTCTTCATAGCAGAAGTGACATCAGGATATCATATTCCTACAGGCTCCTTATAGCTTGCCCTCTGGTAAGCACAATATCCGTGTGGTGGTGGATCACAGTGTCTTGGTGTTCACTTTTTGGTTTTATATCATTCACTCATCTCACCATTTGATATTTGTGCATGGACTTCAACGAACTTTATTGTTTACGTTTGAATTCATTCGTTAATATATGTTCTATTATCAATCATTAGACATCTTAAGTATAACAGCGCAGCTTATTTCTGTTATTGTCAACAGTAAAATAGGCCTGTAACTGCCACAGGAAGTAGGATCCTTTCCTTTTTTTAGGAATTACTGTTACGTGTACTGTTAAGGTGTCTCTAGGAAAAGATGTTTCAAAGCTTACTTTATTGAACATTTCCACCATGTGAGGACTAGGGATGAGCTCGGTGTTTGAGTCGAACGCTGGCTGATGATTGGCCAAGCATGCACTGTGACCCCGCATGCTTGGCCAATCACAGCGCCGGCAGCGAGGAGAGCCATAATTGCCCACAGGCAGGATCCCTGTGGCCAATTATAGCTCAGGGGGATTTAGTACACGCCCCACACTATATAAGGCCGCCAGCGCGGCGGCCTTGTGTAGTATGTTAGCGTGCAGGGAGAGAGCAGAATAGGCACAGACCGTGACATCTTTGCTTGTTAACCTAGCGCAGTTACAGTGGGTGTAGTGTGCCTCCTTCACAGTATACACCTGAAGCTACCTCTTATTGCTGGTGCTGTTCTGTTGTGTAACACAGACATCTGCAGCAGTTACAGTGGGTGTAGGTGCCTCCTGCACAGTATACACCTGACGCTACCCCTTATTGCTGGTGTTGTGCTGTTGTGTAACACAGGCATCTGCAACAGTTACAGTGGGTGTAGGTGACTCCTGCACAGTATACACCTGAAGCTACCCCTTATTGCTGGTGTTGTTCTGTTGTGTAACACAGACATCTGCAGAAGTTACAGTGGGTGTAGGTGCCTCCTGCACAGTATACACCTGAAGCTACCCCTTATTGCTGCTGTTGTTCTGTTGTGTAACACATTCATCTGCAGCAGTTACAGTGGGTGTAGGTGCCTCCTGCACAGTATACACCTGAAGCTACCCCTTATTGCTGATGCTGTTCTGTTATGCCGCGTACACACGATCGGAATTCTCATTGAAAAAAACTCAATTCCGCTCAAGCTGTGTTGCCTACACACGATCACACCAAATTCCGACGATCAATAACACAGCGGCATAAAACCCGTTCGACAGCACTATAAAATGGAAGTTTAATGCTTCCGAGCATGCGTCAAATTGTTTCCGAGCATGCGTCAGAATTTTGCGTGTCGGAATTGCATACACACGATCGGAAAATCCGATAGAAAGGTTTTCCATCGGAAAAATTGAGAACAGGTTCTCAATCCAAAGTCCATCGGAAATTCCGACAGAAAAAGACCGTTGGGCATACACACGGTCGGAAAATCCGATGAAAAGCTCCCATCGGACTGTTTTCATTGGAAATTCCGACCGTGTGTATGCCGCATTAGTGTAACACAGGCATCTGCAGCAGTTATAGTGGGTGTAGGTGCCTCCTGAACAGTATACACCTGAAGCTACCCCTTATTGCTGGTGTTGTTCTGTTGTGTAATACAGGCATCTGCAGCAGTTACAGTGTGTGTGGGTTCCTCCTGCACAGTATACACCTAAAGCTACCCCTTATTTCTGGTTTTCCCATCTCCCTGCATGCCATTAGTATGTCTGGAAGACCAACAAGGAGAGGCAGACAGTCACGAGCCAATAAAAGAGGGCAAGCATGCTCTGTGTCTATCAGGGATGCATGCACTGTCCTGTCACCATTTGAGGAGGCCACGAGGATGGTGAGCAGTGACAGTGCATGCATCAATGACACTTCACCTCTTGTCCACCTGTTGGAGCATACGCTGCGTGGAATAATGGACAGGGCACTTGAAGCAGAACAGAGGCAGGAAGAGGAGGACTTCCTTGCCTCTCAAGGCCCCCTTTATCCAGACAGTATTCCTTCTGTCCAACCCATCACACAGGAAGAGGATGAGGAGGAGGATTGTGTCAGCATGGAGGTTGAAAATATTTTTTATTGGTATTTCACAAAAAAAAACAGTAAAACAGTGAACAACATGAGGTAATTGTATACAAAGAACGGTAACAGAAGGATAATTGCGGAAGGCCAACCAACGACTATCGTCCACAGCCGACCTCCGCCCACATGCTCGGGGGGTGGGGAAGAGAACCTGTTCTCTGGTCCAGGAGGTAGTGCTAGCGAAAGCAGTTCATGAGTCACTATATGTAACAATATACAGTAAGTAACGTAGAGAAGGAAAGATAGGAGGAGCAGAGAGAAAAGAATAGAGTCAAGTAGAGAAGAGATGGGGTGGTGGGGGGGGGGGGGGCAGGAAGGTAGGGAGGGGGGGAGGCAGGGGGAAGGGGAGGATCACAGTTATGTCCAGGGAGGGTAGGGTAGGAGGGGATCTAGTATGTCCCTATATGTCCGCGGTTTTGTTCAGCAGGGTATCAGAGGAAGAGAAGCGGAGCCATATTGACCATTGAGCTATAAATTTGGTGTATGTATCATTATCTAGAGCCAGCAACTCCTCCATTCTCATGGTGTCATTCATAATCGATACCCACCGTGACAGTGGAGGGGTGTTCTTTGTCTTCCAGTAAGCGGGTATCAGTTGCCTAGCAGAGGACATAAAGAAACGGAGCAATCTTTGCTTCTGCGACTTTAATGACCCGGGCAATATAGAGAGTAGCGCAATTTTCGGGGAGATAGGAACTGGTCTATCAGCCACGAGATTATAACATTCAAATACCTGCCTCCAGAAGGGGCGGATCCTCTCACAGTCCCACCAGATATGCATATAAGTTCCAATAGAGGTTTCACAGCGCCAACAGGTGGGCGGAGCTGATGGGAAGATTTTGTGCAGGGTTGCAGGGTACCTATACCATCTAGATAGGAGCTTGTAATTATTTTCCTGGGAGTAGCAAGAGATGGTAGATTTGTGCGTAAAATAAAAAGATGTTTGCCATTCCGGCGCAGAGATGTCTTCACCCAGATCCGCAGACCACATCCTGGTATAGTGCGGGAGTTGATCATGTGTTAGGGTCAGTAGTAGGTTATATAAGGAGGAAAGGAGGTGTTTGGGAGTTTCTTGGAGCGAACATATCTCCTCAAAACTGGTGAGCTTGCGGTGTATTTGAGAGGAGGAATATAGGTGTTTGGTAAACGTAGACATGTGTAAGGTTGTGAGCCAATCTCCGGGGCCTGCCGGAGTTACCGGGGTCCCTTGTGATGAGTGTACAAATGTACGGGCTAGTGGCCACTCAGAGCGTTTAAAGGACCCTATGGTGGTTGCCCCTATTCCTTGTGGGAGTGCGGGGTGGTCAAAAAGGGATGTCAGGGGGCTTGGGTCGGAGGAAAGGATAGTGTTGAGTCCTTTCTTATACCATAGTTGCAGGGAGGCTAGGGTCAGTGGTGATAGGGATGTCAGACGAGTGTATTCTTGTTTGTAGCCCCATAGTAGGGCCCGGAGGTCTACAGGGGAGAGGTCTTGTTCAACTGTCACCGAGGCCTTGCAGAAAGGACGGGGGAACCATTCTAGTGTGCGGGCCATAAGAGTGGCCTTATGGTAGGTCTCGAAGTCAGGGAGGCCTGTACCTCCCAATGTCTTTGGAAGCGTGAGTAGTTTAAATTTAACTCTGGGGAGTCCCCGGCTCCACATGAATCTAATGGCTAGCGAGCGTAGGGAGGTGAAATAGGATTTGGGGACGTGGATGGGAACCGTTTGGAATAAGTACAGTAGTTTGGGTAGGGTGTCCATCTTTAGGGTGTTAATCCTGCCGAACCACGGCAGAGGGGATCCTCCCCATTCCTCTAGGTCTTTCCGTATGCGGGAGAGTAGGGGGATATAGTTTAGGGAGAACAAGTTGGTTAGGTTTGAGGGTATAATGATTCCCAGGTAAGAGATCCCTTTGTCCTGCCAACGGAAAGAGAAATTGGATTTTAGGAGGGATAGGGTGGATGGGGTGAGGGAAATGTTGAGTGCTTCTGTCTTAGTTATGTTGACCTTGAAGTTGGTATGGGTGCCAAAACGTTGGAATTCTCGGAGAAGGGACGGTAGAGAGGTATGTGGGTTTTGGATATAGACTAGGAGATCGTCTGCATATAAGGAGAGTTTGTGGTGGGCAGATGGGGTTTGAATACCGAGAATGGAGGGGTTTTGACGTATGGCGCAGGCCAGATGTTCGATTACTATGACAAAAAGGAGGGGAGATAGGGGACAGCCCTGCCTGGTGCCATTGGTAATGTTAAAGGGAGCTGATGTGGTGCCGTTGACTAGGACCGTAGCTGAGGGGCTGGAGTATAGGGACATGACTTTAGAAATAAAGGGGACCCCGAGACCGAGTTGAGCTAGGGACAGCTGCAGAAACCTCCAGCTGACCCTATCGAAGGCCTTTTCAGCGTCGAAGGATAATAGGCAAGCTTTTAGACCTTTGCGTTGTATCAGGGAGATAAGGTGTATCGTTTTGGTGGTGTTGTCCCTTGCCTCTCTTCCGGGGACAAACCCCACTTGGTCGTTATGGATAATTTTGGGTAGTATGGGGGATAGACGGGTGGCTAGAACTTTTGCGAATAGTTTGATATCTATGTTGAGTAGAGAGATGGGCCGATAACTTCTGCATTGGGAAGGGTCTTTACCTGGTTTAGGGATAATGGAGATGTTGGCAGATAGGGAATCTTTCGAGGGGAGGTTGGAGCTCTCCACTGAGTTAAAGGCCTTTGTTAGTAGTGGTGCAAGTTGTGGGGCAAAGGTTTTGTAGAATCGGGGTGTAAAGCCGTCGGGGCCCGGGCATTTGCCTACTTTAAGATCTTTGATGGCCTGCAGGAATTCAGAGGTGTCCAGGGGCTCGTCAAGAGCTGTCGCGTCTGACTCGTCAACAGTGGGCAGGGCTGTCTCTAGGATGTATTCTTGTATAGGGTCGTTGGGAAGGGGGGGGGGACCGAGCGTTAGGGACTGTGCGAGGGAGATTATATAGTTGTGAATAGTATTGCCTGAAGGATGCAGATATCCCTGAGGTGTTAAATGTTTTCGTTTGGTCCGGTTGAACGATAAAAGGAATAGAATGCCGTGGGGGTCTAGGGTGAATGATCCTAGCCAGGTGTTTACCACATTTATTTGCTAGTGAGTAAAAGTGGTTTCGTGCTTTGTCTCTGGCAATTAAGGAGTGCGCATCGAGGAGCTGGAGTAAATCCCTGCGGGCATTAGAGAGCTGGACATATACGGCAGGGTCCAGGTCCCGCTTGTAGAGGGGTTCAAGTTCTGCTATCGTGGTGAGGAGTTTGCGTATGTCGTGAGCTCTGGCCTTCTTTAGGCGGGATCCGTGCTGTATGAGGGTGCCCCGTAGCACACATTTAAGTGTGTCCCATTGGTTCAGTGGGGAGGTCGTGTCAGATGCGTGGTCTCCTATAAAGTTCCTAATGGCCGTGGAGACATCCGCTACACATACAGTGTCTCGTAGCAAATTGTCATTAAGTCTCCAGTTAGCCCCCCGGCGGGTAGCGGGGGGGCGAACCAGAGTCAAATAGACGGGGGCATGATCGGACCACAGTATGGTACCTATCGAGGTCTGTAGTGGTGTGTCGAGCAGCGATTGTGAGATGAGGAAATGGTCTAACCTGCTGTAAGAGTTGTGTGCCACTGAGAAGTAACTGTAATCCCTATCTGTGGGGTGCTGGATCCGCCAGGCATCCACCAGATGGGATGAATGAAATAGTGATTTGATGCGTGTCAAGGTGGAGTATGGAACAGAGGACTTACCAGAGGATGTGTCTGCGGGTGGGGATAGGGCTACATTGAGATCGCCTCCGATGACGAGAGCTGTCCCTCCAAAGGAGGATAGTCTGGTGAGGACCGTTGAGAGGAACCGAGCCTGGCCCGCATTAGGCACATAGATATTAGCCACTGTAAAGAGAAAATCGTTTAGTTTCAGTTTCAAAAATATGTAGCGACCAGAGTCATCTATAAGAGAATCCAGAACCTCCGGGTTAAACGACTTATGGAAGGCAACAGACACTCCTTTAGATTTGGATTGGGGGTTGACACTATGGAACCATTGCGAGTAGTACCTATTGCGTATGGCTGGGGTTGCTCCTGCACGAAAATGCGTTTCCTGGAGGAGCAAAATTTTAATGCGTTTTTTATGAAAATGGTAGAGTGTCTGGCTCCGCTTCTCGGGTGTGTTAAAGCCTCTGCAGTTAAAGGAGGCGAAAGTTATTGACCCGTCGTTAGCCATGGGAAGTTATGAGAGTGAGGTTCAGGGTCACTTTGATAGGTGGCGTTGTGATTAAATTTTTTGGGGGCAGGGGGCGGGAGTTAGTTCTTGTTGAAGGAGGGTAAAGGAGGGAGGGGAGGGTAGGAAGGTACAGGTAAAGAGAGGGTGAGGAGAAAAGAAGAGCGAGAAGGAATAGAGAAGGTAGAAAAGTAATCTCATGCAGAAGATACCAGCAGTCATAGACATGGCCACTTTCTCCCACTATAATAACCAGGGGAGCGAGTAACTCATAAATGTTGCGAGCCAATTGTGGGAGATGGGCCCAGTGGATCAGGCAGGAAAAAGGAGTAACCAAAAAAGAAACAAAAACAAAAAAGGCCACTAGGTGGCTCCAAAAGGCAAGTAACGAAAAAGAAAAAGGCCTTTTATAAAGGCACATGTCAGTGTGCTCCTCGGTGTCTGTTGGATCACTGAGGGGTGATAGATAAACAAAAAACCCAAAAAGGGGGGGGGGCAAAGCGAGACCACGGAGCAGGGCAGCTCCCTTCGCCTCGGCTCCACATATGGAGCAGTATCAATTGTGACCTGAGAGTTGTACAAAACATCTTCTTAAACAAGGTTATCTTAGTGGTCTTCAAAAAAGTACATCAGTAAACCGGCTTAAAGAAACAAGAGAAAAACAAAAAAAAGGCCAGGAAAGAGGCATCACATTTATGTTGCACGGGGGATATGGGTGTGCATCAGGCCTTATGCAAGGAACTGGCTGAGCATAACAGTAACTGTAAAGTTTCGGTGAGGACAACACAACACAGGGGGATTTGTAGCAGGCGATGGGGTGCAAGGACAAGTCCTGGAACCTGTGCATTGGTAGAGGAGAAAGTCCCCGTGCTGCACTCCGATTGTCGGAGTGGGGGGGGGGGGGTACATGGAAAGAAAACATGTAAAATATATATAAAACCTGTAGGAAAAGGAGGGTTAGTTAGAGGTTGATGTTTCTGACCCATATGGGTCTAAGCATATCACAGGGGGAAGAACCCCAGCGGTGGGGAGCAAAAAAGAGGAGGACAACAGGCCCGCGGCGGCCCACTGGAGTGTTTCAGTCATTGGGGTCCTGGTGCTGTGGAGACCGAGGTGTGCGTCTGCGACCTTGCTTCTGCCAATGTGGGATGTAGGGTAGGCCTGGGGTAGTCGGTGCAAACGGCCAGTCGGGTAGTGCGACTTGAGGTAGTTCAAGGGTGCTGAGGAATGTCGGCAGGTCACCCAGCGTGCGGAATATGGCGACTTTACCTTCGTGGCGGACTCGGAGGTGGAATGGGAAACGCCACTGGTATTTAATTTGCCTTGCTTGCAGGAGTTGCGTGAGGGGCCTCAGTGATTTCTGCATAGCCAGTGTTTGGCGGGAGAGATCTGGGAGAAGCATGACGGGTGTGCCGTTGAAGAGGATTGACTGCTGTGTGCTGGCGGCCCTCATGATGTCCTCCTTAACTTTGTAAAAGTGGATGCGACATAGGGTGTCGCGCACAAAGGTGGGGTCAGGGGTGTGAGGGCCCGAGGTACGGTGCACACGGTCTAATTCGATCAGGTCATCTTTGGAGCGTTGAAGTATTTGGTTAAAAATGGCCGTCACAGCATCGGGTAAATTCTTGGGGTCCACCATCTCGGGTATCCCCCGTGTGCGTATGTTGTTGCGGCAACTGCGATTTTCGAGGTCGTCCTGCTGGTATGAGAGTTGCTGTAGCATGACCGTGTGGGTGTTGAGAATCCTGTCATGTGACTGTACCGTGTCCCGGAGGCCTTCTACTGTGTGTTCAACATCATCAAAGCGTGCCCCCACATCCTTCCTTAGGTCAGAGATCTCTTTCTTATATGTCTTTTCAATCCTGTGTACACAGTGTTCAAAGTCAGCCTTAGTGGGTAGAGACCTCATGTAGCTGTGCAGGGATCTGATCTGTGCTTCCATGTCCCACCCTTCCCCTGATCCTAGGGAGACATTGGAGCGGCTTCTGGTCAGTCTGGGGGAGAAATCAGTGTCCTCAGGGTGTAAGAGCAGGCTGTGTGAGCTCACCTGGGACTGCAGAGCTGATTCAGAGCGCGCTGGGGATGGAGGGGCCGGCGCCATCTTGGATTCCGGCCGGCGCTGTGAGGATGATCTTCCACGGCTGAAATAGTCCTCTAAATCCCCTCCTGGGCGATGTCCACCGCTGCCCTTAGGTGCCTTGGGCTTATCTTTCCCCATGAGGATGCTTTGTGGCCGGTTTACTGGCCGTTATGAGGTCCGTGGAGCCGAGGGAGCCGGGAGCTGTGTGCAGGCACGTCTCACCTCTCCATGCGTCAGGCCACGCCCCCCTACCTGGGGGGTGTCTAAAGTATGTCTGTGAAGTGGCATGTGTTCCCCGTGTTTAGAACTGTCCCTGCAAAAAATTACATTTGTAAAGGAAAAAAAAAAAAGCCATTTAAAACTGCTTGCGGCTTTACCCCAGCCCATTACCAGCCCCTTTGGGTCTTGTATGGATATTAAGGGGAACCCCGCACCCAAAATAAAACCCTATACCTACAACACCCTATATACTCTGAACAGCAGTATACAGGCGGTGCAAACAAGACAAGAACTGTAGGTTTGTTCTTAAGTAGAATCTGTTTGTAATTTTGAACAGGTAAATTTGCCCCTGTAATATTTGTTTTGCTGTCTGTGCACCTGTTCAGAACATTTCACCTCACTTTCCGTCCTAATGACAAATGTTTTTGGAAAAGTGTGGTTTTTATTAGACATGTGCAAAAGGAAAAAATTTGTTTCGTTTCAATTTAATTCGTTAATTAATTAATTTCGTTTAGTTTTCGTTTTCGTTTTTAGTTAGTTTTCAGATTTTGTTTAGTTTTCGACCGATTTTCGAATTCGAAAATATTTTGCGACCCAAATTTGGGTCCACGTATCTCAGGGTTACTTAGCGATAGAAACAAATTTTGATATGTTGTAGTGCTAGTTCTACTGTGTTTGCATACCAAATTTTTGGGTTTCTAGCTACAAGTGGCCCCGAGATATCTGGCCCCAAAGTCGGGTCGAAAAATGTCATTCTCTGCTGCAGAAAAGTGCTTGACATTTTGCGACCCGACTTTGGGGCCACGTATCTCCCTCAATTTGGGGTTTCTATCACCAAGTAACCCAGAGATACGTGGACCCAAAATCGGGTCACAAAATATTTTCGAATCCGGTTGAAATAGTTTCAAATGCGGTTGAAATAATTTCAAATGCAGTTGAAATAATTTCAAATGCAGTTGAAATAATTTCAAATCATGTTGAAATAATTTCAAATCATGTTGATACTATTTTAAGTGGATTCGAAAATATTTTGCGACCCGACTTTGAAAAAAAAAATGAAATTGATTCTAACAGTCTGCAGAAGATCTGCAAAAAAAAAAAAGAAGTGAAATGGCTGTTAATAGTCTACAGGAGATCTGCTATTAAATTATATATTTTTTTTATTCTGTTCTAATCTTTTCTTTTTGAATTATAAATTTTGGAAGATGGTTATTTACTTATACATCTGTCACATAAAAAAAAAGATGTGAAATGGCTGTCACGGATGTCGATCGCAAGGCAAGTACATATGCTGTATGTCATTGTCCACTTGCCACAACACCTGCCACAAGTGCCAAGACACCTGCCACGAGTGCCACGTGACCGACCACAAGTGCCACGTGACCTGCCACGTGACCAAGTTGTGGATTGTCCACTTGCCATGTCACCTGCCACAAGTTATGGGGTTCCTAGCACCAAGTGACCCCCAGATATGGGGGATATATCAAGTACTTTTCTACAGCAGAGAATTACATTTTGTGACCCGACTTTGGGGCCACGTATCTCGGGGCCACTTATAGCTAGAAACCCCAAATTTGGTATGCAAACACAGTATAACTAGCACTACAACCTCTCTGCATTTCCATCTGCATCATCCACATTCTTCTCACCCTCACACACACCTGCCATCTCCTCACCAGACATCCTGCACACCAAACACACACAATTACACACACACAGCTCACTGTCTGCAAACACAAAAACAAAACTTAATAAAATGCAGTACAAGCTAGCTAGCAGCTAACTTAGCAATATCTCCCCTCTCCTTCACACAAAATGGCTGACACGGGTGCATCCTGGACCTGGAGTCCTCGACCTGGTAGTGATGCAAAAAAAGTGCTTCTCAAATAAGATAAATTAAGTAAATGTTTTATTTAAAGTCATTTTTGAATTGTAAGACTGTATAATTCTATTCTTATATGTGAAAAATTTGACAGACACATTTAACAGGAACATAGCTGAATTTGTTTGAAATATTTTCAAATCTGGTTGAAATATTTTCAAATCTGGTTGAAATATTTTCAAATCTGGTTGAAATAGTTTCTAATGCAGTTGAAATAGTTTCTAATGCAGTTGAAATAGTTTCTAATGCAGTTGAAATAGTTTCAAATCTGGTTGAAATAGTTTCTAATGCAGTTGAAATATTTTCAAATCTGGTTGAAATAGTTTCTAATGCAGTTGAAATATTTTCAAATCTGGTTGAAATAGTTTCTAATGCAGCTGAAATAGTTTCTAATGCAGTTGAAATAGTTTCTAATGCAGTTGCAATAATTTCAAATCCAGTAGAAATATTTTTAAATCCGGTTGAAATATTTTCAAATCCGGTTGAAATATTTTCAAATCCGGTTGAAATAATTTCAAATGCGACTGATTTTTCGAATTCGGTCAAAAACGAAACAAAATCCGAAAACGAATTTAACGAATCGAACTAAACAAAATGAATTAATTAACGAATTAAAACGAAACAAAACTATTTTTTTCCTTTTGCACGTCTAACACGGATGTCGATCGCAAGGCAAGTACATATGCTGTATGTCATTGTCCACTTGCCACGTCACCTGCCACAAGTTGTGTATTGTTCACTTGCCACAAGTGCCACGACACCTGCCACGAGTGGCACGACACCTGCCACGAGTGCCACGTGACTGGCCACGCGTGCCACGTGACCGGCCACGAGTGCCACATGACCGGCCACGAGTGCCACATGACCGGCGACGAGTGCCACATGACTGGCCACGAGTGCCACATGACCGGCCACGTGACCAAGTTGTGGATAGTCCACTTGCCACGTCACCTGCCACAAGTTGTGGGGTTCCTAGCACCAAGTGACCCCAAGATAGGGGCGATATGTCAAGTACTTTTCTGCAGCAGAGAATGACATTTTGTGACCCGATTTTGGGGCCACGTATCTCGGGGTTTCTATCACCAAGTAACCCCGAGATACGTGGACCCAAAGTCGGGTCGCAAAATATTTTCGAATCCGGTTGAAATTGTTTCAAATGCGGTTGAAATTGTTTCAAATGCGGTTGAAATAATTTAGAATCATGTTGATACTATTTCAAGCGGATTCCAAAATATTTTGCGACCCGACTTTGAAAAAAAAATGAAATTGATTCTAACAGTCTGCAGAAGATCTGCAAAAAAAAGAAGTGAAATGGCTGTTAATAGTCTACAGGAGATCTGCTAAAAAAAGAAATAGATGCTAATAGTCTGCAGGAGATCTGGTGAGAAAACGAAATAGATACTAATAGTCTGCAGGAGATCTGCAAAAAAATTAAATAGATGCTAATAGTCTGCAGGAGATTTTATGGGAACAAATAGTAATCTGCATTCTGCAAAATTTTTTTTAAATGAAACAGATAGTATCTATATTCTATTCTGTTCTATTGTTTTGCTAGTCTATGCTCTATTTCTATTCTAATCTTTTCTATTCAAATTCGAATTCATTCTATACGAAAATTCGAATGTCGGAAAAAAATTATATATAACCCTCTTCCGAAATTCGAATTTAGTATATAATGATTTCGATTTTAATAGAAAAGATTTTAATAGAATATAAAAGAATAGACTAGAAAAACAAGAATAAAATATAATATATTCTATTCTGTTCTATTGTTTTTCTAGTCTATTTTCTATTTTATTATAATCTTTTCTATCCAAAGTTAAAATTAATTAATTAAAAAATTTGAATTCATACTATTTGAAATGCGAATTTATTCTATCGAAATTCAAATTTCAGAAAATGGTTGTATATTCTTTCTATTTGCACTTGTGGCAGGTGTTGTGGCAAGTGGACAATGACATACAGCATATGTACTTGCCTTGCGATCGACATCCGTGACAGCCATTTCACATCTTTTTTTTTATGTGACAGATGTATATAAAGTAAATAACCATCTTCCAAAATGTATAATTCAAATAGAAAAGATTAGAACAGAATAGAAAAAAATATATAATTTAATAGCAGATCTCCTGTAGACTATTAAAAGCCATTTCACTTCTTTTTTTTTGCAGATCTTCTGCAGACTGTTAGAATCAATTTCATTTTTTTTTTTCAAAGTCGGATCGCAAAATATTTTCGAATCCGCTTGAAATAGTATCAACATGAATTGAAATTATTTCAACTGCATTTGAAATTATTTCAACTGCATTTG
Organism: Lithobates sylvaticus; assembly: GCA_028564925.1. NCBI lineage: Eukaryota > Metazoa > Chordata > Amphibia > Anura > Ranidae > Lithobates > Lithobates sylvaticus. The sequence continues at coordinate 89,279,841 of CM053034.1, forward strand.
AAATTATTTCAACCGCATTTGAAACTATTTCAACCGGATTCGAAATTATTTTGCGACCCGACTTTGGGTCCACGTATCTCAGGGGTTACTTGGTGATAGAAACCCCAAATTTGGAGAGGTTGTAGTGCTAGTTCTACTGTGTTTGCATACCAAATTAGCTATAAGTGGCCACGATATACGTGGCCCCAAAGTCGGGTCACAAAATGTCATTCTCTGCTGTAGAAAAGTACTTGACATATCCCCCATATCTGGGGGTCACTTGGTGCTAGGAACCCCATAACTTGTGGCAGGTGACATGGCAAGTGGACAATCCACAACTTGGTCACGTGGCAGGTCACGTGGCACTTGTGGTCGGTCACGTGGCACTTGTGGCAGGTGTCTTGGCACTTGTGGCAGGTGTTGTGGCAAGTGGACAATGACATACAGCATATGTACTTGCCTTGCGATCGACATCCATGACAGCCATTTCACATCTTTTTTTTTATGTGACAGATGTATATAAGTAAATAACCATCTTCCAAAATTTATAATTCAAATAGAAAAGATTAGAACAGAATAGAAAAAAATATATCATTTAATAGCAGATCTCCTGTAGACTATTAATAGCCATTTCACTTCTTTTTTTTTTTTTTGCCGATCTTCTGCAGACTGTTAGAATCAATTTAATTTTTTTTTCAAATTTGGAGAGGTTGTAGTGCTAGTTCTACTGTGTTTGCATACCAAATTTGGGGTTTCTATCACTAAGTGACCCTGAGATATTTCGAATTTCGTCCGCGATTTTTCGATTTGAAAAAAATTTGGATTCGGTTAAATTCGTTAGTATTGTAATTCGGTAATTCGGATGCATCCGAATGTCCGAATAATGAAAAATGTGTCCGAATTTCGATTCGGAACATAACGATATGCACATGTCTAGTTTTTATTGAAACAAGGATTGGTGATAAAGCATCAGTAGAGAGGAGATACCTTTTTCCCGAATTAAATCTAACAGCATTTTCCTTCCTCGGGGTAGATTTCCTCTCACTTCCTGCTTTCTCCTTCCGTTTGCAAGTAGGAGTCGTTTCTAATTTGGATGTTTGAAAGTAGGGGCCTGCCGTATATACTCTGCAGAAATTTGCCCCATTAGATGATGGTGTTGCCACAACACTGTAAGCCCTCACAGCTACTCTTGGTGGGCGCTGGAACGCCCTGCTGTGAACTATTATATCAGGAATTGTAATTACATGTCATTGTTGAACAGTGTTATGAAAAATTGGGCCTTTGGTGGTGGTGGTGCTTGTGCTACAACACTGTAAGCCCTCACAGTTACACTTGGTGGGCACAGGAATGGGCCCTGCTGTGAATTATTAGATCAAGAATTGTAATTGCATGCACCTGTTGAACAGGGGCAGAAAAAATTGGGCCTTTGGGGGTGGTGGTGGACGGTGTTGCCACAACACTGTAAGCCCTCACAGTTACTCTTGGTGGGCGCAGGAATGGGCCCTGCTGTGAATTATTAGATCAAGATTTGTAATTACACGCCCCTGTTAAACAGGGGCTGAAAAATTGGGCCTTTGGTGGTCGTGGTGGACGGTGCTGCCACAACACTGTAAGGCCTCACAGTTACTCTTGGTGGGCACAGGAATGTGCCCTGCTGTGAATTATTAGATCAAGAATTGTAATTGCATGCACTTGTTGAACAGGGGCAGAAAAATTGGGCCTTTGGTGGTGGTGGTGGACGGTGTTGCCACAACACTGTAAGCCCTCACAGTTACTCTTGGTGGGCGCAGGAATGGGCCCTGCTGTAAATTATTAGACCAAGATTTGTAATTACACGCCCCTGTTAAACAGGGGCTGAAAAATTGGGCCTTTGGTGGTGGTGGTGGACGGTGTTGCCACAACACTGTAAGCCCTCACAGTTACTCTTGGTGGGTGCAGAAATGGGCCCTGCTGTGAATTATTAGATCAAGATTTGTAATTACACACCCCTGTTAAACAGGGGCTGAAAAATTGTGCCTTAGGCACTGGTGCTGGTGCCACAACACTGCAACCCCTCACAGATACTGTACTTGGAGCAGAGCAATGAGACCTGTTGCAAAGCATTGCATAAAAAATTGTAATTACACGCCCCTATTAAACAGGGGCTGACAAATTGGGCCTTAGGCACTGGTGCTGGTGCCACAACACTGAAACCCCTCACAGATACTGTACTTGGAGCACAGCGATGAGACCTGTTGCAAAGCATTGCATAAAAAACTGTAATTACACGCCCCTGTTAAACAGGGGCTGACAAATTGGGCCTTAGCCACTGGTGGTGGCACCCAGAAAGAAAAATGTTCTTCCAAGCTATCATCAGGATCTTTGAGGAGGAAGAGGATAGTCAGTCAACATAACAGGACAGTCACTCAGCATAAGCAGTCTTGAAGGGATGTGACATTTCAAAATAAATTATTCTGTTATGTCAGCTTCAGGTGACTGGTAGCTGGTGGTGATCCAAGACTGATTCATCTTTATGAAGGTCAGTCGATCAACCGAGTCTGTGGACAGGCGCACCCTGTGATCAGTGACAAAGCCTCCAGAAGCACTGAATGTGCGTTCCGAAAGAACACTAGATGCTGGACAGACCAGTAGCTCAATTACATACTGTGCAAGCTCTGGCCAGTGATCCATCCTCAAGACCCAGTAAGCCAGAGAATTTTTGGTGGGAAAGGTGTCCAAGTCTGACCTTGGCCCTAGGTATTCCTGCACCATGTGCTGGCGATGGTTGCTGGAACCGATCATACCTTGGGGCTGCGGACTAAAAAATTGTCTGAATGCATCGGTCAGACGTCCACCTTCCCCACCGCTCCTTCTGCTACTGACCGAAGCCTCAGCAACTCGTCATCCAGGACCAGGAGTTTGTAACCTCCCAGTCTCTGGGAACACGTTGCACAGACCTTTCTGCAAGGCCTCCCGGAGATGTCTCATCCTCTGCTCCCTCTGCGATGGCAAGATAAGGTCCGCAACCTTACCCTTGGATCAAGGAGAGTGGCCAGCCAGTAATGGTCCCTCTCCTTGATCCGAAGAATACAAGGATCCTTCCGCAGGCTTTGCAGGATCAGGGAGGCCATGCAACATAGGTTAGCTGAGGAATTCGGTCCGGAGTCTTCTGGGTCACTGAGGACGACATGATCCGCAGCCACCTCCTCCCAGCCACGTACAAGTCCACCGGTTTCTTGGGACTGTAAATCATCCCTAAAAGACTGCTGCTGCTGATGCTGAGTGCCAGGCTCCACCTCCATGCTGACACAATCCTCCTCATCCTCTTCCTGTGTGATGGGTGGGAGAGAAGCAACACTGTCTGGATAAAGGGGGCCTTGAGAGGCAAGGAAGTCCTCCTCTTCCTGCCTCTGTTCTGCCTCAAGTGCCCTGTCCGTTATTCCACGCAGTGTATGCTCCAACAGGTGGACAAGAAGTACAGTGTCACTGATGCATGCACTGTCACTGATCACCATCCTCGTGGCCTCACAGGACAGTGCATGCATCCCTGATCATGCTCCACTGACGTGGTGAAAAAAATCTGAGCTCCCCTTACCCTGTCCTGATGCCGTAGTCACACAGGTACTCATTGATGGCCCTCTGCTGCGTGTGCAGTCGATGTAGCATGGCCAACGTTGAGTTCCACCTGGTGGGCATGTCGCAAATAAGTCCCAACCTTAATGTAGTCAATCTATCACAGAAATCTTTATCCTCATCTGAAACTGCGCTACTATCAAGAGGCCTGAACTTTTGTCCTACTAACCATTTCAATCTGTTTGATACAATTTTTAACGTCAATAAGCTAGCAAGGACTTTAACTTTACAAAAACATTTCTTTACTGATGCTGATTTAAATGTTATTTCATCTACTGATAATCCTTCTAGCGGTAAGTGTGAGTTTGATTTACATGCCAATTCATTTTCGGTTGATATTACCAATATTTCATCTGAGCATGTGAAACCATTTTCTCCCTCCCGGTCCTTCCCTTCTTCCCCCCTACCTTCCCCCTCTTCTTCCTTCTCTCCTCCTATATTATTTAAAGACATCTGTGCTTTTAATGATCTTGTTGATTTGGCCAGTGAGTCCAATCCCACTTTGGAGGATGGTGACACTTGTCATAGTATAGTATCATATAAGATGAGGGCTGATTTTTATCCTATTAACTCTCGAGGTAAAAACATGGATTTATATCAAACCTTGGTAGAGAGAGACCTCACTACGCTGGCACGCAATACTTCCAACAAAGTGGCTAATAATTTGTCTCCAGATGAAAAACTGTCCATTCAAAAATTAGGGGCTGATCGTGAATTAGTCATAAAAAATGCTGATAAAGGGGGTTCGGTAGTCATTATGGACGCTACCTCTTATCGCAATGAGGCCATTAGACAACTTTCCGACCCCCTAACTTATACTAAACTTAGTGGGAATCCTACCACTACCTTTAAAGCTGAACTGTCTTCCTTGTTGGATCGTGCAGTCTGTATAGGCCTTTTCACCGAAAGAGAGAAGGATATGTTTATACCTTCTTTTCCCGTTGTCCCAGTCTTTCATCATTTGCCTAAACTCCATAAGGGTCTCACACCCCTTACTGGCAGACCCATTGTGGCTGGCATTAATTCTCTTAATGAAAGACTGGGACAATGGGTTGACCAACAATTACAACCTTTGGTGGTAGAGTTGCTCGGATACTTACGTGACACCAAACATTTATTGTCTAGACTTGATGGTATGGTTTGGGGAGAGGGTTACAGCTGGATTACATGAGATGTGTCTAGTTTGTATTCCTCTATACCTCACCACCTAGGTTTACGGGCAGTTTCCTTTTTCCTCAAAAAGTCGGGCAAATTTTCTTTAGCCACACAGGAATTCATTGTTTTATTTTTGGAATATCTCTTAACACACAATTTTTTTGTGTTCGACGGGGACTTTTACCTCCAGAAGTGCGGGGCCTCTATGGGAGCCAAATTCTCACCCTCCCTAGCCAACCTATACATGGGATGGTGGGAGAGGTCCCGCATTTTTGGACTTGAATGCCCCCGTCGAGCAGATACAGAGTTTTATTGTCGTTACATTGACGATCTCCTGTTTATCGTTTCCGACCCTCACATCACTTTGTATCAATGGTTAATTTACATTTACACGACAACCAATTAAATCTAAAATTTACTGGACATCACGATCCTGTCACCATTGACTTTTTGGATGTGAGGTTGGCGGGAGATAACCATGAGATCGTGAGTAGCCTATTCAGAAAACCCACGGCTGGGAACACTATATTGTCTGCCAGTTCCAGTCATCCGTCACACACCATTAAAAGCGTTCCGGTAGGCCAATTTTTACGGCTTCGCCGTTTATGCACTAGACAGGATGTGTATGTCCGGGAGGCTCATTTAATGACAGAGAGATTTCTAGCTAGAGGATATCCCAAGCCCATTATCGATCTGGCTTTTCGCATTGCCATTCAGGCATCCCGAACAGAGCTTTTGGCTGATAAACCGGTTTCATGTAACAACAAGATTAAATCTCAATCCATTCCTACTTTTTCCACCCCATATAGTTTAAAATTTAAAAAAATAGGTAAAATTGTAACTAAATACCTTCCGGTTTTGTCCAATGACCCTATTTACTTTAAAATTCTTACTAAGGGCATACGTACGGTCTCTAGAAGAGCACCGTCTTTAGGCAGTCTTTTGTCCCCTAGCTACTTTTGCAGCAAAAATCCTCCTTCCCATTGAATGCATTTTAAGGGCACCTTTAGATGTGGAGGCAACAAGTGTGTATACTGTCCCTTTATTAAGGGTGGTGACACTGTCACCTCCTCCTCTACAGGCAAAATTTTCAAAATTGGATCTTTCATTAATTGTAACACACGTTACCTTATTTATGTGATTACCTGTCTTATATGCTAAACTCAATATGTCGGTAGAACTATTCGTAGATTAAAAGACCGCCTATATGATCATCTTTATGACATTGATAAGGAGCACGGCACCAACATAGCCCGACACTGGAATGAGCTTCATTCAGGTGACACATCAAGTCTGCGCATTCAGGGTGTGGAAAAAAATCACACAACCACCTAGAGGGGATAAGTTCGGGCTCTTGTGTAAGCAAGAGGTTAAGTGGATATTTAATTTAAACACTAGACAGCCTGCACTTTGAGTGGGATGTTTCCCACTTCTATGAATAGTTGATAATATAGCATCTACCTTCCTGAGGTTCCCTTGTCAACCACATCCCTTCATATAACACCTCTTTTCTGCTCTTCACCATTGCATTTTCTTTATTTTCTGTGTTCTGCTTTTTCTCTTTACTATCACTTTCCTTTGTTTTCTTCTCCTTTGTTTTCTTCTCTTTTGTTTCTTACGTTGGTATCCATAATCATATGATATTCCCTGTCATCACCTCTTGCTACAATAATCCTTCTAGCTAGATACTCCTCCAGTTGCATGTTGTATGACACTCTGCGTTACCGTCGTCTTAACGGTTCGCCAGTGAATATAGAGCTAAAAATATATAAATATATAAATGTTAAACTATATGAGCTATATACATCTATGGATTACAATTCCATGGTTCCTCCTAAACCCATAGTGTCAACAAGGATTTTATTACTGTCTTACAGTCCAGCTTTAACATCTTTTTTCATCTTTTTCTCTTATTCATTATTTGGGCATTATTAATTTTGTATCATAAACGGAGGTCTACATAGTAGATTCCCATACGCTACATTATACTACATATGTTATACCATATTCTCTTTGTTGAGGTTTCATTCCAGTTTTAAGACGTTGGAGTCCTTATTTGTCAAGAGTTTTTATATTTATGCGCCTCCAACAGCACTGGAAATTCAATTATATACATTTTCAGATATATATATATATATATATATATATATATATATATATATTTTTTTTTTTTTTGATCGTATATTGCTTGCGATTTACATTGAATCATTTCATGTATGCCTCCTTTATGCATCTTGTGTCACACACGCAGTCCATTCATATAGGCTTGTAGGTCTTATTCCATAGGTTTATTTGGGGTTTTCAATCAAAGTAGTGTCATTATTATATTTTGAATTACTTAATCATTTAATGGAACACTAAAGATCCCTTCAGGGTATTTGTATATACACATTTATATATGTGCATATTTCATATGCATATGCATTTCTGTGTATTTTTTACTTTTTACATGCTATAATCCATATGTCACAGCACGGCCCGAATTGTTATATAGATCCTCATCTACCACCGCTTAATATTGTATTGCGGTGACAGATGCGGAGTCTCCTTTTAACTCCCAGTGCGATTTTGTGTTGTGCTGCATTTTGGAATTTTGCCATTTTTGTGGTTTTATTATTAACATCCACGTGGGTTGTTTTCCATTGTATGTGTTATAAATATTTTTGTTTATTTATACTGGATGTTTTTGTTGGTCTTTTTGCTATATTACCTTTTACCCATTTTCATATTTGAATGATACGATACAACTATATGTTCTAATTATATGTTCTCTTTCTCTTGAACTGTGCATATACCAATATTCATGCAGCCATTATTCATTCGGTTGCAATATTGACGCCCACGTTTTTGTACACATATATATTTTTTTATGTATGTATTTTCTTTGTATTTTTGTATTTACTATACATTTACATACATTTTAACTAGGCATGTAATTTGTTGTTGGTCTTTATCCTGGCTGTCTCGGCCCATACCTCTATTCCAATAGTTTTCTTTTTGGAGTTCGGGTGTGGGCTGCCTCAGCCAGGTGAGATTCCTTGAATGCAATCAAAAGAATCATTAAGCTATAGCATCTTGATTGGCTGTTCAATCTACATTGGCCACCTGACTTTGGCAATATATATTTTGGTTTTTGCATTCTATCTTTAGCTATGACTAAGCGCTTGTGAATCGTGAAACGCGTAAGCTATTGTCGCTGTCTTTTGCTGTATCGCATGAGATGTCACTACTTTGGATTTTATCTTTCGCCTAATAAAGAAGCTTTTGCTGAAGTGCGGCCATCCAGATTTCTCTTTTCCTTCTCTGGTGGGCATGTCACATATAAGGCAGTTCTTGGGCAGGTTCAACTCCTTTTGCAGCTCAGCCAGCCGAGCACTGGCATTATATGATCGGCGGAAATGCACACAGACTTTCCTGGCCTGCCTCAGGACATCCTGTAAGCCTGGGTACCTGCCCAAGAACCGCTGTACCACCAGGTTAAGGACGTGAGCCATACAGGGCACATGGGTCAGTTGTCCCTGTCGCAGGGTGGAGAGGAGGTTGGTGCAATTGTCACAAACCACCATTCCTGGCTTAAGCTGGCGTGGCATTAACCACCTCTCGGCCTGCCCCTGCAGAGCTGACAGAACCTCTGCCCCAGTGTGGTTCCTGTCCCCCAAACACACCAGCGCAAGCACGGCATGGCATATTTTTGCCTGCGTACTTGCGTAGCCCCTTGGACGCCTACGGAGCACCGCTGGTTCCGAGTACAGAGCACTTGAAGAGGCCATGGAGGAAGAAGAAGAGGAGGGGGTGGAGGAGAGAGGTGTGTCACAACCAGTAGTAGAATTTTGGAGGCGTGGTGGCGGAACAACCTCCAACACTACTGCACCTTGTCCTGCATCCTTCCCAGCTGCCAAAAGAGTGACCCAATGGGCCGTGAAAGATAGGTAACGTCCCTGTCCATGCCTGCTGGACCATGAGTCAGTGGTAATATGCACCTTACCGATGACCGCCCTGTCCAGCGAGGCCAAGACAATGCCTTACACATGCCGGTAGAGAGCCAGGATCGCCTTCTGTGAGAAAAAGTGGCGTTTGGGAACCTGCCACTGAGGAACCGCACATTGAACAAACTCACGGAAGGGGGTCGAGTCTACCAACTGAAAAGGCAGCAGTTGAAGTGCTAGCAATTTAGCCAAGGTAGCATTCAACCACTGGGCATGTGGATGGCTGGGAGTGAACTTCTTTTGATGGTCCAGCAGCTGGGGCAGGAAAACTTGCTTGGTACAATCGGACGTCGGTGTACTGCTAGCAGAGTGCCCGCAAGTACTGGGCTGTGACACACCTAATTCTACACCTTCATTCCTCTCAGTGCAGCTTTCAGAGGGGACTGAAGGTATAGTGGGGTTGGAGATCCCAGCTGATGAGGAGCAAGGAGAGGTCCGCTTTGTTCTTTGGTGTGGGTCTTTAAGGTGCGCTTGCCAACGAGCTGCATGGCAGGTCAACATATGTCTGGTCATGCTTGTGGTGCCCAAGCGGCTGGTGTTTTGGCCACGTGAGATACGCTTGAGACATATGTTGCAAATAGCAGCGGTGCGATCTGATGTACTCGTCTCAAAAAAGGCCCACACCAAAGAACTTTTGTAATAACGTGCAGAGGCAGCGCCCTGCACAGGCGGAGCTCTGCGGTGTGATTCAGTTGGTGTGCTGGCCTCAAGCTGGCCCCCGGAGGGCATCCTGCCTCGTTGGAAATGTGCCGCCTCCTCCTCCTCTCTCCATTCAGGCACCCACGTGGCGTCAGTGACCTCATCATCCCCTCCCTCTTCACCACTTGAGCAAACCTGGCAGTAAGCTGCAGCTGGTGGAACATGACTGCCAGGTTTCTGTCCTTGAGCATCTCCTCTCTCTGCGCTCAGGCTACTGCCTTCCTCTAGCTGGGTATCATCATCGGAGCCTTCAAAACGCTGGGCATCCTCCTGGAGCATGTACCCAACACTGTGCTCAAACAGTTCGGGGGACTCCTCAGGAGGACATGGTGGGTCTAGGGAAGGGGTGCCTGATGACATTGAGTACGCGTTGGCAGCTGCTTTGCCAGTACCCTGAGCCTTGGTGAGAGAGGATGAGGAGGGCTTGGTCATCCACTCTACCAAGCCTTCGGCATGATGCGGCTCAACATGTCCAGCTGCCAGAAATAAGGACAAGTGTGTCCCATGGTCACGTGCTGATGACGATGCACCGCGTCCACGACCAGCACTGTTGTCTCTAGACACAGAGCCTTCTTGCCCTGTTTTCTTGGCTCGTGACTGTCTGCCTCTCCTTGTTGGTCTTCCAGACATTGTAATGGCCTGCAGGGAGCACACACACACTAACTCCTGCAGATAGCTGTCTTAGATGACAACAGGGCAGAAGGGCAGATACAGGGTGAGGTGGTTTAGTGTGCTGTGCTAGACTCACACAGCACACACACACACTAACTCCTGCAGATGGCTGTCTTAGATGACAACAGGGCAGAAGGGCAGATACAGGGTGAGGTGGTTTAGTGTGCTGTTCTAGACTCACACAGCACACACACACTAACTCCTGCAGATGGCTGTCTTAGATGACAACAGGGCAGAAGGGCAGATACAGGGTGAGGTGGTTTAGTGTGCTGTGCTACACTCACACAGCACACACACACTAAATCCTGCAGATGGCTGTCTTAGATGACAACAGGGCAGACGGGCAGATACAGGGTGAGGTGGTTTAGTGTGCTGTGCTACACTCACACAGCACACACACACTAACTCCTGCAGATGGCTGTCTTAGATGACAACAGGGCAGAAGGGCAGATACAGGATGAGGTGGTTTAGTGTGCTGTGCTAGACTCACACAGCACACACACACTAACTCCTGCAGATGGTTGTCTTAGATGACAACAGGGCAGAAGGGCAGATACAGGGTGAGGTGGTTTAGTGTGCTGTGCTACACTCACACAGCACACACACACTAACTCCTGCAGATGGCTGGATTGGTAGAGAACAGCACTTTCCCCACACGCAAATGCCTGAGAAGAACACACTATCCCTGCCTATTTTTCCTCTATCCCTACACTTTCCCCACACGCAAAGGCTGAGAAGAATACACTATACCTGCCTATTTTTCCTCTTTCCCTACACTTTCCCCTCACAGAAATGATTCACATATAGTGTGTTCAGTACACTGTCTTTCCCTCAACGCCGGAACACACTACACGAGGCCGCCGGCGCCGCGGCCTTATATAGTGTGGGGCGTGTACTAAACCCCCTGAGCTATAATTGGCCACAGGCATCCTGCCTGTGACCAATTATTGCTCTCCTCGCCGCTGGCTCTATGATTGGCATGCGGGGTCACAGTGCATGCTTGGCCAATCATCAGCCAGCAATGCACTGTGACTGGCGCAGTGCATAGTAGACCGTTCGCATCACATGAATTTGATGCGAAAGGCCCTCAGAGTTCTGCCCTTGACGAGCGGACGAACGGCCGATATTTGATTCGAACATGGGTTCAAATCACACACCGGGCCCATCCCTATTGCACAGTATGCAATTGAGCTACTGGTCTGTCCTGCATCCAGCGTTCTTTCGGACTACATTCAGTGCTGCTGGAGGCTTTGTAACCAATCACAGGGTCCACCTGTCCACCGACTGACCTTCATAAAGTTGAATCAGTCTTGGATCACCATCAGCTACCAAGCACCTGAAGCTGATGTAACCGGATATTTTTTTTTTTTAATGTCACATCCCTTCAAAACTGCCTATGCTGATGCTGAGTGACTGTCCTGTTATGTTGACTGACTGTCCTCTTCCTCCTCAATGATCCTGCTGATAGCTTGGAAGAACATTTTTGGTTCTGGGTGCCGCCACCATTGGCTAAGGTCCAATTTTTCAGCCCCTGTTTAACAGGGGCATGTAATTAAAATTTTTGATGCAATGCTTTGCAGCAGGGCTCATTCCTGTACTCCAACTAGAGTATCTGGGAGAGGTTGCAGTATCGTGGCACCAACACATGTGCCTAAGGCCCAATTTTTCAGCCCCTGTTTAACAGGTTCATGTAATTACAATTTTTGATGCAATGCTTTGCAGCAGGGCTCATTCCTGCACTCCAACTAGAGTATCTGGGAGAGGTTGCAGTGTCATGGCACCAGCACCAGTGCCTAAGGCCCAATTTTTCAGCCCCTGTTTAACAGGGGCATGTAATTACAATTTTTGATGCAATGCTTTGCAGCAGGGCTCATTCCTGCACTCCAACTAGAGTATCTGGGAGAGGTTGCAGTGTAGTGGCACCAGTGCCTAAGGCCCAAATTTTCAGCCCCTGTTTAACAGGGGCATGTAATTACAATTTTTTATGCAATGCTTTGCAGCAGGGCTCATTCCTGCACTCCAACTAGAGTATCTGGGAGAGGTTGCAGTGTCGTGGCACCAGCACCAGTGCCTAAGGCCCAACTTTTCAGCCCCCATTTAACAGGGGCGTGTAATTACAATTTTTGATGCAATACTTTGCAGGGCTAATTCCTGCGCTCCAACTATAGTATCTGTGAGGGGTTGCAGTGTTGTGGCACCAGTGCCTAAGGCCCAATTTTTCAGCCCCTGTTTAACAGGTGCATGTAATTACAATTCTTGATGTAATAGTTCACAGCAGGGCTATCCACCGCCAACCAAGAGTCACTTTGAGGGCTTACGTGTTAACTTGTGGCAACACCAACACTTTAGGACCAAATTTCTGCAGAGCATATAGGGCAGGCCCCTACTTTCAAACATCAAACTTACAAACGTCTCCTACTTGCAAACGGAAGGAGACAACAGGAAGTGAGATGAAAAAAGACGGCCAAAAAAATTATACAGGGGTGATAACCCGTCCCTATGTTTTCCAAAAAGCTTAAAAATAGATTTTTTGACTGGAGCTACACTTTAAAAATGTACCAGTTCAAAATTACAAACAGATTCTACTTAACACAACAAACCTACATAGTCCCTGTCTTGTTTGCACCGCCTGTATACTGCTGTTCTGAGTATATAGGGCCTGGGGGCCCCACGCCTTTCCTTTTTTAATTTGGGTACGGGGTTCCCCTTAATATCCGTACAAGACCCAAAGGGGCTGGTAATGGGCAGGGGGTCTACCCATGCCATTTTTCTCAATGATTTTCATCCATATTGCCAGAGCCAGACATTACATTAAAACCGCAAGCAGTTTTAAAAGTTTTAAATGGTTCGGTTCGCACCAGAACCTTCGAACGGACCGAAAGTTTGCGCCCCGTGTTCGAGTCCCATAGACTTTAATGGGGTTCTAAAGTTTGTGCAAATTTTCGAACCCTATTCGTTATAATGGGGACGCGTTAGGGCCCCGTGTTTTCTGAAGTTCATCTTAGGTTATTGGTGTCTCCAAATCTTCTCGAACCTCTAAGGTTATAACTGAGGGAGATAGGAATAGGGATGAGCCGAACACCCCAGGGTTCAAGAAAAGTTGCTAATTACAACGGCCAATATGCACGTTAATGTCATAAAACAGGTTTGGGGACCCGGGTCCTGCTCCAGGGGACATATATCAATGCGATAAGAACTTTTAAAAACTAACGTTTTTTCGGGAGCAGTCATTTTAATGATGCATAAAGTGAAAAAAAAAAAAGTGAAATATTCCTTTAAATATGGTACCTGGGGGGTGTCTAAAGTATGCCTATGAAGTGGCATGTGTTTCCCGTGTTTAGAACTGTCCCTGCACAAAATGACATTTGTAAAGGAAAAAAAGAAGCCATTTAAAACCACTAATGTCATGTCTTGTCCTGGCCGCCATATGGCTGAAAATCCTTGTGAAAAATGGCATGGCTACCCCATCACCCCCCCCCCCCCCCCCCCCAGCCCCTTTGGGTCTTGTATGGATATTAAGGGGGACCCCGCACCCAAAATAAAACCCTATACCTACAACCCTATATACTCTGAACAGCAGTATATAGGTGGTGCAAACAAGACACGGACTGTAGGTTTGTTCTTAAGTAGAATCTGAACAGGTACATTATGAAGTGTAGCTCCATCCCAAAAAAATCAATTTTTAAGCTTTTTGGAGAACATAGGGAGGGGTTATCAACCCTGTAACATTTGCTGTCTTTGCACATCTGTTCAGAACATTTCACCTCACTTTCCGTCCCAATGACAAATGTTTTTGGAAAAGTGGGGTTTTAATTGAAACAAGGATTGGTGATAAAGCATCAGTAGAGAGGAGATACCTTTTTCCCAAATTAAATCTAACAGGATAGAATTTCCCTTCCTAGGGGTAGATTTCCTCTCACTTCCTGTTTTCTCTTTCCGTTTGCAAGTAGGAGTCGTTTGTAAGTTGGATGTTTGAAAGTAGGGGCCTGCCGTATATACTCTGCAGAAATTTGCCCTATTAGATGTTGGTGTAGCCACAACACTGTAAGCCCTCACAGTTACTCTTGGTGGGCGCAGGAATGGGCCCTGCTGTGAGTTATTAGATCAAGATTTGTAATTGCATGCACCTGTTGAACAGGGCAGAAAAATTGGGCCTTTGGTGGTGGTGGACGGTGTTGCCACAAGACTGTAAGCCCTCACAGTTACTCTTGGTGGGCACAGGAATGGGCCCTGCTGTGAGTTATTAGATCAAGATTTGTAATTGCATGCACCTGTTGAACAGGGCAGAAAAATTGGGCCTTTGGTGGTGGTGGTGGTGGTGGTGGTGGTGGACGGTGTTGCCACAAGACTGTAAGCCCTCACAGTTACTCTTGGTGGGCACAGGAATGGGCCCTGCTGTGAGTTATTAGATCAAGATTTGTAATTGCATGCACCTGTTGAACAGGGCAGAAAAATTGGGCCTTTGGTGGTGGTGGTGGTGGTGGTGGTGGTGGACGGTGTTGCCACAAGACTGTAAGCCCTCACAGTTACTCTTGGTGGGCACAGGAATGGGCCCTGCTGTGAGTTATTAGATCAAGATTTGTAATTGCATGCACCTGTTGAACAGGGCAGAAAAATTGGGCCTTTGGTGGTGGTGGTGGTGGTGGACGGTGTTGCCACAAGACTGTAAGCCCTCACAGTTACTCTTGGTGGGCCCAGGAATGGGCCCTGCTGTGAGTTATTAGATCAAGATTTGTAATTGCATGCACCTGTTGAACAGGGCAGAAAAATTGGGCCTTTGGTGGTGGTGGTGGACGGTGTTGCCACAAGACTGTAAGCCCTCAGAGTTACTCTTGGTGGGCACAGGAATGGGCCCTGCTGTGAACTATTAGATCAAGATTTGTAATTACACGCCCCTGTTAAACAGGGGCTGAAAAATTGTGCCTTAGGCATTGGTGCTGGTGCCACAACACTGCAACCCCTCACAGATACTGTACTCTGAGCACAGGAATGAGACCTGTTGCAAAGCATTGCATAAAAATTGTAATTACACGCCCAACAGGGGCTGAAAAATTGTGCCTTAGGCACTGGTGCTGGTGCCACAACACTGCAACCCCTCACAGATACTGTACTTGGAGCACAGCAGTCACACCTGTTGCGAAGCATTTTTTAAAAAAATTGTAATTACACGCCCCTGTTATAAAGGGGCTTAAAAATTGTGCCTTAGGCATTGGTGCTGGTGCCACAACACTGCAACCCCTCACAGATACTGTACTCTGAGCACAGCAATGAGACATGTTGCAAAGCATTGCCTAAAAATTGTAATTACACGCCCCAACAGGGGCTGAAAAATTGTGCCTTAGGCACTGGTGCTGGTGCCACAACACTGCAACCCCTCACAGATACTGTACTCTGAGCACAGCAATGAGACCTGTTGCAAAGCATTGCCTAAAAATTGTAATTACACGCCCCAACAGGGGCTGAAAAATTGTGCCTTAGGCACTGGTGCTGGTGACACAACACTGCAACCCCTCACAGATACTGTACTTGGAGCACAGCAGTCACACCTGTTGCGAAGCATTTTTTTTAAAAAAAAATTGTAATTACACGCCCCTGTTATACAGGGGCTGAAAAATTGTGCCTTAGGCACTGGTGTGGTGGCATGGATCATTGAGGAGGAGGAAGAGGATAGTCAGTGAACATAACAGGACAGTCACTCAGCATCAGCATAGGCAGTCTTGAAGGGATGTAACATTATAAAGTATTCAGTTATATCCGCTTCAGGTGCCTGGTAGCTGGTGGTGATCCAAGACTGATTCATTTTTATGAAGGTCAGTCGATCAACCGAGTCGGTGGACAGGCGCACCCTATGATCGGTGACAAATCCTCCAGCAGCACTGAATGTGCGTTCGGAAAGAACACTGGATGCAGGACAGGCCAGTAGCTCAATTGCATACTGTGCAAGCTCTGGCCAGTGATCCATCCTCAGGACCCAGTAAGCCAGAGGATTTTCGGTGGGAAAGGTGTCCAAGTCTGACCTTGCCCCTAGGTATTCCTGCACCATGTATATCAGATGCTGGCGATGGTTGCTGGAACCGATCATACCTTGGGGCTGCGGACTAAAAAATTGTCTGAACGCATCGGTCAGACGTCCACCTTCCCCACCGCTCCTTCTGCTACTGACCGAAGCCTCAGCAACTCGTCGTCCAGGACCAGGAGTTTGTAACCTCCCAGTTTCTGGGAACGCGTTGCACAGACCTTTCTGCAAGGCCTCCCTGAGATGTCTCATCCTCTGCTCCCTCTGCGACGGCAAGATAAGGTCCGCAACCTTACCCTTGTACCGTGGATCAAGGAGAGTGGCCAGCCAGTAATGGTCCCTCTCCTTGATCCGAAGAACACGAGGATCCTTCCGCAGGCTTTGCAGGATCAGGGAGGCCATGCTACGTAGGTTAGCTGAGGCATTCGGTCCGGAGTCTTCTGGGTCACTGAGGATGACATGATCGCCAGCCACCTCCTCCCAGCCACGTACAAGTCCACTGGTTTGTTGGGACTGTACATCATCCCTAAAAGACTGCTGCTGCTGATGCTGAGTGCCAGGCTCCACCTCCATGCTCACACAATCCTCCTCCTCCTCCTCCTCCTCCTCATCCTCTTCCTGTGTGATGGGTGGGACAGAAGGAACACTGTCTGGATAAAGGGGGCCTTGAGAGGCAAGGAAATCCTCCTCTTCCTGCCTCTGTTCTGCCTCAAGTGCCCTGTCCATTATCCCACACAGCGTATGCTCCAACAGGTGGACAAGAGGTACAGTGTCATTGATGCATGCACTGTCACTGCTCACCATCCTCGTGGCCTCCTCAAATGGTGAGAGGACAGTGCATGCATCCCTGATCATGCTCCACTGGCGTGGGGAAAAAAAGCCAAGCTCCCCTGACCCTGTCCTGGTGCCGTAGTCGCAAAGGTACTCATTGATGGCCCTCTGCTGCGTGTGCAGTCGCTGCAGCATGGCCAACGTTGAGTTCCACCTGGTGGGCATGTCACATATTAGGCGGTTCTTGGGCAGGTTCAGCTCCTTTTGCAGCTCAGTCAGCCAAGCACTGGCATTATAAGATCGGCGGAAATGCACACAGACTTTCCTGGCCTGCCTCAGGACATCCTGTAAGCCTGGGTACCTGCCCAAGAACCGCTGCACCACCAGGTTGAGGACGTGAGCCATACAGGGCACATGGGTGAGCTGCCCCTGTCGCAGGGTGGAGAGGAGGTTGGTGCCATTGTCAGAAACGACCATTCCTGGCTTAAGCTGGCGTGGCGTCAACCACCTCTCGGCCTGCCCCTGCAGAGCTGCCAGAACCTCTGCCCCAGTGTGGCTCCTGTCCCCCAAACACACCAGCGCAAGCACGGCATGGCATCTTTTTGCCTGCGTACTCGCGTAGCCCCTTGTACGCCTACGGAGCACCACTGGTTCCGAGGACAGAGCACTGGAGGAAGAAGAGGAGGAGGGGGTGGAGGAGAGAGGTGTGTCACAACCAGTAGTAGCATTTTGGAGGCGTGGTGGTGGAACAACCTCCAACACTACTGCACCTTGTCCTGCATCCCTCCCAGCTGCCAATAGAGTGACCCAATGGGCCGTGAAAGAAAGATAACGTCCCTGTCCATGCCTGCTGGACCATGAGTCAGCGGTAATATGCACCGCCCTGTCCAGCGAGGCATGGACATTGCCTTCCACATGCCGGTAGAGAGACGGAATCGCCTTCCGTGAGAAAAAGTGGCGTTTGGGAACCTGCCACTGAGGAACCGCACATTGAACAAACTCACGGAAGGGGGCCGAGTCTACCAACTGAAAAGGCAGCAGTTGAAGTGCTAGCAATTTAGCCAAGCTAGCATTCAACCGCTGGGCATGTGGATGGCTGGGAGTATACTTCTTTCGACGGTCCAGCAGCTGGGGCAGGGAAATTTGCCTGCTACAATCGGACGTCGGTGTACTGCAAGTACTTGGTTGTGACACACCTAATTCTACACCTTCAGTCCTCTCAGAGCAGCTTTCAGAGAGGACTGAAGATATAGTGGGGATGGAGATCCCAGCTGATGAGGAGCAAGGAGAGGTCCGCTTTGTTCTTTGGTGTGGGTCTTTTATGTGTGCTTGCCAACGAGCTGCATGGCAGGTCGACATATGTCTGCTCATGCTTGTGGTGCCCAAGCGGCTGATGTTTTGGCCACGGGAGATACGCTTGAGACAAATATTGCAAATAGCAGTGGTGCGATCTGATGCACTCGTCTCAAAAAAGGCCCACATCAAAGAACTTTTGTGATAACGTGCAGAGGCAGCGCCCTGCACAGGCGGAGCTCTGCGGTGTGATACAGTTGCTGTGCTGGCCTCTAGCTGGCCTCCAGGGGGCATCCTGCCTCGTTGGACATGTGACACCGCATCCTCCTCCTCCTCCTCCTCCTCTCTCCCTTTAGGCACCCACGTGGAGTCAGTGACCTCATCATCCCCTCCCTCTTCACCACTAGAGCAAACCTGGCAGTAAGCTGCAGCTGGTGGAACAGTACTGCCAGATTGCTGTCCTTCAGCATCCCCTCTCTCTGCGCGCACACTACTGCCTTCCTCAAGCTGGGTATCATCATCCGAGCCTTCGAATCGTTGGGCATCCTCCTGGAGCATGTACCCAACACTGTGCTCAAACAGTTCGGGGGACTAATCAGGAGGACATGGTGGGTCTAGGGAAGGGGTGGCTGATGATGCCATTGAGTACGCGTTGGCAGCTGCTCTGCCAGTACCCTCAGCCTGGGTGAGAGAGGATGAGGAGGATGAGGAGGGCTTGGTCATTCATTCTACCAAGCCTTCGGCATGATGCGGCTCCACATGTCCAGCCGCCGAAAAACAAAGACAAGCGTGTCCCATGGCCACGTGCTGATGACGATGCACGACCACGTCCACGGCCAGCACTGTTGTCTCTAGAAACAGAGCCTGCCTGCCTTGTGTTTTTGCCTCGGCACGGTCTGCCTCTCCTTGGCGGTCTTCCAGCCGTTATAGACGGTAGTGTATATAGTATAAAAAATAGAGCTCCTATGTGTGCTCACAACACACTGTAGGTCCTATGGGTGCTGACACTAACACACTATAGGTACTATGTGTGCTGCTGACAAGAAAATATAGGAGCTATGTGTGCTGCCACAAACACACTATACGTCCTATGGGTGCTGCTGACACAAAGACACTATAGGTACTATATGTGTGCTGCTGTCAAGAAAATATAGGAGCTATGTGTGCTGCCACAAACACACTATACGTCCTATGGGTGCTGCTGACACAAAGACACTATAGGTACTATAGGTGTGCTGCTGTCAAGAAAATATAGGAGCTATGTGTGCTGCCACAAACACACTATAAGTCCTATGGGTGCTGCTGACACAAAGACACTATAGGTACTATATGTGTGCTGCTGACAAGAAAATATAGGAGCTCTGTGTGCTGCCACTAACACACTAGAAGTCCTATGGGTGCTGCTGACACAAAGACACTATAGGTACTATTGGTGTGCTGCTGACAAGAAAATATAGGAGCTCTGTGTGCTGCCACTAACACAATAGAAGTCCTATGGGTGCTGCTGACACAAAGACACAATAGGTAGTATATGTGTGCTGCTGACAAGTAAATATAGGAGCTCTGTATGCTGCCACTAACACACTAAAAGTCCTATGGGTGCTGCTGACACAAAGACACTATAGGTAGTATATGTGTGCTGCTGACAAGAAAATATAGGAGCTCTGTGCGCTGCCACTAACACACTAGAAGTCCTATGGGTGCTGCTGACACAAAGACACTATAGGTAGTATATGTGTGCTGCTGACAAGAAAATATAGGAGCTCTGTGTGCTGCCACTAACACACTAGAAGTCCTATGGGTGCTGCTGACACAAAGACACTATAGGTACTATATGTGTGCTGCTGACAAGAAAATATAGGAGCTCTGTGTGCTGCCACTAACACACTAGAAGTCCTATGGGTGCTGCTGACACAAAGACACTATAGGTAGTATATGTGTGCTGCTGACAAGAAAATATAGGAGCTCTGTGTGCTGCCACTAACACATTAGAAGTCCTATGGGTGCTGCTGACACAAAGACTCTATAGGTACTATTGGTGTGCTGCTGACAAGAAAATATAGGAGCTCTGTGCGCTGCCACTAACACACTAGAAGTCCTATGGGTGCTGCTGACACAAAGACACTATAGGTACTATATGTGTGCTGCTGACAAGAAAATATAGGAGCTCTGTGTGCTGCCACTAACACACTAGAAGTCCTATGGGTGCTGCTGACACAAAGACACTATAGGTAGTATATGTGTGCTGCTGACAAGAAAATATAGGAGCTCTGTGTGCTGCCACTAACACACTAGAAGTCCTATGGGTGCTGCTGACACAAAGACACTATAGGTAGTATATGGATGGGACAGAAGGTTGGGGTGCAATGCTGTGCTAACAGCACTGCGATTGGTGCTACTGCAATACTGTACTAACAGTACGCACACACCAGAGTAATCCCCAGCAGCAGCTAATAACACACTAACTGTGCAATCAGCAGCAATAAATGATCACTAATGATGAATGACTCAGGTAGCAATGGTTTAGCAAAGAAATAGCAATCAAGCAAAGACAGAATCAGCAGACTGCTCTCTCCTAAAGCCGGAACACATGTGACCGGGGCCGACGGCGTGGCGGCCTTTTAAATGGTGGGGCGTGTACTAAAGCCCCTGAGCTTTAATTGGCTACAGGCGTCCTGCCTGTAGCCAATTATTGCTCTCCTAGTTTCCGGCGCTGTGATTGGCCAAGCATGCGGGGTCACAGTGCATGCTTGGCCAATCATCAGCCAGCAATGCACTGCGCCGGCCGCAATGCATTGCGGGGCCGCTCGCATCACACGAATGTGATGCGAACGGCCCAAATAGTTCTGGGCTCGCCGAGCGAGCGAACGCCCGGTGCTCGATTCGATTCGAACGTGGGTTCGAATCGAGCACCGGCCCATCCCTACAACCAACCCAACAAACCCGCCAACAACAACAGTATATACAGCAAGGGATAGTACCAGAAACACAGATGTCAGCCAGGCCAGGGTCATACACAGCAGAACAGCAGAAGGACAAGGGATGTTCCAGAAACATAAACGTTAGCCAGGCCAAGGTCATACACAGGGAGATCAGTAGAAGAGGGACTGGGAACAAACAGGACAAGGAGGGGATGGATCAGGATGAAGGTTAAAGGTAAGGGTACAGGAGCACAGGAGGGACAGGATCAGGATGGGATTGGGTACAGGCTCAGGTTACAAGGTTCAGGATACAGGCCGCAGGTACAGGTCAGGGCACAAGAAAGATACAACGGCGTATGTGAGTGTTTGCCCGGTATTTATATGCCTGTTATTGGTCTCAAGTGACACCTGTTTGCAAGAGGCGCTGTCTGCTCCACACTGCTGTGATCCTTCCGCTGGTGGATGCCAGTACTGCGGGCCAAAAATTACCTAATACTACCAAAGGGGAAAGCTCCACTGGCAGTTCCAGACTGCCAGGAGACACATGCTGGTAGACCACAGTACTGCACAGTGTCATCAGCGGATGGAAACTTCCCTGACAGTATCTTAACAGGTATGTTTGCGGATAGAGAAAGTATTTTGTTTGAGCGTTGGGTTTGGTGCATATTTATATTGAGCCTCTATTTTGTAGATGTCATGTAAGAGGAATGTAAGCTTTTCCATCCGCTGGCGTTTAATTTCCATGCTCCGTGTTTAATAAGAACCTCTCTTATGACTGCCTTGTGGTCCTCCTATAGGATCCCTACATCGCAGTAAGGTTGTTTATTGATTTGAAAGTACTGACCCAGCTAACGCTGTACATCTTCCACTATCTCAGGAGTCAGGAGGAGGCTTTCATTCAGTCTCCAGAATCTAGTCCTGGAGGCTGAATGCTCCGAAAGTTGATATTTTAACTCAATCGGTGCATGGTCCGACCATGTGATCGTACCAATTGCTGTACTATGAACAGCCTGTAACTGTGCATGTGGAATCAAAAAATTATTTATATGCGAATAGAGTTTGTGGGGAGAAGATTAAAACGTGTAATCTCTCTCACCTGAATGTTGTAAGCGGCAAACGTCAATTAGTTGAGCTTTGTAGAAAGCTCATGACACTCGCTTTCGAACACCAGGAGTGAAAGAGGACGAGCCAGTAGAGGTGTTCATGTTGGGAAGCAACGGAACATTAAAATTGCCTCCCAAGAGACGGAGCTCTCATTCCGAAGAACGGGGAGGCGTCATGACGTAGCAGCGTGCGTGGTGTCCTCCGGAGCCTCTCGCTCTCCCTGCAGCCGCTCCGAACCTCCCGCCCCATTACGCCGAGCACTCCGCCCGCTACACGCTAGATGCGGTCAGAGAAAGGAGAAGATGATCAGCGGCGGAGTGTGAAGCCGCCCGCCCGCCCGCTTAACGCACGCATCTGAGACCCCCCTCACTGCCGCATGCCTGCATACATCTGGGAGACCTCCCGTTTTGTCCTCCTTCGGTCAGAGGAGCCCTCCGTAGACCCCTGAGGCGACCCCCACTGGAGAACATACAGCTAGTATAATATTGGGAACTCGGTCGCCGGAACAGGAGGGGGGGCGCCGGCAGTTCAGGTCCCGAAGCTGCTGCGGCTGGATGGAGGAACCACCTGGAACCGGCAACCAGTCCCAGGAGTGGTGAGTGGCCCGCTGGGCCAATGAATGAACTGTTCCCCTGCTGCATTCGTTTATTGGAGGGGCTATATGTTTGAGTGCCAGTATTCAAATAGATACACGCTGCTGGTGTAAAGCTGATTAAAAGCATAACCATAAAGCACAAATCATAAAAATGAACTGTAGCAACTGATTAAGCGCTTTATTGCTGTCATGAGCGGATGGATTTAGAGAATAGCTTGCTGGATCTTAAGCTATAAAAACGCTACTTGCACGTCTATTACTATTCTAGATATTCAAATATCTGTAATGGCAACTATATCGCTTGGTTATTAAGTATGAGGTGACAACTATAAACTTTAAAATAATGTGGCGATCATCACAGTAACGGTTATCTGCCCTGAACAGGTATTAGGAAGGTGAAGTTCATCTGGTACCTCATAGGAAGATTGAGAGAATTTGAGAGTAATTCCCCTATTGGCATACCTTGACCCCAGTTACCTCAACTGATTGCTCAGCTGTCACGGAGCCCCCCCCCCATCACCTGCCCCCTGCTGCCCTCGTGGTGGAAAAGGAAGAATCTTAGGTGGGGGTGGAGAGCAAAAAGGAGGGACAATTGGCGGTCAAAAGGTCGTGAACCAGTGACGCGCCTGCGACAAGGTTGTCTGTCCTTACTAGCGATACGGACCATCCGTACCACCTACCCTTAACTCGTTGTAGCAACTGTCTTGCGACTATGGGACAATTTCTGTGACTATTTTTAAAAGGAGCCACATGACCATCTAGACTGAAAGGAGCTCGAGGAAGTATTGGAGCAAGAGGGATAGTGGGCCTTGTACACGCAATACACTCAAGGAGAAGCAAAAAGCAGAGGAACGTGCTTTATACTTGAAAACTTACACTATGGCTTCTGACTCTGTTTAAATCTGTGTGTCCCCTATTGCCCACCCCACCTCCTTTCGTGCTGTTTTGTTTTTCGTATTTTTGCTCGCTCCACCCTTTCTTCTTTTTTTTTGGGGTCTGCCCCCCCCCCCCTCCCCTGGAAAGGTTGATTGGGGATCAAGGTCAAGAGACAATTCAGCAGGAGGTTTGAATGGACAAAACAAAAATGTTAAGAGATGTCAACCTGACGGGTTAAAAATAGTGTATATTATATTGATAAGCCCCAACAGGTTCACCCTGCTGTTCTAGTAGCCTTGGGGGCAATTGTAATTGGCTGACCAGAAATCATATAGTACCCCGTTCATGGCCCGTTCTCGGCTCGCCGGGACTTCGGGTAAATTAATTTGGTTAATTTGGTGGTAAGGGGGTAGAGGAGGGGTAGTAAAAGAGGCTGTAAGAGGGGGTTCGATCGGTTAAAAAAAAAAAAGGAAAAATAGGGGTCTGAAATGAATATGAGGGGTAAAACGAGTAAGACTGTTAAAAATAACCCCCAGGTTCTCAGCCCTGGAGGCATCCAGAGATACATGGCCACTAATACTAGTATGGTAGAGGAGGGGCAGGGGAGCCCGAGATTGAGCCAAGTAGGAGCACCCCTCTGTTCAGGATTAAACAGACAGAAGGCGCTCGAGGAGAGTAAAGGAGGGAAAGTAAATGGAGTAAAGACAGTAGGGCCAAAGGGAGAGGAGAATAGCCTACAACAGGGGTCTCAAACCAGTGGCCCTCCAGCTGTTTCAGAACTATAAGTCCCATCATGCCTCTGCCTGAGGGGGAATTGGTAGTTTTGCAACAGCTGGAGGGCAGTTTGAGACCCCTGGCCTACAAGGAGGAGAGGGGAGCGGAGGGAGGAGACTCAGAGAGAGAAAGAACTATGCAGCCTTTACCCCAAGAGGAAACGCCACAAATAAGGGAGATGCTCACAGAAATGTTCTTAAAAATGGAAACATCCCTGAAAGGGGAAATTGCAGCAGTGAGGGCAGATATTGGTTTAGTCCTAGGGAAGGTAGAAGAGATGGAGGACAGGTTAGTGGTCTATGACCAAAGGCTTGAAGAAATATCAGATCAGGTGATCGCCCTCCAGAGAGTAAATAGAACATTGCTATATAAATTAGAAGACCAAGAGAATTGAAGTAGAAGGAAGAATCTACGTATAAAAGGACTTCCCGAGATGCATAGTATAACGGAGCTGAGAAATATAGCCCAGCAAATATTTAACCCACTGTTAGACAGAGAAGCCACAGATAGCTTAAAAAAAGACAGAATACACAGGATGGTGCGCCCCCCGGGGGGTAGATCAGACTCCCCCAAGGGACGTAATAGTAATTATGCGGAAGAGAAAGCCCAGATCATGAGTAGAATCAGAACACAGAGTGACCTTCGGGGGTGCGGAACTGCAGATCTACGTGGACTTAGCAGCAGAGACATTGAAAAGAAGGTGGCGATTAAAACATTTGACCACAGCATTGGTCGCAGCAGATATCTCCTATCAATGGGGATTCCCAGCGTGCTTCCCGGAGGACCTGAGAGGATTCTGTGAGCGCCTAGATATTCAACCACCCCCCCCCCCCCCCCACTCTATCAGAGTGGGGAGAAGAGGAGGGTATCTGGCCATCTCAGAATGAATTAACAAGAAACAATGACAGGCGTAGAGGAGTGAGGGGGAGAGGGGGAGAAGTTAAACAATTTCAGTAGCCAACGGTAATAAGGCAATAAATTGTTTATCTAAAGATGAAATGCGGGACGGGGGGCAGAGGGGCGGGGTGAGATGGGGAAAGGGGGTATTGGGAGGGGCCTGTACGGCTATGGAGGAGAGCCTTATGGAGAATATGGATTGCAGGCGACAACATGAAGAGGTCAGCCTGGCCCATAGACTAAACGAACAAAAGGGGGGGTCTGTCCAGCCTTTTTAGGTGTGCCATTTCAGAATGGGGAGGGAGGGATTTGGGGTGGGGGGCTTTGTGTTTTTTTTTTTTCATATTTTGGGGGTCTCGCTTGCTCACTCCGACCACAGCACGAAAAATAGCCTTGGCTCCTACGAGATGCTCCCAGTAGACCCATTTTGAAAATAAGGTATGGTGGTGATTAACTTAATCACATATAACGTAAACGCAAAAAAAAAAAAGACACAAAGTAAATAAGGAACTCCAATTCCTGGAAGCAAGTATAGTATGCCTCCAGGAGACACATATAACACATACTTACGGAATTAAATTAAAGAGGTATAGCAATTGGTTTTAGCAGGTTGTAAAAATTTGAGGTGGAGGAGCGTCTCGTAGACCCAGAGGGAAGATATTTATTTATAAAAGGAAAACTGTTTAACATGAAATGTACAATTGTAAATGTGTATGCCCTGAATAAGAACCCCGACAAATTCTTTAAGAATGTTCTAAGGAGACTGGAAGGTTTCAAGGAGGGTAAACTTATTGTAGCAGGGGACCTGAATTGAAGTATAGACCCAAATATAGATACCTCAGTGGGGGGATCCCGAGTCACAGAACAAAGGAAAAAAAAATTCATTAAAGTATTAGAAGACTGGCAATTACAAGATACATGGAGGATCACGCACTTAAAGGAGAGGGATTACACCTGTTTCTCCCAGGTCCATATTTCTTTTTCTAGGATAGACTATATTTTTATAGAGCACCAGTTAGTACCAGCCCTCAAAAACGCAGAAATAAAAACAATTACGTTATCTGACCATGCCCCAGTGAAAATTCAACTGGAGATAAAAGGGGACTCTAGACCTGGGATAAACTGGAAGCTGATGAACGATTCATTGATTCAGGATCAAGAGTCGATTAGCAAGATTCAGCAAGAATTGGAAACCTTTTTTTCTCTTAATGAGACGCCAGAGGTCGCATTCTCAACAGTATGGGAAACCCATAAAGTAGTTATAAGGGGGAGCTTAATAGGGATTGGAGCAGGGAAAAAAAAATCTAGGGAAAAAAGGAAAAAGGAGCTATATATGGAAATACACGAGCTAGAACAGAGAACAAGGCCCAAGGGGATACCTGAAAAACAGGAGCTGATAATTAAGAAGAGAGAACTAGATGAATGCTTAGAACAAGAGAGGAAATCGGCGCTCCATATCATAAATAAGGAAAGATACCAGTGGGGAAATAGAGCAGGTAAATGGTTGGCTAATAGGGTGAAGGAAAAAAAGAATAGGACGTTCATAGAAAAGATCAGAGATGTAAAAGGTGAGACATTAGCCTCATCCCCGGATATAGCGAGCGCATTCCACCTATATTACAGTACTTACAATATAAAACAGAAAGAAAAAGAGAAGGGAAATCGAAGGGAAGATATAAGGGAGTACCTTCGGAACCTGGACTTCCCGAGGGGCGAGGAAGAGGAAATGGAGGCATTGGAGGCCCTCATATCGGTAGAAGAAGTGGAGAGAGCTATTAAAAATACCGCCTCAGGAGGAAGTCCGGGCCCCGACGGATACCCCATCACATACTACAAAAAGTTTTCCAAGCAGCTAGCACCCAAACTTTGTAACTACTTTAATGCGGTAGGGAAAGGTGAGAGATTTAGAGAGGAGACGCTCTTGGCACACATTACTTTGATCTTGAAAGAGGGGAAAGACCCTATGGCAGTGGAAAGCTATAGGCCAATTTCCTTATTAAACTCAGATATAAAGTTATTCGCAAAAATGATTGTTGAGAGATTGAAGTCATATTTGCCAAAATGGATCCATAACGATCAAGCGGGGTTCATTCAGGGGAGGGAGGGAAGGGACAACTCATTGAAGTCAATAATGTTGATTCAGGAAGCAATTAAGAAGGGTACCCCCACAGTCCTTATGTCAATTGATGCCGAAAAGGCCTTTGACAGGGTCGATTGGGGGTTCCTTTTTGAAACATTGAGATACATGGGACTGGGCGAGAGGATAATGAAATGGATTGAATCCCTTTATCATCAGCCGACAGCTAGAATAAGAATCAACGGCACCCTGTCTTCTCCCCTCGACTTGTTTAACGGGACAAGACAGGGATGCCCACTCTCCCCTCTCCTATTTATAATCACTTTAGAACCCTTACTGGCCGCGATGCTCAAAAATCTAGATATCCAAGGAATTTGGGTGGGAGATAGGGAGTACAAGGTATCGGCATTTGCGGATGACTTGTTGCTATATATCTCCAAGCCCAGAAGATCAATCCCCATGGTCATGAAGGAACTAAAACAATATGGTAAATTATCGAACTTTAAAGTAAATATGACTAAATCCGAGATATTAAATTTAACAGTACCAACAGAGGAGCAGAGGACTATTCAAGCTAAACTTCCATTTAAATGGTGCAAGAAAGAACTTAGCTACCTGGGAATAAAACTGACAGCCCAACTAGATGATCTTTTCAATCACAATTATATCCCTCTTCTGAATAAAATCAAAGAACAATTGCGAGGGATGCAACACAAAGCTCTTTCGTGGATTGGAAAGATAAATGCTGTTAAAATGTTTATATTACCTATATTTATTTATACATGCCAAATGATTCCAATCTCTCTCCCACAGACATATCTGAAGAAAATAAAGTCAATGATAATAAAATTTATTTGGGCACGTAAACGGGCGCGCATTGCATTTGGTACAATAGCCAGAGAAAAAGAAAAAGGGGGATTAGCAGCACCTGACTTTAAAAAATACTACAAGGCTATTGCGATCTCTAGAATAATAGACTGGTCCCACAATAATAAGGAGAAGAGCTGGCTCGAGCTAGAAATCAAGTTAAGTAGAACAAACATAGGGAAAATGATATGGATACCCCCACATTATCGAGATTTAGGGCCAAACACAAACGCACTCACAAAACACTCACTAAAAATTTGGGATTTAGTAAATAAGAGACACAAATGGGATTATAACTCACCATTAATATCACTGTTAGATAAAAAGTTTTTCCTCCCAGGAAAAGAGGAGTATATATATTTTAGAAGGTGGTCCAATAAAGAGAATTTGAGATTGATGGACGTGATGGAAGGAAATAGACTGTACACTTATAATGAGCTAACTTCAGCTATGAGTAAGCACTAGTTGTGGTGCGAAACGCGTCAGGGGACATAGAGCACTAGACAAGTGGAGATGCACCCAATTACAACACTTCACACAGACATTGTCAAAACCCTTATGAGGTAAGAGAGAATTGAGGCCCTTAGAAAAATTTATGGAATCCCCCTACAGTCTAGAGAAAAGGATATCAAAGACATATAAAATACTGTTACGCTAGGTGGAGCATGAGTACCCATCTTACTTAGAAAAATGGGAAAGAGAGATTGGCCCTTTAAGCAGTGATGAACATAGAAATAAGATCATAAGCCTGGTCTTCTCAGTAGCAAAAGATATACAAACAGTGGAAATGTCTTATAAGCTCATCGCAAGGTGGTACGTAACTCCACAAGGAGCGAACGCCTACAGTGGAGACAAATCTCCAAATTGTTGGCGAGGTTGTTCCGCTGTGGGGTCCTTCTCACACTTGTGGTGGGAGTGCCCCAAAATACAAAAATACTGGGAGCAAATAATAGAAGTTATTTTTAATATAACAGGAGTTAGAGTCAAGAAACACCCATGGGCGTGCCTATTTCACGACACAGAGCAGGGAAGGAGACAATATGGTAGTAGTTTGATCCCCTACCTATTAAACGCAGCGAAAGCTTTAATTCCTTGTTTATGGAAATCTCAGGAAATACCCTCCTTGAAAGAGTGGATAGATAGGGTCAAGAGGACAAGAACTATAGAAGAGTCGATATACAAGTTAGACGATCTAGAAGGGAAACACCAGAGGACATGGCAACAATGGACGGAGTTTAGGAAAACTGAGAGATATTTGCAGATAATGGAAGAAAGTGCTGGTGGAAATGGGAAGGAGTGAGCGAGACGTGGTAGGAATTTTGTGTTTCTTTCTTAGGGCGGGGGGGGGGGTGGGTTTGGGGGGAGGGTTGGGAGGGTCGGGAAAAATTGAAATGAAACATATGTAAATGTGTTAGTTACGATTGTAAATGATGAAATATTTGGAGAAAATAAGAAAATGAAAATAAAGAATATAGTAAAAAAAATATTTATTCTTCAGGATGGGAATTTTATCGTCTCTCTGAAGTGCGTTTCTTGAATAAACGCCACATCTAGGCGTGAGCGTTTAAGGTCATTCAATAATATACGTCTCTTTTCAGGGGTAGTTAACCCCTTGGCGTTAAGCAAGAGTATCTTCACAGTATCCATCTCAGTATAGGGCACAGGCATTGGGATAGGGAAATAAGGGGAGGAATACAAAAAAAGAAAAAATATCCCGCGTTTCAAGAGACTTTGGGGGTCTATTTACTATGGCCACTAGGGGTGGGCACCTTTCGGTGACCTCCCTTTGGGTCGCTAAGCAATTTTCTTTATGCACTCAGCTTCTTTTTTTTTTTGTAATTGTATCTTTATTACATTTTTACAAAAGTATAAACAGACAATAATTGCCTAACCAATAGTACATCATAATAAGTACAGTCATAGAATGATTCATGAATCATAAAAAGGACATGTTGATAGGACTGAAAAGACATAAAATTCAGCATATATGCTTAAGAGGGTGTTGCATAACCAGGGGGCAATAAAACGGCTCCGAGCTCCGAGTGATCTCACAGGTCCCAAATTTTTGAAAATTGAGGAAGTGTATCATGGACTGTCACAGTTAGGTGTTCCATTCTGCGGATGTGTTCCAATATTTGCAGAGTCTGTGCAAGGGTGGGGGGAGAAGTAGACAACCATCTCAGTGGTATAGCCCTTTTTGCTGCCAAGATAATAAAGGCAGCTAAT
This sequence comes from Lithobates sylvaticus, assembly GCA_028564925.1. Taxonomy (NCBI): domain Eukaryota; kingdom Metazoa; phylum Chordata; class Amphibia; order Anura; family Ranidae; genus Lithobates; species Lithobates sylvaticus. The sequence continues at coordinate 89,310,361 of CM053034.1, forward strand.
TTTTGTGTGTGTCTGGGGACGCCAGGGAATGGCAGGCCTAGAAGAAACTGGATCGGGTCCAGGGGTAGGGTAGTTTCAAGGAGTTCCTGTAAATGAGCATGTATAGAAGCCCAAAAAGGTTGAATAATGGGGCACTCCCAGAAAATGTGAAAGTGGGAGCCAATGTCACCTCGCCACCTCCAACACACCTGGGGAGCTTTGGGGTCATATCTATGTTGGATCTCTGGGGTTCTATACCAAAAAAAAAGTATCATATATGTCATCTCCCTCTGCTCCACACACCTCGAAGACTTGGAAGCAGCCTCCCATATCTTCTGCCATTGAGGGAGTTAGATAGGTCGCTTAATGATCTGAGACCATTTCTGCATGTAGAAGTAATATGTGTTAGTGAGTGAGAGAGCTTCATGTAGGTATCTATAGATATCTGAAATAAGATGGGCTTGGTATGGACCTTAAGCACATAGGTGTTAAAATAGGGTAGGTTTGTCCAAGGTTGAAGTAGAAGATTTAGAGAAAAAATTGTGTTTGAATTGGAGATAAAAATAAAATGATTGTTTAGGGATCTGATATTTACGCTGCAGTTCATTGAAAGGTAAGAGTGTGTAGGTGAGTGGGTGTACAAGGTTTCAACGCTGAAAAATTCCAGCCTGTGTCCAAGGGAGCATTTAGGTATAAGAAAAGCTATCAGGAATGTCGGGATTCGACAATACATTCAATAGGGGCGGACATGGCGAAGAAAGGGTGAATTGACGGGAACACTTCTTCCATATGGAGTTCTTCCATCGGATTTAAGCAAAGGCCTCAAAGTTGAGTCGTAGAGGTCCCCAGGTTTGTCCAAATCATAGAACAGGGGTGAACCTGGTGACTGGTGACACTCATTTCAATCTCCGACCAGATGCTAGACGCCATTCTAGAGGACCAAGTGATAATCAATTTGAGGTGGGTAGCAAAACAATATTTAATAAGGTCAGGGGCTCCCAACCCACCTCTAGACCTAGGAGCGAACACCACTGAGCTGGCTTCTCGGTGGGCCTTATAGTGCCAGATAAAGTTAAGGAATGCCCTCTGAGTGGCTTTGAGTTGGGACATAGGGACAGGGATCAGTAGAGTTTTAAATAGATAGAGGAGTCTCCGTAGGATAGACATCTTCAGGACATTGATGCGGCCCAAGAGAGAGATGGAATAAGTATCCCACTGTCGTAGGAGGCAGTCAATGTCACGGAAGAGTGGGGGGAAATTTGCCTGATAGAGGGCAGAGTATGATGGGGTGAGATGTATCCCTAAATATTTAAGATAATTTGAGCACCAGTGATAGGAATAGTTTTGCTGAAGAATGGTAAGATCTGACTATGGAATGAGTAATGGTAGGGCCTGTTTTGCTTGTGTTGATTTTATATCCTGAGAGAAAGCTAAATTCTTTGAGCAAAGCATGTAAATTCGGGAGAGAGGTGTGGGGTCTGGTCAGAGTTAGTAGAATATCGTCCACAAACAATGACAGTTTATACTCATTATGATGCAGTGAGACTCCACGAATATCAGGGTGGGTGCAGATGGCTGCAGCTAGGGGTTCTAGATAAAAAGTAGAGGAGATAGCAGGCATCCTTGCCTGGTACCATTACTCAAAGCAAAAGAAGGTGATAGATAGGATAATAACTGGACTTGGGAAGAAGGAAGGGAATATAGAGCATGTAGTGCTGCCATAAAGGGGCCATTGAAACCATAGTTGGAGAGTATAGCAAACATAAAGGGCCAACGGAGCCTATTGAAGGCTTTCTGTGCGACAAGGCTCAAAATCAGGGATGGACGGGATGTTTTGTTTAACAAATCTATGAGGACTGTGGTGCGTCTTGTATTATCGCCAGCATGTCTGGCTAGGGATGAGCTTTGAGTCGAACATTGCCTGTTCGCTGAACAGCAAACAATTTGGGGTGTTCGCGGCAAATTCAAAAAGCCGCGGAACACCTTGTAAAAGTCTATGGGAGAAATCTAAAGTGCTAATTTTAAAGGCTTATATGCAAGTTATTGTCATAAAAAAGTGTTTGGGGACCTGGGTCGGCCCCAGGGGACATGTATCAATGCAAAAAAACTTAAAAAAACTGAAGTTTTTTCGGGAGCAGTGATTTTAATAATGCTTAAAGTGAAATGATAAAAGTGTAATATTCCTTTAAATTTCCTACCTGGGGGGTGTGTATAGTACAATTTGACGCAGGGAACCCCACCCACACTTTTTTTTTATCAATGACTGTTCTCTGTATTACGGGGTGCCGACAATTCATTATAGCCGTGAGTGCTTTTAAATTACTTTTTTTTCCTGCAGAAATGACACTTTGTGCACTGACAGTTCTAAGCACGGGAAACATGCACCCCTTTACAGGCATACTATACACACCCCCTAGGTACGAAATTTAAAGAAATATTACACTTTTATTGTTTCACTTTAAGCATTATTAAAATCACTGCTCACGAAAAAACAGACGTTTTAAAAAAAAAAATTTGCATTGATACATGTCCCCTGGGGCAGGACCCAGGTCCCCATACACTTTTTAGGACAAAAAATTGCATATAAGCCTTTAAAATTAGCACTTTTCCGAGCTGCAGTTTTATGCGGACTTGTCACAACATACCTTACAACTGCGCAAAAACCTAAATAACATAACCAATGTACTAAGAAACCATAGCATCAGCTACAAGTGGGGGTTCCCAACTAAACTGATTGTGACCAAAGACGGTACTAACCATGTGATTTCCTCTCCTAACAAAGGTTTTCAGCTTCTAAAATCATGGAAGATCCTCCCCGACGAACCGCATCCTTCACTAGCTAATGACAGCCCGCACAGGCTTCCACCAGAATGGCAGCAAGGCCGCCACACCTGATTTTCTACTGATTGACACTTGCGTCCTTTTCTTCAACTAATACTTGATCCTAGGCCGCTTAGTACAACAGCCTGACACACAGGCCCCGTCCACAGGAGTCTCGCCACGGGCATCAAGCCCCTACTACCTGAGCAGATATGATCTGCACTTGGGTTATAATGACCCTTCTTTTAACTGTTGACTGTTTTTTTTCTTCCTTATCTCCCCATTTGTTTTCCCCGCAGGAAATGTCTTCACCGCCTTTTCTTTCAGACGAACTCCACACCATCTCACGTTACCAGCTATCATACCAGCTACCAAGGACTCCCACTAGAATTGAACTCTTCAACTCTGCTCGTCAGCATCACCTCGCCAAGAACTCACTCCAGGAAGCCTATACCAGTGAGTACATTCCAACATCTAACATAAGCACACCACCACACAAGGACAATGCCAATTAAAATATTAACAATAAACGCTCAAGGACTTAACCATCCGGCTAAGAGATTTTCTTTGGGAAAAGAGGCTCAAAATTCACGCTGTGATCTATTGTGTGTCCAGGAGACGCATTTCCACAAAGAGGCTCCTCCTAAATGCACATTTAAAGGATTCCAGCACTACTTTACCTCTAATGCGCAAGAAAAAATGAAAGGAGTTATGATTGCGATCAAAGACTCCATTTCCTTTAAACTATGACAGGAGATCACCGATAACAATGGTCGCTACATAATTTTAATCTGTGACATTAACAATACCTGTTACACATTGGTTAATGTATATGTCCCCAACAGACGACAGATTAACATTTTGAACAATCTAATGAAAGAGATCAGAAAAGTTCAACAAGGACTGCTGCTGCTTTGCGGCGACTTCAACATTACCTCTGACCCAACATTAGACTCTACTGCTACCCCAGCTAGGAAACCCTTATCCTTAAGCAATTTTATTCGACACCATGACATCTATGATGTATGGAGATGTAGACACTCTAACGAAAGGGATTATTCTTTTTATTCCCACAGGCACCGTTCATGCAGTAGAATTGATCTGTATCTGTCAGATAGATGGCTCCTCCAAAAATTCTCACACACTAAAATAAATTCAATTACACGGTCTGACCATGCTTCTGTCCTTCTCACTATTGAAGAGGATAACCAAGTTAACAACGCGTACATGTGGTGTCCCAACGCTCAACTAATCTATAACCCATCTACCAAAACTATATTGGAGGCCCATCTTTCTGAGTATGTCCAGATCAACTCTACCCCTGATATTTCCTCATTTTCTGTGTGGAATGCTCATAAAGCATTTATCCGTGGAATGTTTATCCAACAAGGAGCAAGGTTAAAGAAGCAGAGGCAGCTGCAGATAGATACGATAATGAAAGAAATTAGATCTTTAGAAGATCAAAACAAAATCCATACACCTCCGTCCCTCCACACAAAACTAGCAAATCTGAGACATGAACTCAGACTAATTTTATTTTCATAAATTCGAACAAACAGAAAGAAAAATGAAATTGTCCTTTTATTCTACCAGCAATAAAGTAGGAAAAGCTTTGGCGCGTAAAATACAAGGACAACGTTTCAAAACTAAAATCCCATACCTGATGAACTCCAAGACCAACAAAAAAGAATGGACCCACAAAAAATTGCTGACTCTTTCAGCGACTATTACGAATCCCTGTACAACCTTAAAAATGATACATCAACACCACAACCCTCAATGGCTAGCATAGATGAGTTTTTATCTAAAATTGACATTCCTAAACTAAACGCTGATCAACTTAATGACTTAAACACACCCTTTACAATTCTTGAAATACTTAAAGCTATAGATGTCTTACCTAACAACAAATCCCCTGGTCCTGACGGACTAACAGGAGAGTATTACAAAGCTTTTAAGACAATACTGAGTCCTCACCTCCTTGGGGTGTTCAATGCTGCATCTGCTTCTGCCTTCTTTCCGCCTGAAATGCTGGAGACCACCATTGTAACTCTCCCAAAACCTGGTAAGAGCCCTGATGTGCCCCAAAATTTCAGGCCTATATCGTTATTGAACAATGACTTGAAATTGTATGCAAAAATCTTAGCATTAAGACTGGTGGATATATTACCAACGATAATCAATCCTGACCAATCGGGATTCACAAAGGGTAGACAGACCTCAGACGCAACGAGACAAGTTATTAACATTATAACTATAGCAAGGAAATCTCGAACGCCTTCTCTGCTCCTAGCCTTGGATGCAGAGAAGGCGTTCGATCGAGTGCACTGGATCTACCTTTCCAGGGTGCTCACAAAATTCGGCTTTACTGGCCATATACTTTCAGCTATTTTAGCCCTTTACACCTCTCCATCTGCTAGAGTATTTACCTCAGGTATGTTATCTAAACCTTTTAGAATCACGAATGGTACTCGACAAGGGTGCCCATTGTCGCCACTAATCTTTAACATGCTAATGGAACCCTTGGCCTCGAGCTTCAGAAATAATCCTGATATTCACGGCTTTGTCATAAACAATCGTAAACACGTCATCAGTCTTTTCGCTGATGACGTAATACTAATGCTTACAAAACCATTAACGTCATTAGCACATGCAACAGATTTATTGGAACAATACAGCAAAATCTCTTATTACAAAGTTAACAACACTAAATCTTATGTCCTTGACCTAGGACTTCCATCATGGGAAAAAACATGCCTTAAAAATAAATTCCCATTCACATGGCAAGAATCTGGTATCACATACTTAGGGATTACACTCACTTCTCATCCGGAACAACTGTTCAAAGACAATTATCTCCCACTAGAGTCCAAATTACGTACAAATCTTTTAGCCTTGAGTAGACACATTCTATCATGATCAGGCCGCCTGGCGGCATTTAAAATGCAAGTACTTCCCCAACTGTTGTACATATATCGCTCTGTCCCAATACCGGTAAGCAAACAATTCTTTAAAACATCGCAATCTAAGATTTCCAAATTTCTATGGTAAGGTAGGAAAGCTAGAAGCGCCTTCACTAAATTAAGCAAAACTAGAAAAGCCGGGGGCTTAGGCCTACCTATACTGGCAGACTATCATAGTTCTGCTATTTTAGTACAACTTAAAGGATGGTTTTCTGACCAATCCACTTCACTATGGAAAGAAATAGAACAATCCATGATTCCAGGAGGCAAATTATACTCATATACCTTAGCCTTTCTATACCTCAAACAGATTCCCAAACATCTACCTCTACCAGTCCTAGCGACTCTACAATCCTGGAAAACCCTATCTATACAACGCGCTTCTAGCTGTCCAACTACTCAAATCCCGATACCCTTATCCATTTTACCACTATTAATTCTTGAACTATCCTTAGATGACTGGACCAAAAAGGGTATCACATGGTTACATTATTTATATAATGGTTCTAAGCTCAAACCTTTTGTGTCTCTTTGAAAGGAATACAACTTATCACATCTAGAATACTTCACTTATGCTCGACTAAACTCCTACACCACAAGTAACTATATCCCACCGTATGAAGTACATTGGTAAATTAAAAAGTATCTAACCTCCAACGAATGTCGTAGAGGCGGAATATCCCTATTCTACAACATTCTACACAACAAATACGTACTGGTTAAATCCAAATCTATGCTGGCCTGGGAAAGGGACTTAGATACTAGCTTCTCAATAGAACAATGGAGTAAAGCAATTCATCACGCATACTCAGCCACAAAAAGTACTTCCCTCTGGAAACTATCCCATAAGGTTACACAGAGATGGTACTTGACACCCTACAGAATTTCTAAGTTTAGCTCTACAGCTTCCCCTCTTTGCTGGAGGTAATGCTTCCAAGTAGGCAATATCTTCCACATACTGTGGTCTTGTAGTAAGCTTGCAAAATTTTGGCCAACAATATTTGCAATCTATCGACAAGCGACGGGTCTGAATATTCCTATTTCCCCTTCCCTTGCTCTACTAAATATCGGCATAGAAGATATCCCACCAACACTACCTCAATTCACCACCTACCTATTTTTAGCAGCAAAATTAGTCATACTCAGAATCTGGAAATCACCCGACACCCCAGAAGTACACAATGTTATACAAACCCTTACCACTCATTACACCTATGAATTCATTTTAGCATCTATAGCAGGGAAACACACTGTATTTCTGAATAACTGGCAACCGTGGATAGACTGGTACAAATCCTATAAGAAATAGCAAAGAGACCTAACGAATCGATATGAGTAAATGAGACTCAATATACATAGGAGTTCAACTCCTCCTTATTGACAATCTTCCTGCCAATTTGAGCCTTATTACAGGCTCTCCCCCTCCCCTTCCCCCTCTTTATCCTCCCCAGTTAAAATTACATTTTCTTTCCTTTTACATATTGATTTTCCAGTTAAAGATGTTCATTCTCAGGGAAACTTTTGATAATTCAATCTATTACTAGAAAGCCTCATGCTTCAAAACAAGGCTATAGATGGACACTTAGGGGATCTGGGTTTCTACCCCTTGGGGGGCAGCGTGATCCCAATTGGGGTGCCCTTGGGGGCGGGCAATCCAGGGTACCTACCTATTGATCACATTTAATATGTTGGTATTACTGAATATGCATATTTTGACTAATTATATAAATGTTGGTTAATATTGGCCTATAAATAATTAATGTTGTGAATTTCCAGCAAACGGTTTGTAGTCTACAATTACTTGAAATTTGATATGTTATACTCTTTTCTTTGCTATATTGTTAAAAAACTTTTCAATAAAAATCTATTGATTAAAAAAAAAAAAAATTAGCACTTTTGATTTTGAACGTTCGAGTCCCATATACTTTAATAGGGTTCTAAAGTTCACACGAAGTTTAGGTCTGTTCGCAGGTTCTGGTGCAAACCGAACCGAGGGGCGTTTGGCTCATCCTTATGTCTGGCTGTTACAAAGCCTACTTGGTCCTTATGTATGAGTCTGGGTATTAAGTGAGAGAGTTGGTTAGCTAGGGTTTTTGTAAATATCTTGTAGTCGGAGTTAAGTAAAGCAATGGGCCTATAATTGTCAGGGAGGAAGGACCTTTACCAGGTTTTGGGATCACAGAGATATGGGCATGAAGGAATTGGGGGTGGGGTTCAGTACCTTGAACCAAGGAGGCAAAAAGAGAAATCAAATGTGGGCTTAAAATTGGTAAGAAAGTTTTATAATATGAATAAGGCAGGCCATCTGGGCCAGGGGATTGTTGGATTGGGAGATTTTTGACTACCTCAGCTAGTTCCTCAGGAGTGATTGCAGAGTTCAGAAAAAAAAGATGATCAGGGGAAAGTTTGGGTAGGTGTAGCGAGTCAAAGAAAGAGTCAAATCTCTCCTGCATAAAATTGTAGTTAGGGTCAGTTTGTAAGCAGTTATATAATTTGTGATAGAAATCCCGAACAACTTTGGACATAGTGAGAGGGCGATAAGTGAGAGTGCCGTTGGTTTGCCTAAGAAAATCTTGAGATGAGAGAGAAGGGCAAGGTTTTAGTTTATTCACTAGCATTCTGTGGGGCTTGTTTGAATACTCATAAAATTTCTGTTTGGACCACAAGAGCTGTCACAAAAGAAGATTCCCACTCTGTGTGATGACCTGGCTGGCTCTCCTCTTCCTCTCCTCTCCCTGATACCCTGCACTGGTCAGGCTGTGTGGTGGGCACTTATGAGGCTGCATTGATCAGTACTGGTGGGGCTGCATTGATGGGCACTGGTGGGGCTGCACTGATGAGGCTGCACTGATGGCCACTAATGAGGCGGCACTGAAGGGGCAGCACTGATGGGCACCGATAAGCTGCATTGATGGGCACTGATAGGCTGCACTGAAAGGCTGCATTAATGGGCACTGATAGACTGCATTCATGGGCACTGATAGACTGAATTCATGGGCACTGATGAGGCTGTATTCATGGGCACTGTTAAAGTTGTTGTTAATATTTTTTTTTGAAACTTAATTCTGCATAAAACATTTAACAGTGTAATTTCATGAGATTATTAATAAGGGCATGTTTAGCGAGTAACCCTGAAGGCCTGGCTAGTAGCTTAGGACTTGACATGTTGAGCCCTGACATATATCAATACCCAACTTAAAGGGGTTGTAAAGTCCTTCTACTTAGTGCTAATATAGATATGCATGTTATCCGTAGCTAAGATCGGGTGTTTGCTTGTTTGTGGGAAAATTTCCAACCCTGTGTGACAAAGTCCTACCGGGTCAGAGTCGGTTGTAACCCATTAGTGGGTGGGATGGAATTCTGGTGGATATATCGAGTAGATTGGGTTGTAAACCCAAGAGGAGGAGGGGAAAGAGAAAAAATAAAATAAAAGAATAAAGGGGGGGTGAGATGCGGGGGGGGGGGGGGTGCGGGATCAGGTTGGGATGGGGGGGAAGGGAAAAGGGATATTAAGTTGCCTCACAGTCTCTGCCATTGTTCCCAAGGGGATAGTGTGGGATGGGTTAAAGCGCCAGGACTGAGGTTAATAGGGTGTTTGCTTATAAGGTCGCAAACGGTCCTCCCTCAATCTTCCCTTGTGTAGGGGAGGGAGGGTCGTCCTCTCATGTTTTCATGGGGTCAGTCTTTGAACTATCGAGTGGGATCGTTAAGGAGTGTGAATGTCTTGGGGTGTTTGGTTTATCGGGTCTGGTTTGTTAGCAGTTTAAATTGGGCTGTGGTGCGAAAGTGGGACCAACAGGCCCATGTATGTGAAAATTTAGTAGGACAATCTTTGGCTATGGAGATTAGCTCTTCCATTTCTGCAATTTTTTCTACTCGTCTGAGCCATTCAGAGATAGTTGGAGCCTGGATTGAACCCCAATAAAGAGGGATGCACATTTTGGCCGCATTTAGCAGGGGTTTTGCGGTAGTGATGTGTCGGTAGGCATGAATGGTGGAGAAGGAGTTGAGATGGGGTGTGTGTCAGGGTGTATGTAGAAATTTGTGACGTCAGTTCTCGGACTTAAGTCCAGAGAGGCTGAATTAAGGGACAGGACCATCAAATATGCACTAAAGTACCTGTGTCTTTCGAGCATCTCAAGCATTTTTCAGAGTGGGCAGGATTATATTTGTTGAGAATTACCGGGGTTCTATACCAGCGCATTAGAATTTTATAATTGTTTTCCTGGATCGAGACATGTAGTGAGCCTTTCTGTGCTATTGTGTTCCCATTGTGCCTCTGTCAACTCTATTTGCAGGTCTCTTTCCCAGTTTACACATGCTTTGTTAGTTTCCATCAAGCTTTCAGAGGAGAGTAAGTTGTATATGATTGAGATTACATGCTGTTGGGGTGTAGAGAGAGAGTATAGCTGTTCGAAAGGAGTGAGCTGGCGAGAGACGGAGAAGGCACCATCCGCATCTTGTAGGAAATGTCTGACCTGGAAATATGTCCAGAGGGGAAAGGGATTGTTATCTCTATCAGCTGGTAGGGAAGAGTGCTCTATAAGTCAGCCTAGTCAAAAGAAATGGTAGGATAGAACCTCTGAGTGTTGCCTGATGTCTGCTAAAAAATGTGTGGACATACCCGGTGGGAATGCCGGGTTGAGTTTTACAGGTGTGAGAGGTCCAGGGTTAGAGGAGATGTGTAGTTTTCTACAGGCGGTTTCAAAGCACCGAAGTGTCGGTTCAATGAGGGGGTGGTCTTTCAGAGTCCGTGGGGTGTGTCGGATCAAGGTCCAAGGGAGAGATCGTAGTGGTAAAGGGGAGAACGTGTATTCGAGAGCCACCCAGACTTTACAGTGGCTATGTAGGGACCAGTCAATGATTCTAGAAAGGTGACAGGCCCAGTAGTATTTCTGAAGGTCTGGGAGATCAATGCCTCCTTTTGTCTTAGGTTTTGTTAGTTGCTCATATGCTATTCTTGGCCTTTTCTGTCTCCATAGAAACCTAGTGCATATTCTTTTATATGATTGGAAAAAGGTCGGGGGGAGCTTAATGGGGATAGTCTGTAGGATATATAAAATGCGGGGAACTATGTTCATTTTTAAGATTGCTGCCCTTCCAAACCAGGAAAAGTGAGCTTTGTTCCATTTACTTAGGTCCTTTGTGATGGATGTGAGGATGGGATGGTAATTTTTTGCGAACATGTCTGAGAGTTTTGTTGTTAGGTGTATCCCAAGATATTTAAGCTGGTATTGTTTCCATTGAAAGGGGAAGTTGTTCTTACATAATGTTACCATTTCCGGTGGGAGGGAAATATTAAGGGCATGCGATTTTGCAAAATTGATTTTGAAATTTGAAATATTCTGAAAGAGTTTAAATTCTTTTAGAAGGTTTGGGATTGATATGTGCGGTTCCTTCAGAAACAGTAGTATGTCATCGGTACATTTTTTAATAACAAACATGATATACTTGCCTCCTCTGTGCAAGGGTTTTGCACAGAGTGGCCCTGATCCTCCTCTTCTTTGGTCCCCCAGCGGGGCTCCTGGCTCCTCCCCACATCAAGTGCCCCCTCGGAGACCCACATTCCAAGGGGACACCCATGCAGGCGCGCTCCGGAGTCCTGCTGCTGCGTCCATTGACACAGACAGCAGGACTTGGCCCTGCCCTCGTCTCCCGTGTCACTGGATTTGATTGACAGGAGTGGGAGACAATGACTGAGCTGCTATCAATATATCCAATGAGGACCCTAGACAGCGGCTGGAGCTGCTGTGCTCGTCCCCGTCTATGGAACGATCTGGTTCAGGTAAGTAAAAGGGAGGGTCTGGGGGGCTACTGCACTACATTAAGGTAAAAAACCTTGAGGGTTTACAACCTCTTTAACCAACGCCTTTAAACATTACGGACACCTCTCCAATTAAAAAAACAATTACAACTCTGAAGCTTTAAACCTATCACTTTCTAAACAAAATACTGAATATACAAAAAAAATGCAATTTTAAATGGGAGACTAAAGCACTAAAATATCTAGGCATATGGCTAACCCCACATCTCGACTCTTTGTACGAACAACACAACTTCTCACTGCTATTAAAAGGTATTGGTATTGGAACAATAAACATTTGTCATAGTTCGGTCGTGCTGTGATTTAAAAAAATTACCATATTACCCAGACGTTTATATTATTTTCAAGTCCACCCTTAAAATTTCTACCGTGGATTCCAAAAAACTCCTTAACCTCAAAAATCAAAAAACATCCTCTTATTAACACAGCATTTTCACAAAATTGCTGACAATGGGAAACTATCCTCTAGTCCGGGTTCATTGACCGCAATTGCTAGTAACCCAGATTTTCCATGAGGAGTAAACAAAGCCATCCCATCTAAAAATCAAACAACCCCACTTCTTGCCTTACATTGTCTATATAGAAGTAAACTAAAAACCAAAGAAACACTCCAACTGGAATGTGGCATCACGTCAATCACTTGCTCTATATACAGCTTAGCGACTACTTAAAAAATCACAAGCCAAAACATGCTTTATTCCTCTAAAAAGTTCACCAATAATGTGATCCCTCTTACTCAGTGCCCTGTTGCAGTTAATATTAGGCTATTGAACATATACTTCAAACAAATATGACCTGTGCAGCTACTATAAACCTAAATTCAATACATCAAACATTATGTCATTAACAATATATTAGCCAATAACAATAGCAGTGCTCAGTCTCTACAATACACTATTCATAAAAGTGTGTATTGATCTCCATGATCATATATATATATATATATATATATATATATATATATATATATATATAAATACCAGTCCACCATGTATAACTGATAGTCTCTGATGTGAATTATCTGTGGGCCCCTTCTCTGAAGTGTTGTATAGCATACACCAGCACCTCACCACATGAGAACAGCTCCCTTTGGATTTAAAACTCACCAGATCCTGTTAAATAACTAGCATATTTCACATTGTCCCTTTGAGATCGACTCAGCGATGGCACTCCTTGATCTATATAAATTAAACAAAAACACATCAAGCCTAATAGCATTGGTTTACAAATATTTGTGATCCTTCATTAGCTTTCATCATGCATGTTGTATGTACATACAGCTACAGCCTCTCACCCTACCGCTCCTCACTCCGTAGCGGTGACTGGCACTCGCGTTTACATGCTAATGTCACTTCTGATCGCCGTATGGTCTTGCACTGATGCGTTTCGTCATTACGACTTTGTCTGAGGGAGTGGCCATATGGCGCAGAGTTCCGGAATTTATAATCTCCTCACTCGAATGCTTAACCCTTTATTCTCCTTAATCCTGATTTAGCCTAATTCCATTCTCCTGGAACAGCTGCCTGTCACAGATGGCTAGGATGGCAGTAGTGTAATTCGAAAATTAGGAGTGGGGTCTTCTAGTTTCTTTTTCGTTTAGTTTTTCGGTGTCCTGCCAAAAAAGTTCCCCCTAGTTTTCTTCTATTTTTTTTTTTTTATAGTTCTAGTTCTAGCCGGGGTAAGGACCCCCTGTACTGCGCAGGCGCAGCGCTTTTATTTTCTTTTGGTTGGTTATATCGCTTTTTTCTAGTACGAAGTATTCCTTCTTTCTTCTATTTCTTTTTTCTTGATTTTCTAGGGGGTTTCTCTCTTTTTCTTTCTATTTATTTTCACTGTCTTATTTCATATTTTCCCCAATCTATTTCTTAGTATATTTTCTACGGAGCTTCCGAAAATTAGGAGTGGGTCTAGTATTACTGTAACCAAGGGGCGCATTTATTATTATTGTTATATATCGAGCTATGTCCATTAATTTAACATTCGCCCTCTATCTCTGTAGCCAGTCCCATGCGTCTTCTAGTTATTGCACCTTACACGAGTTCTATAATAATAATAGACCCGCCCCTTGATTTACACGCTAGTCTTCTCTAGTATCTCTATTCTTAGTCTATATAATATTTTCTTTGTTGGTCTACGTATCTGCCCCTCTTTTTTTTCTTGGTAAGAGTATTCATATATCGATAATAGAGCAGCCCCCCTTGGTTACACAAGATATAATAGAGCAGCCCCTTGGTTACACAATATATAACAATAAATGTGCCCCTTGGTTACAGTAATACTAGACCCGCCCCCCCCCCGCCCCTTAGTTACACGTATAGAATATTTTTTAAAAAAAGTCAGTTACTTTGCTGAGTAACTAATTACTTTTCCAATGTAGTAACTGAGTTACTAACGCAATTACTTTTTGGGAGAAGTAATTTGTAACTTAACTAAATTACTTTTTTAAAGTAAGATGACCAACACTGCCTGTCACAGTCAATGGACGTCAATGGGTACATTCCGGGCTAATTGGATTTGATGTTAACATCAATGTGCCCCCAATTTATAATACCTTGCCAAAATCCTTAACAGCTAAAATCACTCATTACTCAGTATATATTATACCTAAAATTATTAGATCCTTTCCTTCCAATGGGGTTCCATCTCAGATAACTTTTATGCAGATACATCCCCACTCCATCTTCCCTTATCTTCCAAATATCAAAATTCCATTTACGGTTGGTGATTATATCTACATTTCCTAATAGTCACTGATAAAACTGTTTATATTGAGTTTTTTTTTTTTTTCCATAAAGATTTTATTAAACTTTTCAATATGATACAGGAGAAAAAAACAGAGTACAAAATAGTGCAAATAAGACACAACAATTGTAAATGCTGTACAATTATACATCATTGGTAAGCATGGATGTGGCTCTAGCTCCTCTATAATTGTGGGGAGGGAGGGTAAATGGGTGGGAGCCTTTATTGTTTGAATCCAAGTGTCAATTAACCTGGCTACTTGATTTAGTGCGCTAGGTACCTAATGAGAGGCACCTGTAAGATAGAGATAGAGGAGAAGAGGAGGGGGGGAGATACGGGTCCAGAAAGGGTAAGCGAGGGGAAGTAAAGAGGGGGGGTACATCGGGAAGGAAAGGGAAAAGGGTCAGGAGAGGAGGTACAAGAGAGGGGTAGAGGGGGGGCAGGGGGGAACGCAGGGAAGTGCAAGTAGGGGAGATATATATATATATATATATATATATATATTGTAAAGTTCGGGGGACCAGCTAGACCGCAGGACACAGGCTTTTAGTTCAAAAGGAGGTTTTATTAAACTTAAACAGCTTCACAGCAGCAAAACAAAAGAAAAAGGTTTCAGTCTCACCGACTATCAAAGTCCCGAATTGCTATCGCAATCAAACACAGTCCTGGGGTGCTGTCGCAGGTGACTTCATCTGCTAGGAGGCTTCCAGGCCGAACGCTGCTGTTGACTTTGGTTGCTGCAAATCAAGCCAAACACAAACCACTATCTCCTCTGCACTCCTCCACCCATCTGCAACTTCCTGTCTTGTTTTTAAACCCACCTCCTCTGACAGGTGAGTTAACCCTTTTTGTTCCCTTAAAGGGATCACAGACCAAACAGAGGGGAAACATAGCGTCCTTCCAGGACCCAGCCACTGCGTCCTGTACATATCCCCCCCCTGTGCCCCAACGCCAAGGAGGTGGAGGCAACCGTGGAGCTCAAACAATGGACTCGGGAGAGGGCATCTGCATTTTGATGCAGTCTCCCGGGCCTATGCTCCACTACAAATTTAAATTCCTGGAGTGCCAGGAACCACCGGGTAACCCTGGCATTAGTCCCTTTACCTTGTCTCAGCCATGTTAAAGGGGCATGGTCAGAAATCAGCCTAAACTTCCTCCCCAAGAGGTAATATCTGAGGGATTCCAGAGCCCACTTAATGGCCAGACACTCTCGTTCAATTATAGCGTAGTTTTTCTCCGCTGGTGTTAACTTCCTACTGAGGAAGACTACTGGGTGCTCCTCGCCATGAATAACCTGTGACAAAACTGCTCCCAATCCTACATCGGAAGCATCAGTCTGTACAACAAACTCTTTTGAAAAATTGGGTGCTACTAGGACAGGGTGTTGGCACAGTGCCGACTTGAGCTCCAAAAAAGCTTTCTCAGCGTCTGCATTCCACTCCACCATGACCGATTTCCGACCCTTAGTCAGATCGGTCAATGGAGCTGCCAACGTGGCAAAGTTGGGTACAAACCTCCTGTAGTATCCCACCATACCCAGGAATGCACGTACCTGTTTTTTTGTGAGGGGGCGGGGCCAATTCTGTACAGCCTCTACCTTGTTGACCTGAGGTTTTACTACCCCTCTACCCACAACATAGCCCAGGTATTTCACCTCCTCCATTCCCAAAGCACACTTTTCCGGGTTTATTGTAAACCCCTCCTTCCAAAGAGAGTCCAGTACTGCCTGGACTTTGGGCAAGTGTGACTCCCAGTCTCTGCTAAAAATGTCATCCAAGTATACTGAGGCATACTCCCGATGAGGACGTAAAATCCTATCCATTGCCCTCTGAAATGTGGCTGGAGCAGTTTGCAATCCAAAAGGCATTCTCTTGTACTGAAAACTTCCCTCTGGGGTAGAAAAAGCAGTTTTCTCTCTAGCAGCCTTAGTCAACGGGATTTGCCAATACCCCTTGGTAAGGTCTAATGTAGTGATATACCTGGCTGGACCTAGTCTCTCAATAAGCTCATCTACCCGGGGCATGGGGTAGGCATCAAACCGTGAAACTTCATTTAGTTTCCGGAAATCATTGCAGAATCGCAGAGTCCCGTTGGGCTTTGGTACCAACACAATCGGGCTTGACCACTCACTCTGTGATTCCTCAATAATCTCCAGGTCCAACATCTTCTTCACTTCCTCTGAAACAGCCTTCCTTTGGGCCTCTGGAATGCGGTAAGGCCGGACAAAAACTTTGACTCCTGGTTCCGTGACAATATCATGCTCTATGACACTAGTGAGCCCTGGCAAGTCTGAAAATTTCTCTTTATTTCTCTGCAAGAACTCCTTTGCCTGCTGACTTTGGACTCTAGACAGGGTATTTGCTACTTGGACACTCTCCACCCCAACCCTAGGCTCAAGTCTTGCACCAGCCAGGGAGGTCACCGGTTCCCTGTCTGTCCAGGGCTTTAACAAGTTTACATGATATATCTGATAGGGTTTCCTCTTACCTGGTTGGTGGACTCTATAATTTACCTCTCCCACTTTTTCTACAACTTCAAAGGGGCCTTGCCACCTGGCCAAGAATTTACTTTCCACAGTGGGGATCAACACCGCTACTCGATCCCCCACTTGGAAGTTCCTTATTCTAGCAGCCCTATTATAGACCCGTCGTTGAGCCTCCTGGGCTTTTTGCAAATGTTCTTTGACTAGAGGCATCACAGTTCGGATCCTCTCCTGCATTTGGGAAACATATTCAAGAACACTCTTATGCTGAATAGGTTCACTTTCCCATTCCTCTTTAACAAAATCCAGTAGTCCGCGAGGTCTCCGCCCATATACCAACTCAAAGGGCGAAAACCCAGTGGAGGCCTGGGGCACTTCCCGGATAGCAAATAGGAGAGCGGGTAACAGGCAGTCCCAGTCTTTCCCATCCCTTTGTACAACCCGCTTGAGCATAGACTTAAGGGTCTTATTAAAGCGCTCTACCAACCCATCCGTTTGTGGATGGTAGACCGATGTGCGCAGCTGTTTAATCCGGAACAGCTTGCACACATCAGCCATAACCCTCGACATAAACGGGGTGCCCTGGTCCGTGAGTATTTCCTTGGGAAAACCAGTCCGTGTAAACAACTGGAATAATTCCCGAGCAATAGCCTTAGAGGAGGTATTCCGCAGAGGTAGCGCTTCAGGATACCGGGTGGCATAGTCAAGGATCACCAGTATGTAAGAGTGACCTCGAGCTGACTTTACCAAAGGACCCACTATATCCATGGCTATTCTCTCGAATGGGACCTCAATTATGGGCAGAGGGACCAAAGGGCTCCGGAAGTGGGTCACCGGCGCGGTCAACGGACAGGTGGGACAAGAGGCACAGTATCTTCTTACCTCTGCTTTCAGACCTGGCCAGTAAAACCGGTCGGTGATCCGTGCCTCCGTCTTTTCAACTCCCAGGTGTCCCCCTAAAACATCATCATGGGCCAGGTCCAGGACCTTGCGTCTATACTGTTGGGGTACCAATAATTGTTCTACCACATTTTCTCTCACTTTGGTAACCCGATAAAGCAATTCATTATATATGGCAAAGTGGGGCCACCGCTCATTCGCACCTGGCTCTTGGGGTACCCCATTTAATACTACAACTTGTTCCCGTGCACGGGCCAAAGTGGGGTCCTGCATCTGGGCAGTACCAAATGTCCCCTGGGGAACACCCAAATCCGGCAGGGCAGGGGTAGAGCCACTTCCTCATCCTCTTCACCCAGCATTACCTGAAGTGGGGAAGGTTCCCCCTCCTCAGTGTTCAGGTAGGTCTGCGAACCACACATTTTGACACCCTTCACAGTATCAGCACTACTTTCATCACCATTAACCCAATCATTAGCATTTGTATCAACTGGATCCACATTAGGTTCATTTGGCATCTCAGGGTTATTACCCTCAACCATAGGAACAGAGGAACTAGTTTCTCCCCAGTCTTGGGATCGTTCAGATAGTTCTCCTTGTCCCCACAGTTTTTCAAAAAATGGACAGTCTCGTCCTATGATAACATCATGTATCAAGTTCTTTACCACCCCCACCTCTTGAGTACCAGTGCCATATGCTGTGGAGATGGACACCGAGATGAGAGGGTACTCTCTAGTGTCCCCGTGAATGCATACAACCCGTAAAGTTTTGCTTACCGGACCGATCTTCCCAAGTACTCTAGGATGAACAAGGGTTACCATGCTTCCGGAGTCCAGCAAAGCCCAGGCAGGGAGGTGGTTCACTTGGACTACACACTCACGCGGTCAAGGTGTGTGGTACATGCTCTATGAGCATAAAAAGACCCCCTCCGAAGAACCCCGCATTCCATGGGCTCCTCTTGCAGTGGGCAGTGGGCCCGGGTATGGCCCCAGGAATGACACCGCCAACATTGTACATCCCCTCCTCTCCGAACAGGAACAGATCGCTGAGGAGGTACTGGGAGTGACTCTTGACCTTCCGGGGTGTTGATTCCAGGGCTCCGGGGGACATCCTTTCGAAGGGCGGCAGTCGATCGAATAGGCCGTGGCAGACTGGGCCCTTGGCGCTTGGTAGGGCCAAGCAGATCCTCCACCACTGTATATCGCTCTACCATCTCGACAAGGAGGTTCACTGTTTTGGGGTCTCCATGGCTGACCCACCGTTGAAGGTCGTCTGGCAGTGACCGTAGGTATCGGTCCAGGACGACCCGCTCCACGATTTGGGGGCCCGACAACACTTCGGGCTGCAGCCATTTTTTTACCAGTTGCACCAGGTCATGCATTTGAGACCGTGGTGGACGATCTGGACAATACTTCCATTGGTGCACTCGTTGGGCCCGAACGGCCGTAGTCACCCCCAAACGAGCCAGTATTTCTGCCTTTAGTTTTTGATAGTCTTTAGCGTCCTCTGGTGGCAGGTCGAAGTAGGCTTTTTGAGGATCTCCGGTGAGAAAAGGGGCAATTAGGCCGGCCCACTGGTCCTGGGGCCACCCTTCTCTCTCTGCCGTCCTCTCAAATGTAGCAAGAAATGCCTCTACATCATCACTCAGGGACAATTTCTGCAAAAAATGGCTTGCCCTCACGGTCACCTGGTTGCCAGGGGCAACAGCCGCTTGCTCACGACCCTGAGACAACTGCTGTACTACTTCTTTTAAGGCAGTCACCTGAGCCTGCATAACCCCTTGCTGGGTTGCTTGCTGTGCTGCCAACTGAGCCACCAACAGGCGAGTATTTTCTTGCTGTACCTCCAGCTGAGTTGCTAAGCGCTGATTAGCTTCCTCATGGCGGGTCTGCGCTTGTATATTAGCCAGGGACAGTTGTTTAATTAGTTCCTCCATTGCTTCAGCTTTCAGGGTTTGGGCAGCTTTAACCCAGGACATAAATTCACTGTACTGTCCCTTTAAATGTCAGTTTTAAATTCAAATGCAAAAGCCAGCAAAAAAAAAAAAAAAACACGCCTGTTACTCTGTCCTGCCCGCATCCGAGCACCACTTGTAAAGTTCGGGGGACCAGCTAGACCGCAGGACACAGGCTTTTAGTTCAAAAGGAGGTTTTATTAAACTTAAACAGCTTCACAGCAGCAAAACAAAAGAAAAAGGTTTCAGTCTCACCGACTATCAAAGTCCCGAATTGCTATCGCAATCAAACACAGTCCTGGGGTGCTGTCGCAGGTGACTTCATCTGCTAGGAGGCTTCCAGGCCGAACGCTGCTGTTGACTTTGGTTGCTGCAAATCAAGCCAAACACAAACCACTATCTCCTCTGCACTCCTCCACCCATCTGCAACTTCCTGTCTTGTTTTTAAACCCACCTCCTCTGACAGGTGAGTTAACCCTTTTTGTTCCCTTAAAGGGATCACAGACCAAACAGAGGGGAAACATAGCGTCCTTCCAGGACCCAGCCACTGCGTCCTGTACAATATATATATAGATAGATCTATATATCAGTGGAGAGTATATAGTGCCATCAGTGAAGTATATAAAATACAATATATATATATATAAACCAGACCTTTTTAATTAAAGTGGTCATGTTGAGTTGGTGAGTAGGATACCTACTATCTCCCACCTGGTGAAGCATTGTAAGGATGAGCTCAGGCGTGTTCGCATGGTCCACGTGCAGAGCCCGCCAAAAAGTCGGCGCACAGCTTCGCTAATCACAGGCAGTGAGACATTGCCCCGATGCACGGCTGCAGAGATCGGGCAATGTCTCACTGCCTGTGATTAGTGCAGCGCTGCGCCGACTTCCTGGCGGGCTCTACACATGGACCATGCGAACACGCCTGAGCTCATCCCTAAAGCATTGTTGTTGTTTTCCTCCTCAAGTGGTGACGGTTTAACCTCTGCATTTTTTTTTTTTTTTGCGCTATAAACAAAAGAAGAGCGACAATTTTGAAAAAAAAACACAATATTTTTTACTTTTTGCTATAATAAATATCCCATTTAAAAAAAAAAATGTTTTACTCAGTTTAGGCTGATACGTATTCTTCTACATATTTTTGGTAAAAAAAAATCGCAAAAGCGTACATAGATCGGTTTGCACAAAAGTTATAGCATCTACAAAATAGGGGATAGATTTATTGCATTTTTTTTTTTTTTACTAGTAATGGCGGCGATCTGCGATTTTTTTTTTTTCGTGACTGCGACATTGCGGCAGACACTTCGGACACTTTTGACACATTTTTGGGACCATTCACATTTACACAGCGATCGTTGCTATAAAATTGCAGTGATTACTGTGTAAATGCGACTGGCAGGGAAGGGGTTAACACTAGGGGGCGCTGCAGGGGTTAATATGTTCTCTAAGGTAGTGATTCTAACTGTGGGGGGAGGGGACTCACAAGGAGAGGAGACCGATCGGTGTTCCTTCGTACTGGGAACACATGATCGGTCTCCTCTCCACTGACAGGACGTGGAGCTGTGTGTTTACACACACAGCTCCACGGTCCCGCTGTTTTCCCGGCCAATAGCGGGTGCCCGGCTGGCATTGCGGCCACCGGGCACGCGCACCGGGTCCCGAGCGATGCCGGCGGCGCGCGCACGCCCCCTAGGTGGCCGGGAATGGTAGGACGTCATATGACGCCCACCCAGAATGGGAGATCCACCTTGTGGGCGTCATATGACTATGGCCGGGAAATGAAGTGGTTAACAAGGGGACCCCCACATCCCGGCCCCTCCCCCTATGTGAATTTTGTATCGGGTAAGTTGTACTCCTACCTATTCACCAATTCCTTTATTAAAGCGGAGTTCCACCCTAAAGTGGAACTTCCGCTTATCGGATTCCTCCCCCCCTCCGGTGCCACAATTGGCACCCACTTCCGTATAGCTGAGCGGCCTCTCGTCACATTCTGCCTACACCGCTGGAACCAGGAACAGGTAAGTGTCCATTTATTAAAAGTCAGCAGCTGCACTATTTGTAGCTGCTGACTTTTAATATTTTTTGTGCGGGTGCAGCTCCGCTTTAAAAAAGAAAAAAAAAAGTGTCCACCCATCTTCAATCATGCCATCCGATGGACCCGAAAAATAGAAGAAAATTAAAAAGGTCCGTCTCTTGATTTTGACAGTTGTTATATAGGCAAGGGCGGGGCCACCAGCTGACATAGCTGAATGACCCCGCCCCCTTTTGACATCATGTGACATCACAATGGGGTGGGTCATTCGGTTACATTAGCGGATGGCCCAGCCCTTGCCTATATAAGAGCTTTCAAAGCCAAAACACAGCAGTCACCGGGAGGCAGAGTTTTTCATTTTTTTATAGCGAATAGCGTATAAAGGGGAGATAGAAAGAGGTACCACTTCCATATAGATATCAAAAGAAAGCATATAAGGGGCATACCTTGTTACATCCAATAAATGCATATAGGCCTACTTGCAATAAGCCAAAAGGGGGTTAATAATACTAGGAAGTAAGATTTCATCCAGAATAAATGGGGTATCATAAGGGAAGACAAAGCCCAGGCCATCAGGTTGCCTATAATATAATAATAGCAGTATTAAAGTACTAAACCTTTAAATAATATTCAATGTTGCGCCAGATGTGCACAGATGTGTTATTAACCCTAATAAATAACAAAAAACAGTCACGGACTGTTCTCTGACTCCAGGTGCTTGTGAAAATTCTGTGTGCCTGGCTGTTCAGGAGTGGGGGATCTAAGTTCATCAGCAGCCCCTAAAGCATCAAAGTTCAAAAATGCAATATTAACCTGTTGCCGCCCACCCACCTTCATATGACGGGGGGGGGGGGGCGTTGCGGCTCCCGTTCTGGGCCGATGTTATATGAAGGCGGCCCATTCATACAGGGCATTGCGCGCGATCGCGGACGCACAGCCCTGCACTGTCAGTGGTGGCGTGTCCCAGAGACACAGCGCGTCTCCGACACGGGTGAACAGCCATTGGGCATGGCTGTTTACCATGTGATTACATCACTGCCAATCACAAATGCGTATTCCCCTACTAAGGCCGTGCATGTGCGCAATCGGGAATGTGCTGAGTGGTCATGTCCGTGACGGCATGTTCCCAGGAACACTGCTCGTCATCAACAAGGGTAAACAGCCAACGGCTGGCGGCTGTTTACCACGTGATCGGCTGTGATCCATTCACAGCCGATTACTAAATATAAACCGGCTACTAGCTGTTACCATTTCCAATGTGAGAAGAGAAGTGCCAGGAGCAGTGAGTTACCGATCTGTGTAGTGTCAGTGTCTGCACCAACACCACACAAAAAAAGAGAACCTGTCACATCGCCCCGCCCCCCCCATTACAGCTGTCACCCAACAGTCACCACATAAGTTCCCATCAGTGCTTATAAAAGGGCACCAGTCACCCAACAGTCACCACATAAGTTCCCATCAGTGCTTATAAAAGGGCACCAGTCACCCATCAGTGCCCACAAAGTGCACCTGTCACCCATCAGTGACCGTCACCCGTTACCTGTCACCCATCAGTGCACCTGTCACCCATCAGTGCCTGTCATCGTCAGAGACTGCCATCAGCAGTGCAGCTGTCACCCATCAGTGACCATCGCCAGTGACCGTCATCAGTGACCCATCTATGACCCTCATATGTCACCTATCATAGTCTGATTGGTAGATACTCTATAATGCCGCTCCTAGAATAACTAACCACCCTTGCGCCAATAGTATCAACCAATGAGTGGATAAATGTGTGTGTGATGAACACCACCTATGGGATCCCTAAATGTGAATGAACACCTAGCAGCCACTTTAAAAATGTGTAACCATAAAAGAGTGATTATAATCAAACTAGAAATAGCAAGTGAAAACTATAATCAAATGGCGCTTAAAACATAAAAAACAAAAAAAAACAAAAACAAACTTATATATGAACTACCGAAGTATATAAATATATGAAACACCACGTGAAATAGTGTCCGTGAAATGATACAAAAAACAATCTTCATTAGTAATTGTGCAAATTCAAAAAAACGTGTGATTCAATCTTCCAAAGAAAAAATAAGTCCACCAAAAAATCTTCAATAGGATAATCAAATGGATCTTCCACCACACCAACTAGTGTTCCCTCTCCCAATGAGACCGCACTCACCGAATAATATTGCCTCGCACTCTCGTGGTTGGCAAATGTAGCGATTACCCCACCTGGGTTAATTATGCGATCACTCCAAACTTGTAAACTCCATATGTGAAAACAAAAAAAAAAAATGTGCCTCCACATAGCGTGATACTGTGATAAAACTTATTTATTAAAATCCAAACTCACTCACACTTCAATGTTTCAACTTACAAAAACACAAATGTAAAAAAGCCGGAAACAGCACACAATCCACTGCAACTTTTGAATAACAGATGGGCTGACAGAGCGCACATATGATCACCAATGGGTAAAACGACTGGGTTGAAAACTGGGTAACAAATGATCTCACCACCCCTCGCAGCTCTGCTCCTGGTGTGGGTTCTTATTCCAGGAGTCACTTCAGTGAGGTTGCTGGGTAGTGATCTCAAAGCATAGTGGTTGAAGGAGACCGCACACAAATTCAAACGATTGAGCACAAAGATTGAAATGTAGAGTATCTCAGTGTCCGTGTGGCTACGCCCTTGACATGTTTCGTCGGTATGACTTCTTCAAAAAGGGGAGTTGGCCACACGGACACCGAACGCTTACCTAAATGATGATGAAAACGATCACATGATCGCAATGGACCAATTGCTTGTGAGATCTCAGGTGGGGGTGATTCACCTAATCATACCCCCTTACTCATCCCATAGGCCCAGCTGTGTCCCGTTCATCTATATTGTAGGGCCTGGGGAATCCCATAGGACCAGCTGTGTCCCATTCATCTGTATTCTAGGGCCTGAGGAATTAGTTCCGGGTAACACTGCTATGTGTGCACCCGTGATATATGTTCGCGCATGCGCCGTATAACGTAACCACGAGTTGCCTGAGGAATTACTTCCGGGTAGCACTGCTATGTGTGCACCCGTAATATATGTTCGCGCATGCGCCGTATAGCGTGACCCGAGTGCGCGCGCATATCCTGCGCGCGACTCTCTATCTCCTGCCCGCGCCTGCGCAATGGTGGGGCGCTAGCGTGCATTGATAGGAGCGCATCTATTTTTCGCCCTACCTAATACACAGAGTGCGCGCGCCTCTCCTGCGCGCGCCACTCTAACTACCGCCCGCGCATGCGCAGTAAGGGGACGCTGGCGTGCACTGATGTGTACATATTTTCCATGGGCCAAAGAACTTCAAATACATAACGCCGTGACATAGCGGTAATTCTTCCGACAATCACGTCTGTGCAGACCAAATCCTGCCCAGATAAGGTCCCATGTATCCATCCGCCCTAAGGACAAACTATGTCTGTTCATAACTGACTCCCCATTATGATCTTAGTGCGCTCAGTCGCTACATCCATTTGCATTATACATATGAACCAACATGACTCATCACTGATCATTGTTTGCAGCAATCTTACACATTCACATGTGTAATTTACAAACATATAGAAATAAAAAGTTAGCATTAGAACAACTTAATTCATATGTGTTAATACAAACATATAAAAATAGAGGGTCTACATTAAAAAAACACACACATATAATTTCCGTACTCAATATAGATATTATCTGCATGGTGCAATTGCATATGTGTGACCTGTAAGGTGACATATTAAATGCCCGAATTGGACCTAAGACGTCTGTCTAACTATAAAGGAGAAACCAGTAAATGTGGATAAATATGTACCGATCTCTGACCCAGAGAAAAACGATTGATAATAATCACTACTTAAAAAATACAGGAGTATGCGGCTAGAACATCATACTTCTGTATATATCTGTACATGGATATAATAATAAAACATGGGCATCAAAATACCCATCTAACACCAACTATCAATGATAAAAAAGTGAATTAAAAACTAGATAAAGTCAAAGAGTCTATAATATATGCGATTTGTTTTTTAACCCGATCATGTACCGACTGGTTGATCGTAATCGGATAAGAACATGTATTGGTGGATCACCAGTAATGACACAGAAACCATCTGGCAGCGAGGAAAAATTATTATTAATCAAGCGAGGTTGACCGCATCGCACAATGGCAAAAAAAAACTGTCATAATTGGCTGACAAACTCCGACTTCAAAAATTATTAATGAAGCAATTAAGGTCCACCTCGATATTCAACCCCCTAGGGCTCATGCATTTCATGGAAAAAATCCAGCGGGTCTCCCTCTGCGATAAATCTCTCACCCTATTGGAGCCCCTCCAAGATGGTTTAACTGTGTCTATTCCACAAAATTGAATCAGAGATGGATCACGGTTGTGCTTCTCTCTAAAATGTAAGGAAACGCTGTGATAACGGAACCCTTTTTTGATGTTAGCTAAATGCTCCGCTATCCGTATTCTGAGAAGCCTTTTGGTCCTACTGACATAGAAGAGTCCACACGGGCACCACATGAGATAAACGACATGCGTTGTGTTACATGTGATAAACTCATCAATGTCGAAGGTCTCGCCCTCTCTGTTGGAAAAATTTAGTTTCCCTCTGTTGCTGATATTCACCGTCCTACAGCAAATGCACTTTCTGCAGGCATAGAATCCCTTGAGGTCAATTTTTGGACCTTGTTTATCTGGAGGATCCAAAATTTTCTTAACAATTTGGTCCCCAAAACTCGGGGCACGCCTATAGATGAACCTGGGATGTTCATGTAATAACCCTCCTAAATGCCTATCCTGGCGTAAAATGTGCCAATGTCTTTTGTAAATGCCCTCTACCTCCTTATATTGTGCATGAAAATTAGAAATGAACCCTAATTGGTGTTGGTTCATGTCACCTGCATTATTCACCACGCTAGGGTCTTTCTTTTTTAAGCACTCATCTCTAGGTATCTCTGACACTTCCTGGATGATTTGTTTTAAGGATTCTTCTTCATACCCTTTTTGTACAAATTTGCTTTTCAATATCTCTGCTTGGTCATAATAATCCATGATGTTACTGCAATTCCGCCTTACTCTTAAAATTTGTCCCTTAGGGATGTTCCTAATCCAGGATGGATGATGGCCGCTTCTAATGGACAGGTAGCTGTTCCGATCTGTCGGTTTAAAATAAACCTTTGTGTTCAACTCATCCTTATCTTTGAAGATGACTAAATCTAAAAAGTTGATAGTGTGATCATCCACGTGATGGTCCAATTGGATGTTGTTATTATTCCGATTCAACCCCTCCAAAAACTCCAAAACGGATTCATGGGATCCCTCCCAGATGAAAATTAAATCATCTATATACCGTTTGTAGAATTTTAATTGAGGAAGTTGATCCTTGAACACATACCTGTCCTCCCATTCAGCCATAAACAGGTTGGCTAGGCTGGGAGCGAACTTCGCTCCCATTGCCACACCAACCTGTTGAGCATAGAAGTGACCATTCCACCAGAAGTAATTATGGGTCATGCAAAAATCAAGCACATGACCCAAAAACCTCTTCTGAACAAATGGGATATCATCCCTCTTGCTAAGGGCCCAATTCAATGCCAGTGCAGCATCTTCGTGCTGAATGACAGTATATAAGGAGCGTACATCGGCTGTTACTAAAAATGTATCAGCCGTTGTACTGATTTTGATGTCCTTCAGCAGAGATAAAAGATCCGAAGTATCCTTCAGATAAGCTTTCGTACTTTTGACACTGGGTTGCAAGAACTTGTCCAAATATTCACCCAATCTCGCCGTAACGGAACCTATACCGTTCACGATCGGTCGAGGCGGTGGTACTTGGCTATTCTTATGGATTTTGGGCAGGGTGTATATTACAGGTATTCTTGATGTACTAGGTACCAGGTACCTTTTTTCCTTAAGATTTAAAGCTTTAGTAGCATAACCCCATTCAACCAAATGATCTAGCTGAATCCTAAAAGGATCAGTGGGGTCTGCCGTCAATTTGCGGTAAGTATTGGTATCTCCCACTAAATTGTCAAGCTGTTCAATGTAGAAGGATCTGTCCATCAATACCACTCCCCCTCCCTTATCCGCTGGACGGACAATGATGTCCTTTCGTTTTTCCAGGGATTTAATCCCGTCCTTAATATAACCAGGATTGATGTTTTTCTTTGGAACCAGGGCTTCTATATCTTTCAACACCAGATTTTTAAAAACCTCAATGTAGTGGTTGCTCGGGTTAAGAGGATTAAAAATGGACTTATTTCTAAGTCCACTGTCAATCATTTCAGATCTATATGTGGTAGTAGGGCGATTGGTTGACGGTTGGCTTAAAAAGTACTTTTTCATATTCAAAGTTCTTACGAACTTATGGGTGTCGATATAAACATCAAATTTATTCAAGCCTTTTTTAGGGGCACATTTGAGGCCCAGGTTGAGAATATTAGTCTCATTTGGATCAAGTATGACTTTACTCAAATTATAGATCCCCTGGTCTAGTTGTCCCTTGCTCGTTTTCTTGAGCTGTTTCCGTCGACCGGCCCTACATCCCCTAATCCTTTTTGGGTTGTTGAGCTTCCATGTTGTAAGGGTGGGGGTTTGTCCCCTCCCTTCTGTTTCTGCATTTGGGGGTTCTTTTTTGGTGTCCCTCCCCTTCCTCCACGTCCCCTCTGTCCTAAAAAAGGTGGGAGTGGGGGGTGTTGGTTCCAATAGTTATTACAATGTGGATCTTCCGATCCCCTCCAATACCCATTGTCATTGGTATTGTTCCTAGATTCAAAGTAGTTATTGGGGGCATAATGATGTTGCCACTGAGGTTGATAATAACCTGGATAGTGGACATTCCGTTGAGGCGTATGATCCCTATTCCATCTAGGGGAATGGAATTGGCGGATAGGACTTTCTCTAAAGGTTTGTGGGGACGAATAATGTTGATATGGGTGATAACTATTCTCCGAAAGGTGAGGTCTATTTAGTGGTTGAGGATGATCGGTTCGGTTATTCCTGTCCAATTGGTTAAAGTCACCCTGAAACGGTACCGGATGGGTGATCTTTCCATGACGGTTTCCTCCTGGACCACTCTGATTGGTGATTTTTCCTCCTTCTCTCACTAAATTTTTTGCCGGTCTATTTTTTGATTGATCATTTTTCTGAATGCTTGGACCTGCCATGTTTGTAGTCCCCCTCTGTACCTCATCTTCCCCTATACATTGTCCTTGCCATGCATAGATTTTGTGGGATTGAAAATCATTTACATCCCTGATGTATTTTTTTACTTTCTTTTTTTGGGTATCTTGATCCACCTTATCTAGTTTTTTCTTCATGTTCACATTAAAATCCTTAACTTGATTTGACTCATTGACAGGTTCTAAAATAGATTGTAAAGCACTAATTTTTTGTTTGATAATATCTAGCTTAATGCGTTTACGTTTTAAAACTAATGACTGTAAATCCTTTCCAGCTTTATTAAAAAATTCCAGCCATTCATCCATGTATTTCTGGTCAGTAAGACCATCCTGAGGGGAAACCTCCCATCTCAGACTCCTAAAAATTAAACCTTCCCTTTCATAATGTTCAAAGGTGAAGATGTCCCACCATGTTTTTAGTTGTTTTTCTAAAAGATTTTCAAGGGTTTTTAAAGAACCTGAAATATCTTCTTCATAGTCAACCATGACTTGATTGGTGGAGAAGATGCTCTCTGGGTTCATTTGTCGACTAGACAAATAATTTATGGCTTCCATGGCCGCACTGGGTAAAAAAATATGTATGTAGTCTGATTGGTAGATACTCTATAATGCCGCTCCTAGAATAACTAACCACCCTTGCGCCAATAGTATCAACCAATGAGTGGATAAATGTGTGTGTGATGAACACCACCTATGGGATCCCTAAATGTGAATGAACACCTAGCAGCCACTTTAAAAATGTGTAACCATAAAAGAGTGATTATAATCAAACTAGAAATAGCAAGTAAAAACTATAATCAAATGGCGCTTAAAACATAAAAAAAACAAAATGAAACAAAAACAAACTTATATATGAACTACCGAAGTATATATATATATGAAACACCCACGTGAAATAGTGTCCGTGAAATGATACAAAAAACAATCTTCATTAGTAATTGTGCAAATTCAAAAAAAACGTGTGATTCAATCTTCCAAAGAAAAAATAAGTCCACCTAAAAATCTTCAATAGTATAATCAAATGGATCTTCCACCACACCAACTAGGGTTCCCTCTCCCAATGAGACCGCACTCACCGAAAAATGTTGCCTCGCACTCTCGTGGTTGGCAAATGTAGCAATTACCCCACCTGGGTTAATTATGCGATCACTCCAAACTTGTAAACTCCATATGTGAAAACAAAAAATAAAATAGTGATACTGAGATAAAACTTATTTATTAAAATCCAAACTCACTCACACTTCAAAGAAAAAATGCCTCCACATAGCGTGATAATGTGATAAAACTTATTTATTAAAATCCAAACTCACTCTCACTTCAATGTTTCAACTTACGAAAACACAAATGTAAAAAAAATAAAAAATGCCGCGATACTGTGATAAAACTTATTTAATAAAATCCAAACTCACTCAGAGCGCACATATGATCACCAATGTATAAAACGACTGGGTTGAAAACTGGGTAACAAATGATCTCACACCCCTCGCAGCTGCTCCTGGTGTGGGTTCTTATTCCAGGAGTCTGCACAGACTGAGTGACTCCTGGAATAAGAACCCACACCAGGAGCAGAGCTGCGAGGGGTGGTGAGATCATTTGTTACCCAGTTTTCAACCCAGTCGTTTTATCCATTGGTGATCATATGTGCGCTCTGTCAGCCCATCTGTTATTCAAAAGTTGCAGTGGATTGTGTGCTGTTTCCGGCTTTTTTTCCGTACATTTGTGTTTTTGTAAGTTGAAACATTGAAGTGTGAGTGAGTTTGGATTTTAATAAAAAAGTTTTATCACAGTATCACGCTATGTGGAGGCACATTTTTATATTTTTGTTTTCACATATGGAGTTTACAAGTTTGGAGTGATCGCATAATTAACCCAGGTGGGGTAATCGCTACATTTGCCAACCACGAGAGTGCGAGGCAATATTATTCGGTGAGTGCGGTCTCATTGGGAGAGGGAACACTAGTTGGTGTGGTGGAAGATCCATTTGATTATCCTATTGAAGATTTTTTGGTGGACTTATTTTTTCTTTGGAAGATTGAATCACACGTTTTTTTGAATTTGCACAATTACTAATGAAGATTGTTTTTTGTATCATTTCACGGACACTATTTCACGTGGTGTTTCATATATATATATACTTCGGTAGTTCATATATAAGTTTGTTTTTGTTTCCTTTTTGTTTTTTATGTTTTAAGCGCCATTTGATTATAGTTTTCACTTTTTTATGGTTACACATTTTTAAAGTGGCTGCTAGGTGTTCATTCACACTTAGGGATCCCATAGGTGGTGTTCATCACACACACATTTATCCACTCATTGGTTGACAATATTGGCGCAAGGGTGGTTAGTTATTCTAGGAGCGGCATTATAGAGTATCTACCAATCAGACTACATACATATTTTTTTACCCAGTGCGGCCATGGAAGCCATAAATTATTTGTCTAGTCGACAAATGAACCCAGAGAGCATCTTCTCCACCAATCAAGTCATGGTTGACTATGAAGAAGATATTTCAGGTTCTTTAAAAACCCTTGAAAATCTTTTAGAAAAACAACTAAAAACATGGTGGGACATCTCCACCTTTGAACATTATGAAAGGGAAGGTTTAATTTTTAGGAGTCTGAGATGGGAGGTTTCCCCTCAGGATGTTCTTACTGACCAGAAATACATGGATGAATGGCTGGAATTTTTTAATAAAGCTGGAAAGGATTTACAGTCATTAGTTTTAAAACATAAACGCATTAAGCTAGATATTATTAAACAAAAAATTAGTGCT
The DNA here is from genome assembly GCA_028564925.1 of Lithobates sylvaticus. Taxonomy (NCBI): domain Eukaryota; kingdom Metazoa; phylum Chordata; class Amphibia; order Anura; family Ranidae; genus Lithobates; species Lithobates sylvaticus. The sequence continues at coordinate 89,342,034 of CM053034.1, forward strand.
TTACAATCTATTTTAGAACCTGTCAATGAGTCAAATCAAGTTAAGGAGTTTAATGTGAACATGAAGAAAAAACTAGATAAGGTGGATCAAGATACCCAAAAAAAGAAAGTAAAAAAATACATCAGGGATGTAAATGATTTTCAATCCCACAAAATCTATGCATGGCAAGGACAATGTATAGGGGAAGATGAGGTACCGAGGGGGACTACAAACATGGCAGGTCCAAGCATTCAGAAAAATGATCAATCAAAAAATAGACCGGCAAAAAATTTAGTGAGAGAAGGAGGAAAAATCACCAATCAGAGTGGTCCAGGAGGAAACCGTCATGGAAAGATCACCCATCCTGTACCGTTTCAGGGTGACTTTAACCAATCGGACAGGAATAACCGAACCGATCATCCTCAACCACTAAATAGACCTCACCTTTCGGAGAATAGTTATCACCCATATCAACATTATTCGTCCCCACAAACCTTTAGAGAAAGTCCTATCCGCCAATTCCATTCCCCTAGATGGAATAGGGATCATACGCCTCAACGGAATGTCCACTATCCAGGTTATTATCAACCTCAGTGGCAACATCATTATGCCCCCAATAACTACTTTGAATCTAGGAACAATACCAATGACAATGGGTATTGGAGGGGATCGGAAGATCCACATTGTAATAACTATTGGAACCAACACCCCCCACTCCCACCTTTTTTAGGACAGAGGGGACGTGGAGGAAGGGGAGGGACACCAAAAAAGAACCCCCAAATGCAGAAACAGAAGGGAGGGGACAAACCCCCACCCTTACAACATGGAAGCTCAACAACCCAAAAAGGATTAGGGGATGTAGGGCCGGTCGACGGAAACAGCTCAAGAAAACGAGCAAGGGACAACTAGACCAGGGGATCTATAATTTGAGTAAAGTCATACTTGATCCAAATGAGACTAATATTCTCAACCTGGGCCTCAAATGTGCCCCTAAAAAAGGCTTGAATAAATTTGATGTTTATATCGACACCCATAAGTTCGTAAGAACTTTGAATATGAAAAAGTACTTTTTAAGCCAACCGTCAACCAATCGCCCTACTACCACATATAGATCTGAAATGATTGACAGTGGACTTAGAAATAAGTCCATTTTTAATCCTCTTAACCCGAGCAACCACTACATTGAGGTTTTTAAAAATCTGGTGTTGAAAGATATAGAAGCCCTGGTTCCAAAGAAAAACATCAATCCTGGTTATATTAAGGACGGGATTAAATCCCTGGAAAAACGAAAGGACATCATTGTCCGTCCAGCGGATAAGGGAGGGGGAGTGGTATTGATGGACAGATCCTTCTACATTGAACAGCTTGACAATTTAGTGGGAGATACCAATACTTACCGCAAATTGACGGCAGACCCCACTGATCCTTTTAGGATTCAGCTAGATCATTTGGTTGAATGGGGTTATGCTACTAAAGCTTTAAATCTTAAGGAAAAAAGGTACCTGGTACCTAGTACATCAAGAATACCTGTAATATACACCCTGCCCAAAATCCATAAGAATAGCCAAGTACCACCGCCTCGACCGATCGTGAACGGTATAGGTTCCGTTACGGCGAGATTGGGTGAATATTTGGACAAGTTCTTGCAACCCAGTGTCAAAAGTACGAAAGCTTATCTGAAGGATACTTCGGATCTTTTATCTCTGCTGAAGGACATCAAAATCAGTACAACGGCTGATACATTTTTAGTAACAGCCGATGTACGCTCCTTATATACTGTCATTCAGCACGAAGATGCTGCACTGGCATTGAATTGGGCCCTTAGCAAGAGGGATGATATCCCATTTGTTCAGAAGAGGTTTTTGGGTCATGTGCTTGATTTTTGCATGACCCATAATTACTTCTGGTGGAATGGTCACTTCTATGCTCAACAGGTTGGTGTGGCAATGGGAGCGAAGTTCGCTCCCAGCCTAGCCAACCTGTTTATGGCTGAATGGGAGGACAGGTATGTGTTCAAGGATCAACTTCCTCAATTAAAATTCTACAAACGGTATATAGATGATTTAATTTTCATCTGGGAGGGATCCCATGAATCCGTTTTGGAGTTTTTGGAGGGGTTGAATCGGAATAATAACAACATCCAATTGGACCATCACGTGGATGATCACACTATCAACTTTTTAGATTTAGTCATCTTCAAAGATAAGGATGAGTTGAACACAAAGGTTTATTTTAAACCGACAGATCGGAACAGCTACCTGTCCATTAGAAGCGGCCATCATCCATCCTGGATTAGGAACATCCCTAAGGGACAAATTTTAAGAGTAAGGCGGAATTGCAGTAACATCATGGATTATTATGACCAAGCAGAGATATTGAAAAGCAAATTTGTACAAAAAGGGTATGAAGAAGAATCCTTAAAACAAATCATCCAGGAAGTGTCAGAGATACCTAGAGATGAGTGCTTAAAAAAGAAAGACCCTAGCGTGGTGAATAATGCAGGTGACATGAACCAACACCAATTAGGGTTCATTTCTAATTTTCATGCACAATATAAGGAGGTAGAGGGCATTTACAAAAGACATTGGCACATTTTACGCCAGGATAGGCGTTTAGGAGGGTTATTACATGAACATCCCAGGTTCATCTATAGGCGTGCCCCGAGTTTTGGGGACCAAATTGTTAAGAAAATTTTGGATCCTCCAGATAAACAAGGTCCAAAAATTGACCTCAAGGGATTCTATGCCTGCAGAAAGTGCATTTGCTGTAGGACGGTGAATATCAGCAACAGAGGGAAACTTAATTTTTCCAACAGAGAGGGCGAGACCTTCGACATTGATGAGTTTATCACATGTAACACAACGCATGTCGTTTATCTCATGTGGTGCCCGTGTGGACTCTTCTATGTCAGTAGGACCAAAAGGCTTCTCAGAATACGGATAGCGGAGCATTTAGCTAACATCAAAAAAGGGTTCCGTTATCACAGCGTTTCCTTACATTTTAGAGAGAAGCACAACCGTGATCCATCTCTGATTCAATTTTGTGGAATAGACACAGTTAAACCATCTTGGAGGGGCTCCAATAGGGTGAGAGATTTATCGCAGAGGGAGACCCGCTGGATTTTTTCCATGAAATGCATGAGCCCTAGGGGGTTGAATATCGAGGTGGACCTTAACTGCTTCATTAATAATTTTTGAAGTCGGAGCTTGTCAGCCAATTATGACAGTTTTTTTTGCCATTGTGCGATGCGGTCAACCTCGCTTGATTAATAATAATTTTTCCTCGCTGCCAGATGGTTTCTGTGTCATTACTGGTGATCCACCAATACATGTTCTTATCCGATTACGATCAACCAGTCGGTACATGATCGGGTTAAAAAACAAATCGCATATATTATAGACTCTTTGACTTTATCTAGTTTTTAATTCACTTTTTTATCCATTGATAGTTGGTGTTAGATGGGTATTCTGATGCCCATGTTTTATTATTATATCCATGTACAGATATATACAGAAGTATGATGTTCTAGCCGCATACTCCTGTATTTTTTAAGTAGTGATTATTATCAATCGTTTTTCTGGGTCAGAGATCGGTACATATTTATCCACATTTACTGGTTTCTCCTTTATAGTTAGACAGACGTCTTAGGTCCAATTCGGGCATTTAATATGTCACCTTACAGGTCACACATATGCAATTGCACCATGCAGATAATATCTATATTGAGTACGGAAATTATATGTGTGTGTTTTTTTTTTAATGTAGACCCTCTATTTTTATATGTTTGTATTAACACATATGAATTAAGTTGTTCTAATGCTAACTTTTTATTTCTATATGTTTGTAAATTACACATGTGAATGTGTAAGATTGCTGCAAACAATGATCAGTGATGAGTCATGTTGGTTCATATGTATAATGCAAATGGATGTAGCGACTGAGCGCACTAAGATCATAATGGGGAGTCAGTTATGAACAGACATAGTTTGTCCTTAGGGCGGATGGATACATGGGACCTTATCTGGGCAGGATTTGGTCTGCACAGACGTGATTGTCGGAAGAATTACCGCTATGTCACGGCGTTATGTATTTGAAGTTCTTTGGCCCATGGAAAATATGTACACATCAGTGCACGCCAGCGTCCCCTTACTGCGCATGCGCGGGCGGTAGTTAGAGTGGCGCGCGCAGGAGAGGCGCGCGCACTCTGTGTATTAGGTAGGGCGAAAAATAGATGCGCTCCTATCAATGCACGCTAGCGCCCCACCATTGCGCAGGCGCGGGCAGGAGATAGAGAGTCGCGCGCAGGATATGCGCGCGCACTCGGGTCACGCTATACGGCGCATGCGCGAACATATATTACGGGTGCACACATAGCAGTGCTACCCGGAAGTAATTCCTCAGGCAACTCGTGGTTACGTTATACGGCGCATGCGCGAACATATATCACGGGTGCACACATAGCAGTGTTACCCGGAACTAATTCCTCAGGCCCTAGAATACAGATGAATGGGACACAGCTGGTCCTATGGGATTCCCCAGGCCCTACAATATAGATGAACGGGACACAGCTGGGCCTATGGGATGAGTAAGGGGGTATGATTAGGTGAATCACCCCCACCTGAGATCTCACAAGCAATTGGTCCATTGCGATCATGTGATCGTTTTCATCATCATTTAGGTAAGCGTTCGGTGTCCGTGTGGCCAACTCCCCTTTTTGAAGAAGTCATACCGACGAAACATGTCAAGGGCGTAGCCACACGGACACTGAGATACTCTACATTTCAATCTTTGTGCTCAATCGTTTGAATTTGTGTGCGGTCTCCTTCAACCACTATTATTCTTTGAGATCACTACCCAGCAACCTCACTGAAGTGACTCCTGGAATAAGAACCCACACCAGGAGCAGAGCTGCGAGGGGTGGTGAGATCATTTGTTACCCAGTTTTCAACCCAGTCGTTTTACCCATTGGTGATCATATGTGCACTCTGTCAGCCCATCTGTTATTCAAAAGTTGCAGTGGATTGTGTGCTGTTTCCGGCTTTTTTACATTTGTGTTTTTGTAAGTTGAAACATTGAAGTGTGAGTGAGTTTGGATTTTAATAAATAAGTTTTATCACAGTATCACGCTATGTGGAGGCACATTTTTTATTTTGTTTTCACATATGGAGTTTACAAGTTTGGAGTGATCGCATAATTAACCCAGGTGGGGTAATCGCTACATTTGCCAACCACGAGAGTGCGAGGCAATATTATTCGGTGAGTGCGGTCTCATTGGGAGAGGGAACACTAGTTGGTGTGGTGGAAGATCCATTTGATTATCCTATTGAAGATTTTTTGGTGGACTTATTTTTTCTTTGGAAGATTGAATCACACGTTTTTTTGAATTTGCACAATTACTAATGAAGATTGTTTTTTGTATCATTTCACGGACACTATTTCACGTGGTGTTTCATATATATATATACTTCGGTAGTTCATATATAAGTTTGTTTTTGTTTCTTTCCTTTTTTTTTTATGTTTTAAGCGCCATTTGATTATAGTTTTCACTTGCTATTTCTAGTTTGATTATAATCACTCTTTTAGGTGGAAGGATACCAGGAATGTGTACATGGTGTCCACCATCCATGATGACACTACACTTGAAGTTCAGAGAAGACAAGGTCCCATTGAAAAGCCAACATGTGTACAAGATTACAATCTCTACAGGGGGGGGGGGGTGGATTTCAACGACCAAATGCTTCAGCCCTATTTATCAATAAGGAGGTCCCGTTTCTGGTACAAGAAAGTAACAATCTATTTAATTAATTTTGGCCATTCATAATGCCTACATAATTCATACCAAATCCACGGAAAGCCCTGCTCTCTTCCTAAAATTAATCGAAGAAGTTGTCACGTCCCTCATCTACTATCAATGACCCCCCCTCCCCAGAAAACCTTCGCTCTGATGCTGTTAGCCGACTTCATGAACGCCACTTCCTGGGCAACATTCCATCATCTGAAGCAGGCCGAAGACGCCAAAAAAGATGTTGAGTATGCAGCAAAAAAGGATTTCGAAGAGATACCAACTACCATTGTCCCTCTGAACCCGGCCTTTGCATTGGTGAATGCTTCAGACTATATCACACATCCCAAAAATATTCGCCCATATTCTTAACCATTTTCCCATTTTCAGCATCTGTGCGGACCATTTCCCATGCTTCATTAAATATCCATGCCACTGCCCTACACGTGGACTGACCCTGGCCTGTTTTTTGACTATGCCTCTGCCAACCGTTTGGACTGCGTCCACGTGAACTGACCCTGGCCTGTTTTATCAACTATGCTTCTGCCTACTGCTTGGTCTGCTTGCAAGTGAACTGACCCTTGGCCTGTTTTATGGACTATGCTTTTGCCTACCGCTTGGACTGATCTGTTGCCCTGCTACTGTAGTACACAGGGGTCTCACATGTGAGGGGCTCCAGAAATATTGTTGTCTCCGGGTTTTGTAATTTCTGGATTAGGGTCTGGAGTCCAGAGGCTTCATAGAGATTTGGGCGGGTGAAGCCTCTACCCCTGTGCCCCTGTGCACAGGTCTTAACTTATTGCGGTCCTCAGTCTGCTGCTGACTTACTGCCATCATGCCTCTGCCTGCCGCATAAACTGACCACACCTCTGCCTGCTACCTGGACTATGGAAATAATTAGCTGTAGCAGGAGGCAGTATGTTTATGAAGGGCTGGAGAGTAGGGATGAGCCGAACACCCCCCGGTTCGGTTCGCACCAGAACCTACGAACGGACCGAAAATTTGTGCGAACTTTAGAACCCCATTAAAGTCTATGAGACCCAAACGTTCAAAATCAAAAGTGCTAATTTTAAAGGCTAAGTTTTAAAGTTATTGTCCTAAAAAGGGTTTGGAGACCCGGCTCCTGCCCCAGGGGGACATGTATCAATGCAAAAAAAAGTTTTAAAAACTAACATTTTTTCGGGAGCACTGATTTTAATGATGCTTAAAGTGAAAAAAAAGTGAAATATTCCTTTAAATATCATGCCTGGGGGTGTCTATAGTATGCCTGTGAAGTGGCACGTGTTTCCCGTGTTTAGAACAGTCCCTGCACAAAATGACATTTCTAATGGAAAAAAAGTGATTTAAAATTGCTTGCGGTTTTAATGTAATGTCTGGTTCCGGAAATATGGATGAAAATCATTGAGAAAAATGACATGGGTACCCCCCCCCCCCGCCCATTACCAGCTCCTTTGGGTCTTGTACTGATATTAAGGGGAACCCCGTACCCAAATTAAAAAAAGGACAGGCGTGGGGCCCCCAGGCCCTATATACTTAGAACAGCAGTATACAGGCGATGCAAACAAGACAGGGACTATGTAGGTTTGTAGTTAAGTAGAATCTGTTTGTAATTTTGAACTGGTACATTTTTAAAGTGTAGCTCCAGTCCAAAAATCTATTTTTAAGCTTTTTGGAAAACATAGGGAAGGGTTATCACCCCTGTAACATTTTTTTTCCATCTGTGCACCTCTTCAGAAGATTTCACCTCACTTTTTTTTTTGTAAAACAAGGATTGGGATAAAGCATCAGTGGAGAGAGGAGACACGTTTTTTCCAATATCATCTCTTACAGGAGAGAATTTCCCTTCCTAGGGGTAGATTTCATCTCACTTTCTGTTGTCTGCTTCCGTTTGAAAGTAGGAAACATTTGTAAGTTGGATGTTTGAAAGTAGGGGCCTGCCCTATATGCTCTGCAGAAATTTGGGTCCAAGGTGTTGGTATTGCCACAACACCGCAAGCCCTCAAAGTGACTCTTGGTGGGCGCTGGAATGCCCTGCTGTGAACTATTATATCAAAAATTGTAATTATATGACATTGTTGAACAGTGGTAGAAAAATTGGGCCTTAGGCACTGGTGCCACAACACTGCAACACCTCACAGAAACTCTAGTTGGAGAGCAGGAATGAGCCCTGCTGCAAAGTATTGCATCAAAAATTGTAATTACACGCCCCTGTAAACAGGGGCTTAAAAATCGGGCCTTAGGCACTGGTGCCACAACACTGCAACACCTCACAGAAACTCTAGTTGGAGAGCAGGAATGAGCCCTGCTGCAAAGTATTGCATCGGAAATTGTAATTACACGCTCCTGTTAAACAGGGGCTTAAAAATTGGGCCTTTGGCACTGGTGCTGGTGCCACAATACTGCAACCCCTTACATATACTCTAGTTGGAGCGCAGGAATGAGCCCTGCTGCAAAGTATTGCATCAAAAATTGTAATCACACGCCCCTGCTAAACAGGGGCTGGGAAATTGAGCCTTAGCCACTGGTGGCGGCGCCCAGAACCAAAAATGTTCTTCCAAGCTATCAGCAGGATCATTAAGGAGGAGGAAGAGGATAGTCAGTCAGCATAACAGAGTAGTCACTCAGCATCAGCATAGGCAGTCTTGAAGGGATCTGACATTTCAAAATAAATTTTTCGGTTACATCAGCTTCAGGTGCTTGGTAGCTGGTGGTATTCCAAGACTGATTCATAAAGGTCAGTCGATCAACCGAGTCGGTGGACAGGCGCACCCTGTGATCAGTTACAAAGCCTCCAGCAGCACTGAATGTGAGCTACTGGATGCAGGACAGGCCAGTAGCTCAATTGCATACTGTGCAAGCTCTGGCCAGTGATCCATCCTCAAGACCCAGTAACCCAGAGGATTTTCGGTGGGAAAGGTGTCCAAGTCTGTCCTTGCCCCTAGGTATTCCTGGACCATGTAAATCAGACGCTGGCGATGGTTGCTGGAACCGATCATACCTTGGGGACTAAAAAATTGTCTGAACACATCGGTCAGACAGCCACCTTCTCCACCGCTGCTTCTTTGACTGACCGAAGCCTCAGCGACATGTTGTCCAGGACCAGGAATTTGGAACCTCCCAGTCTCTGGGAACGTGTTGCACAGACCTTTCTGCAAGGCCTCTCAGAGATGTCTCATCCTCTGCTCCCTCTGCAACGGCAAGATAAGGTCCGCAACCTTACCCTTGTACTGTGGATTAAGGAGAGTTGCCAGCCAGTAATGATCCCTCTCCTTGATCCACTGAATATGAGGATCCTTCCGCAGGCTTTGAAGGATCAGGGAGGCCATGCAGCGTAGGTTAGCTGAGGCATTCGGTCCAGAGTCCTCTGGGTCACTAAGGACGACATGATCCACAGCCACCTCCTCCCAGCCACATACAAGTCCACAGGTTTTTTGGGACTGTAAATGATCCCTAAAAGACGGCTGCTGATGCTGAGTGCCAGGCTCCACCTCCATACTGATACAATCCTCCTCCTCCTCATCCTCTTCCTGTGTGATCAGCGGGCCAGCAGGAACACTGTCTGGATAAAGGGGGCCTTGAGAGGCAAGGAAGTCCTCCTCTTCCTGCCTCTGTTCTGCCTCAAGGGCCCTGTCCATTATCCCACACAGCGTGTGCTCCAACAGGTGAACAAGAGGTACAGTGTCACTGATGCATGCACTGTCACTGCTCACCATGCTCGTGGCCTCCTCAAATGGTGACAGGACAGTGCATGCATCCCTGATCATGGCCCACTGGCATGGGGAAAAAAAACAAGCTCCCATGACCCTGTCCTGTTGCCGTAGTCACACAGGTACTCATTGATGGCCCTCTGCTGCATGTGCAGTCGCTGCAGCATGGCCAACGTTGAGTTCCACCTGGTGGGCATGTCACAGATTAGGCAGTTCTTCGGCAGGTTCAATTCCTTTTGGAGCTCAGCCAGCCGAACATTGGCATTATATGAAATATGGAAATGCACACAGACTTTCCTGGCCTGCCTCAGGACATCCAGTAAGCCCGGGTGCCTGCCCAAGAACTGCTGCACCACCAAGTTAAGGACGTGAGCCACACAGGGCACATGGGTCAGTTGTCCCTGTCGGAGGGCGGAGAGGAGGTTGGTGCCATTGTCGCAAACCACCATTCCTGGCTTAAGCTGGCGTGGCGTCAACCACCTCTCAGCCTGCCCCTTCAGAGCTGACAGAACCTCTGCCCCAGTGTGGCTCCTGGCCCCCAAGCACACCAGCGCAAGCATAGCATGCCATCTTTTTGCCTGCATACTTGCGTAGCCCCTTGAATGCCTACGGAGCACCGCTGGTTCCGAGGACAAAGCACAGGAAGAGGCCATGGAGGAAGAAGAAGAGGAGGGGGTGGAGGAGAGAGGTGTGTCACAATCACCAGTAGTAACATTTTGGAGGCATGGTGGCGTAACAACCTCCAACACTACTGCACCTTGTCCTGCATCCTTCCCATCTGCCAGAAGAGTCACCCAATGCGTCGTAAAAGATAGGTAATATCCCTGTCCATGCCTGCTGGACCATGAGTCAGCGGTAATATGCACCTTACCGTTGACCGCCCTGTCCGGCGAGGCATGGACATTGCCTTCCACATGCCGGTAGAGATCCGGAATCGCTTTCCATGAGAAAAAGTGGCTTTTGGGAACCTACCACTGAGGAACCGCACATTGCACAAACTCACGGAAAGAGGCCGAGTCTACCAACTGAAAAGGCAGCAGTTGAAGTGCTAGCAATTTAGCCAAGCTAGCATTCAACCGCTGGGCATGTGGATGGCTGGGAGTGAACTTCTTTCGACAGTCCAGCAGCTGGGGCAGGGAAATTTGCCTGCTACAATCGGACGTCGGTGTACCGCTAGCAGATTGCCCGCAAGTACTTGGCTGTGACACACTTAATTCTACACCTTCATTCCTCTCAGTGTAACTTTCAGAGAGGACTGAAGGTATAGTGGGGTTGGAGAGCCCAGCTGATGAGGAGCAAGGAGAGGTCCGCTTTGTTCTTTGGTGTGAGTATTTAAGGTACGTTTGCCAACGAACTGCATGGCAGGTCAACATATGTCTGGTCAAGCATGTGGTGCCTAAGCGGCTGATGTTTTGGCCACGCGAGATACGCTTGAGACATATGTTGCAAATAGCAGCGGTGCGATCTGATGCACTCGTCTCAAAAAAGGCCCACACCAAAGAACTTTTGTAATAACGCGCAGAGCCAGCACCCTTCACAGGCGGAGCTCTGCAGTGTGATTCAGTCGATGTGCTGCCGTTAAGCTGGCCCCTGGAGGGCATCCTGGCTCGTTGGAGATGTGCCTCCTCTTCCTCCTCCTCCTTCTTTCTCATATCAGGCACCCACGTGGAGTCAGTGACCTCATCTTCCCCTCCCTCCTCATCACTGGAGCAAACATGGCAGTATGCTGCAGCTGGTGGAACATGACTGCCAGATTGCTGTCCTTCTTGGACATCCCCTCTCTCTGGGCTCACGTTACTGCCTTCCTCTAGCTGGGTATCATCATCAGAGACTTCAAAACGCTGGGCATCCTCCTGGAGCATGTACCCAACACTGTGCTCAAACAGTTCGGGGGACTCTAGAATGGAACAATCAGCGCAAACCCACAAAAAACAAGTAAATAAAATAAGTGAAAGTGTAAGCTGAACACCAAAAAGGCCAATCACGAATCCTTCAAATAACAATGTGAAAAATAAAAATAAGTGCAGCGCATCTAAAAAATAATCAAAAATAATACAATAATAATAAGATATCATAAAATTATGATATGTATATGAAACACAATACACATAATGGAAAATAATCAAATACAGTGACAAAAGTTCATGTCTTGTGAGTCCAAAATAAAACAGAGAGTGAATAACTGATTGTAGATAAAACACCCTGGTGACTGTAAATAAACAGAATATGTTCTTAAGGTGATATCCTCAACCGAAGGTAAATGGAGACTCTTACCAAATGTGCTATGCACATACGCATAGACTCAGTGGAGGGTGAAGTGTCTGATTCCAAGGGAAGCTGACTCCAATCAGGGCAAACGACCAATCAACTGGACGGATCTCCGGCAGATGATCTCCTCATATAATGGACAGACCAATGCTAAGCAATGTGGATCCAGGCAAAAAAGATCTCCCAGCATATAATAATAGAAAAGAAGGGGGGACACTCTAAGTGCAGACTGTTGGTAAACGGTTTATTTAAAATTGAAGTTTAAAATACAACCTTGATGAAAAAGGTAAATGGTTGTGTCTGCAAATAACATAAGTTATGCAGTTGACAAAAAGTTAAGGCAATGCTGTAGGTACACTCGATATGCACAACTGCAGCAAACAAAGCCTTATGGACATATGCATAAAAAAACAGCTCAAAGCTGCAAATGGGGAACAATTGCTGTTTAAAAAAGTCCCGCACTGCAGCAATGTAGAGAGATTGCGGAACGAAGCCGCTGGAGATAATGATAGACAGCGAGTGACAGATAGACTTCTCCCCCGTACGTACGTTACGTCCTCCTGGACTTCGTCAGCGGTGGGTGGAGTCATCTGTCACTACGCCTCTCCTTTAATAGCAGCCAGCACAGTCTATGGGTGGAGACTATTAACCAGATAGAACTAATACAGCTGGCAAAGTCTAGCAGCATGGTGTCTCCTCTCCTGCTATTTAGACAACACTTCCCTCCTGGGGACATAGAGCTGACTCTGCTTTTAATACTAAATAGGATTAAAAATGTAAAAATTTAAAAATTATGACCACATAAAGATGCACTTATGCGTGTCATACAGTCAATTAACCGTATAGATATTTTAAACATGTACAGGCACCAGTATGATGCTAGTTGAATTATTTTTGTTGTATTGAAAGCAACAAATTAAAATAAATCAATGTCACTCGCTCCTCAAGTCCCCATAATTTTAAACATTTAGGATCCCTATTATGGTAGAGCCTAAAGTGTTTTGACACATTGTGGGTTACTAGCCCTTTCTTAATATTATTCACGTGCTCGCCTATGCGCACACTCAGAGATCAGTCACACTCCAAAGCATGTACCACACCAATGGTGTTACACGTGATCAAACTTTTAATCGGATGTGTAACACCAGTGGTGGTACTAGAAAATTCTTTTTTCTTTTTGTTGTTGTGCTTACACTGTTTGCACGGCTGGCATCGTCCACAGGCGTAAAAATCTGTTAAGAAAGAAAATATGGTATTTTCTTTCACAATGGGGGGATCAAACAAATGTACTTTGTGAAAAGTAAAAAATGAAGGAAGGTATATAATAGAGTGCCCACAATGAACGTGAGCACTACCAATCATATAACATAAAAAATAATATTAATAGTGAATAACCTTAAGGTAATGACATAAACTCAATCAATGATCAATGCCAATAAAAAAATAAAGATAAATAAAGTTCGTATTGCGTAGACGCTGGTAACCCCAGATGGATCCCTCGAATTGACTCAGGGGCAGGGGAGGCTGGAACCACACAAATAAGGAACGACTTGTCTGATGATAAGGAAAAGAAATGAATACTCTTACCATAGATGTTGGATACAGCTACCATACAGTATTTGTATCAAGCAGGCTTAAATGCTGGAACTCTTGCATCGGTGGGTGCCAGATGGAGCAGGTGGGAGCCACGGCAATCAGGAACCAAGCAGCATGCACAGCAACCAGTAGACCACAGCAACCAGTGAACCTCCAATTAACCAAATGATCCCACGGGAAGTGGTCACACGAACCGGGGGAAAAAGGAGGGAAAAAATGGAGGCAACTCCAATAGTGCAGGTCAAAAATTATTGATAAAATTTATTCACATTGATATGTGACAAATCAAACAAAATAAAAATCTCGAGATGAATATATAAAATGGGTCGGCAATGTGGAAGGTAAGAGACAGCTGGCCCGACGCGTTTCGACACTATCGGTCTTCTACTGGGGCGTATCTCTAACCTCCCCACACTGCCAGAAACAATTTATGGACAAAAGACTACCATAGCCCCACCCACCTGGTCCGGAACCGGAAGTTCACACCTCCGGACCGAGCAAAGTGGGCTAGGGGGAAATGGGTGCCCACATAATCAAATCCAATACACATAAAATATTAAACGATCTTAAAAAACAGTGCCAAGAACACAATCAAGATGAATCCTGGATGTGAGATAGATCGCATGATCAATGAATCAAAACGCCTAATAGTGACACTGTGTCTGAAAAAACATACCCCCCATTAATGGGCCGGTCGGATGTCAAAAGTCCATACGCCAATCAGCGGTAATGACCAAATTCCCGCCAAAAGTAACAGCCAATCACGAGTACTGGCATGAAAAACCGGATTGGATAGGTTGACCCCAAAGAATGTAAACAATGTGTGTATAACAGTGCCCCCGCTAGATCACATACATAACGCCAATTCAAAGTGCTCAGGTGGAACATGAGGTATACCGAGAGGCCCACCACAACGTTCGGCACCACCACAAACCACCCCAAACACCTCAAAAGGACGGCTGGCGTGTGTACCAGTAAACAGATATGACCCGGAAGTCAAAAGGGGCGCGACCAATAACCCATTGGATGTACCTGACAACGTGACATCACATCCTGTGTGGACGTGAACAGCATCCCGTCTTGTGTGACCGGAAACCGTCACTAAGCGACGGCGTCATCACGCTGCGTAACTGGAACGCAGAAGCATCTAATGCGCAGCCACGCAGATAACGAGGCACGCTAAGCCGGAAATCATATGCGTGTCATGGGCGTCACGGCATCATCACGCTGCGTAACTGGAACGCAGAAGAATCTAGTGCGCACCCACGCAGATAACGAGGCACGCTAAGCCAGAAATCATATGCGTGTCATGGGCTAAAATGCTCCGCTATTCATGACATACGCTCAGAGCGCTATTCATGACATACGCTCAGACCCCAACTTATGCGTCCAGGCGGAAGTAACCCAAGGGCAGAAAGGAAAATCAATTTGTTTATAATGCAAGGGGAAGTCATCCAGTGTAGGAATACTTAAAATGCCTCATGGAAGATACAAGATTACACGTTTAGAAAGGGGGGGAACAATGTAATTAGTAAAAATGGACCATATGAATCGATCTCACATACAGTGTACAATACAATATGAAACACAATGCAACAGGTGTATAAATCACATTGGAAAATTAATTCATTGATCATGCGATCTATCTCACATCCAGGATTCATCTTGATTGTGTTCTTGGCACTGTTTTTTAAGATCGTTTAATATTTTATGTGTATTGGATTTGATTATGTGACCTGCACTATTGGAGTTGCCTCCATTTTTTCACTCCTTTTTCCCCGGTTCGTGTGACCACTTCCCGTGGGATCATTTGGTTAATTGGAGGTTCACTGGTTGCTGTGGTCTACTGGTTGCTGTGCATGCTGCCTGGTTCCTGATTGCCGTGGCTCCCACCTGCTCCATCTGGCACCCACCGATGCAAGAGTTCCAGCATTTAAGCCTGCTTGATACAAATACCGTATGGTAGCTGTATCCAACATCTATGGTAAGAGTATTCATTTCTTTTCCTTATCATCAGACAAGCCGTTCCTTATTTGTGTGGTTCCAGCCTCCCCTGCCCCTGAGTCAATTCGAGGGATCCATCTGGGGTTACCAGCGTCTACGCAATACGAACTTTATTTATCTTTATTTTTTTATTGGCATTGATCATTGATTGAGTTTATGTCATTACCTTAAGGTTATTCACTATTAATATTATTTTTTATGTTATATGATTGGTAGTGCTCACGTTCATTGTGGGCATTCTATTATATACCTTCCTTCATTTTTTACTTTTCACAAAGTACATTTGTTCTAGCGCTACATTTTTTGTCCACATACCTATAATATTGTTTGAGCTCGGTGGGTCTATTGTTAAAAACAATACCCTCCTCCCAGAAAGCCATGAATAAATTAGCGACACTTGGAGCGAAACGTGCTCCCATTGCGACTCCAAGTGTCTGTAGGAAAAACTTGTGGTCATACCAGAAGTAGTTTCTACTCAAACAAAAGTCTAATGCTTCCAACAGAAAATTCTGATGATTGATCGATAGATTAGACCCTTCAAAAGCCCACTTCACAGATAACAATGCATCTTGATGACCTATGATGGTGTATAAAGAACCCACATCTGCTGTCACAAGAAGAGTATGATCGTTAGCAGGAGTTGATTCTATGATCTGGATGGCATGTTTGGTATCTTTAAGGAATGCAGTGGTTTTTACAACTAGAGGTTTAAGGAAAAAGTCAATATATTGTCCCAAACGTGCGGTGACCAAATCGATCCCATTTACTATGGGTCTGCCCGGAGGTCTACACTGGTCTTTATGAATTTTAGGTAGAAAATAAATAATAGGCCTTCTACAGGCACTGGGATCCAAATAGAGGGACTCCTTTTTATTTAAAATCCCTCTGTCTTTCCCTGATAGTACTAAATCATGAAGTTCTCCTTTGAAAGTATGAACTGGGTCAGTACCTAGTATCCGGTAAGTATTACCATCAGATAATAGTCTGTCCAAAGGAGGACCTGGTGGGTCTAGGGAAGGAGTGACTGATGCAATTGAGACGAGGGAAGAGGCCGCGTTGGCAGCTGATTTGCCAGTACCCTGAACCTAGGTGATAGAGGATGAGGAAGAGGAGGAGGGCTTGGTCATCCACTCTACCAATTCTTCGGCATGTTGCAGCTCAACGCGTCCAGCTGACGAAAATAAGGCCAAGCATGTCCCATGGCCACGTGCTGATGAGGATGCACCGCGTCCATGACCAGCACTGTTGCCTCTAGACACAGAGCCTGCTTGCCCTCTTTTATTGTCTTGTGACTGTCTGCCTCTCCTTTTTGGCCTTCCCGACATACAAATTGCCTGCAGGAGATGAGAACACCAGCAATTGGGGTACCTTCAGGTGTACACTGTCCAGGTGGCACAATACATTGACTGTAACTGCTACAGCTGCCTGTGGTATAGGACCAGAACAACAAAAGCAATTGGGATAGCTTCAGGTGTACACTATGCAAGTGGCACAATACACCGACTGTAACTGCTGCAGCTGCCTGTAGTATAGGAACAGAACAACAACAGCAATTAGGGTAGCTTCAGGTGTACACTGTCCAGGTGGCACAATACACCGACTGCTACAGCTGCCTGTGGTATAGGAACAGAACAACACAAGCAATTGGGGTAGCTTCAGGTGTACACTGTGTAAGTGGCACAATACACCGACTGTAACTGCTGCAGCTGCCTGTGGTATAGGACCAGAACAACACCAGCAATTGGGGTAGCTTAAGGTGTACACTGTGCAGGTGGCACAATACACTGACTGTAACTGCTGCAGATGCCTGTGGCATAGGACCAGAAAAACACCAGCAATTGGGGTAGCTTGAGGTGTACACTGTGCAGGTGGCACAATACACCGACTGTAACTGCTGCAACTGCCTGTGGCATAGGACCAGAACAACACCAGCAATTTGCGTAGCTTAAGGTGTACACAGTGCAGGTGGCACAATACACTGACTGTAACTGCTGCAGCTGCCTGTGGTATAGGACCAGAAGAACACCAGCAATTGGGGTAGCTTCAGGTGTACACTGTGCAGGTTGCACAATACACCGACTGTAACTGCTGCAGCTGCCTGTGGTATAGGACCAGAACAACACCAGCAATTGGGGTAGCTTCAGGTGTACACTGTGCAGGTGGTACAATACACTGACTGTAACTGCTGCAGCTGCCTGTAATCTGTGTGCCTATAAACCGTGAGCACTGCGGGGGGGGGGGGTGAACTATTTTCATATTACTGGGTTTAGTAACACTTTAAATGAGCACAATAATTCTAGGGTCACTATTCTTAGTTAACTCTAAATTGATGAGGAAAGTGAAAAAAAATATAGCATGAACCGTAGGGTTATCTAACTGATATTGCTATCTTAATGTGTTAATGCTGATGACAATTATCTGGTTTCTGGGCAGGCAGCTTCTACAAACCAAAAAACCTCCACAGTCAACTTGGCTTGTAGTGTAATGCAACAAAAATTGAAATGAAATAAGCTGTACATATAGTGGTCATGTGAATGATTTAATATGCTAATTTTCAATAATTTGTCTTCTGAGCTCTATATTTAATATGGAATAAAATATAGAGTTTTGGATTTTATTACACTATTTACACTATATGTATGCGTTTTTTTCCCTTACATATCATGAGCCTGTTAAATATTCTGTGACGTCCAGTACATCTAGGAAAGATAAACACACACAACTGAAATGAAAATCAAATTTCTTACCCACATCAAAAATGAGTGATGGCCTAGGTGCTTTTCAGGAGTTAATTTGAAAAGAGCTAACCTTAGCAAACAAAAAAGACAGGCAATAAAATCTCTGTCTAATAATGATAATCAAATTATTCGCTCTGCAGATAAAGAACAGAAATAGTTCTGCTCTGTAAATTTAATTATAATAAACCGGTACATATATTTTTAGGGGATAACAACACCTATAAAACCCTCAAGTTAGACCCTCACAGATAAATATATAGTATCTCTGAACTAAATAGTATAGATTATTGTCCAAGTAAGCATATCATATGGGATATTAAACAAAGATCGATTAAATTTCATCAACACAATACATTCCAAAATTGTATACTTACCCACAAGTCTCAAAGACTTAAAAAAATAAAAAAAACGACTGGATGTCCCAAGTCTCTGGTATAGGTTTTCTTATTTCTGGTCTGTCTCATTTTGATGATGTATGTTTACATAATTACACTGCCTCAACTCCAGCCTACCTGAAAGATTCCACTGAAATATTGAATATTCTGTCATCAATCCAGTGGTTTGAAGTCTACATTTTAAGCATTATTGAAGTGACTTCCCTTTATACTATTATAGACCATGATCTGGGATGTGGAGCAGTTGATTACTTTCTAAAAAAGATGAGTTCTTATCACACAAAATAGAGAATTTGTTCTAAAGTGTATTAGTTTTATACTTACCCATATTTATTTTAAAATCAATTATATTTTTTTCTGCAGACCACTGGAACAGCTATGGGGATGAGGTTAGCTTTTGTTTATGTCTATCTTTTTTTTTAGCGTATTGGGAACCCCTGTTCATTAGGAGCCAGTGGGGTTGTAAACTGTTTCTTCTGGAAATGATATGTTGACAACATGATCCTTATATGAAATGGAACTCAATAACTGCTTGATAAAATTATTGCACACATTAATAGCAACTAATTCAATATCACACCCACCAATTAGTAATCAACCCATTAACGTTACAAATTTGATCCTTTTTTATAGACAAGAACAATACTTTCCATAACACACAACTAACTTTATCTTACCAGATGGTCGCCATATGAAAAAATACCTGAAAAGGAATTGCAGTCTGTTGGAGGACTATAAAACTGAAGCAATTTGAGAAAAGAGGATACCTAAAAAATGTTATTACAATGTGGAACAGGATGTATTATAAGTCCTGCATCTAGACAAAACAGGTCTTCGGAAACCAAAAGATAAAAATGCTAAGTTATCAAAAAGAACCTAGGTTAGTAAAGACTTCACCATTATGCTAAACTTCAGTTCTCAGGCCCATAAAATAAAACAAACTATAAGGAAGTATTGGCCCATCTTAAAGCAGAGTTCCACTCAAAAGTGGAACTTCCGCTTTAAAGCGGTTGTATATCCGCACATTTAATTTAAATTTTTAAGGCAAAAGGCATAATAAGCTAGTATGCAGCGCATACTAGCTCATTATGAAATACCTTAGAACAAGGCATTGGCAGCTGATCCCGGTCACCACCGAGGGAGCTGACATTTCCCCTTGACTTGTTTTCCGGATTTCCCCGCGATGTTAGTGGCCGGAGCTGCGATGTTGTCACTCCCACATGTGGGAGCCCTGCTTTATGGCAAGTTCCTCCCCTTCTTTCCAGCAAGGTCCTGCAAGGTCTACTGGACCTTCAGTCAGACCTTCACAGCGCATGCGCCGCTGATGTCAGCGGCTGCATGCAAAGTGAATATCTCCTAAACTGGATAGGTTTAGGAGATATTCATTTTACCTAAAGGTAAGCCTTATAGGCTTACCTGTATGTAAAAATACAAAAAAAGGGTATACAACCACTTTAAGGCCTCCTTCCCTTCTCCTGTTTGTGAAATGGAGCTTTTGGGGAGGAAGGGGAGAGCGGGGGGGGGGTGGGGGGGGGGGTACCGGATTTTGACAGGTACCTGCTCCCACTTCCGTTCCGTTCACCTTAGGCGATCGGAAGTAGAAATTCTCCCTCCCGTCTTCTGAGACGCATGACAGGTCCTAGAAGATGTTGAGACCAGTCACAGAGCTCTGTGCTGCTCGCACATGCGCAGCAATGGGCACCTGGCTGTGAAGCCTCAAGCTGTCACAGCCAGGTGCCCATAGTAGAGATGACAGCGCAACCGAGGGAGGACATGGGGAGATCACAGTGCGGGTGAGTGCACCGCTGGATTGTGGGACAGGTGAGTGGCTGTTTATTAAAAGTCAGCAGCTACACTTTTTGTAGCTGCTGACTTTTAACAAACAAAAATGACTGGAACTCAAAATGGGGCAAACTACTGGTTTCTATCTTACCAGAAACACTACAGTTTATTTTCAAACAAGCCACTAACCTTTCTCTGAAATTTGCCCCTACTATTTAGGAGCAGAAGGGAACATATGGCTAGGGATGAGCCGAAGACCCATGGTTCGGTTTGTACCAGAACATGGGAACAGGCAAAATGTTTCAGCGAACATTCGAACCCTATTAAAGTCTATGGGACACAAACATGAAAAGTAAAAAGTGCTAATTTTATATTTCAATATTTCTTTATTATTTTCAGTAAAATGAACAAGATATACATTTGTAACAACACAGTCAGATGTTCCGAGTGGAGCAAGCGAAGGCAAAGCTTACAAGGTAGAATCAGGAAATGCAGAGATATTCACATAAGTTGGCCTAAACAGTGGCAGATCATGCTTAATTTGTGAACATAGTAGTAACATAATAACTCAATAACTCCAGACGGTGGTGGGTGGGGGGGGGGGGGGGTTGTAGATGGAGGAGCACCAGCAAATTAGGTGATTAACTACACCATAGAAAGGGGGTAGATAGGAGAATAAAGAGGAAATATATTAAAGAGAGAGAGTTGCAGTAGGAAGAGAACATTAGATGGTTACAGTACATTTTGGATGTGTGAGCCAAACATGCCAGTCATATAAAAACTTTTTCATACTTAAATTTTTCTTAGCAACTAGTCTCTCCATTTCACATTGAAGGTTTAGGTCTGTAAGCGTGTTGGCAAGAGACGGGGTCTCAGGGGTTTTCCAGAGTTTAGTGATGTTCATTTTTGCTGCGAGTAGTAGATGGACTATCACTACTCGTGATTTGGGCGAGAAATTTTCTATTCCAAGGTGTAGTAGTGCCAGTGAAGGATTAGGGGTTGTGGAAACCAGTGAGAGGATTGAGATTAGGGCAAATATTTGTTTCCAGAATGAGCTTAGGGATCTGCAAAACCATAAAATGTGTGCTATGGTACCAGTACTTCCACAAGACCTCCAGCAGGTAGGAGGATGTCCCGGGAAGAATTTGGCGAGACGGTAGGGTGTGAAATACCATCTGTGAATTGTTTTTTGGTATGATTCCCAGTGGTTAGAGCAATGGGAGGCTGTGAAGGTGTGCTTAAAGGCACGAGTCCACATGTCGGGGGTGATAGTGGTGCTTAGTTCTTCTGCCCATTTGGAGAGAGAAGGTATTTGGGAGTAGGGCCAGTTGTCGTTAAAGCGGTTCTGCACCCATTTCATTTAGTAAATCTCTTTGCCTTCCAAATCAGGCAAAGAGTACTAAATGAAATGTTTTTTTTTTTTTACTTACCTTGTAATTGAAGACTTCCGGTCTTCTCTCTCTGCGGCGGCGGGCGGGGTCTCTGCGTCGATCGTCGTCACGCCGCACTGTCTCCTGGGATCTGGTGTCATTGATCCCAGGAGTCAGTGCGGGCATCTTCCGAAATCTCGCGAGATTTCGGCCACATCTTCCGAAATCTCCCGAGATTTCGGCCACATCTGCCGAAATCTCGTGAGATGTCGGCAGATGTGCCGTTACTGCGCACGCGCGAGTAACGGCGGTGCATGCTGGGCCATCTAAAGTTCCTGTGGGTGTTTCACATGCCCACAGGCAAGATGGCCCCCAGCACAAAAGAAGAAGACGAGGAACTTCATCGGACGAAAACCGGCGGCGATCGAGATGGAAGATGGAACAGGTGAGTCCCCCAATAAAGGTAAGCATCCTTTATATTCCGTCCCAAAAAAAAAAATTTTTTTACAGAGTGCATAACCGCTTTAAGTATAGAGTACATTATAGATATACCGTGTTTTGGATATGTTGTGTATGCATAGAAGTTGTGTATTGGTTCAGGAATTTTTGCCTCGGTAGAGATTTTAGATTTTTAAAGAAAGTGTGAGATCCTCATGTATGTAAAGGCTTCTGTTTGTGGGAGGTCGTATTCAGTTTGGAGAGTTGTAAAGGTTTTTATAGTTTTGTTAGTGTTGAAGAGATTTAAGATGTAAGTTATCTTTTTTGTCGTCCAGTTTTGTAGGTTTAGATTTGGTATTTGTGACATTAATGTTCTGAGAGGGATTTGTATTGTATGAGATGGGTGGCCTGAGGTCGTCATCTGGGTGAATTTTTTCCAGACCGTAAGAGAGGCTGTGATTGAAGGGGGATTAGACATTGTGTTAAGAGGGAAGCCCGCTGACGTGGCAAGGAGGGTATCACGCAGAGTATTTGGTTTGTAGGAAGATGATTCTATGAGTGACCAAGCCTTATTGGGATTTGGGTGCCACCAGTAGAATAGCTGGTCTAGGATGGAAGCATAATAGTAGCTTTGAATGTGGGGAAGGCCTACGCCTCCTTTTTTGTGATGTCTGGTTAGAATATATTGAGCGCATCTGGGCGGTTTAGTGTCCCAGATAAATCTGGAAAGTTGTTTTTGTATGGAGGTGAAAAAAGAGTGGGGTGTAGGTAAGATTACTGTGCGAAATAGGTAGAGTAGCTTGGGAAGGATTAGCATTTTAAAGGATGCAATTCGTCCTAATTTAGAAAGGCCTGTTGTGCGCAGTTGGTTTAATAGTTGGGGGAGTTGTTTTTGGAAGGCACGATAGTTAAGGTCATAGAGTTGAGGCAGTGAGGGGGCTAATTTTATCCCTAGGTACGGGATAAACTGTCCCGTCCAAGAATAAGGGAGAGTACTCTTCAGGAGAGACTGCTGTCTATGTGCTAGGTTAAGTGGAAGGATTAGTGACTTAGAGGAATTAATTTTGTAAAAGGAGGCAGAGCTAAATTGATCGATGATGTCTTGGATTGCGGGCATGGAGAGGGCTGGGTTTGTGACCATAAGTATGACATCATCAGCAAAGAGGCTTACTTTGTGTTCTACGTCATTGTGCTTGATGCCTGAGATGCGCTTGTCCTCTCTAATCCTTGCCGCAAGGGGTTCCATTATTAGAGCAAAAATAAGAGGGGAGAGCGGGCATCCTTGGCGTGTCCATTGGAGATTCCGAACGATTTAGAGAGCGTTCCGTCAGTTAATACTCTAGCTGAGGGGTTTGAGTAAAGTGAGAGTATGGCCATTTGGAACCATCCTGTGATTCCAAATTTGGTTAGTACTTCTCTCAGAAATCTCCAATGTACCCTGTCGAACGCCTTCTCTGCGTCTAGGGACAGCAGCAGAGAAGGCGTTCGTGTTTGGGTGACCTGATGGATCAAATTAATGACTCTTCTAGTTGCATCCGGAGCTTGTCTGTCTGGCATAAAGCCGACTTGGTCAGGGTGTACCAGAGAGGGAAGAACTTTTATCAATCTAGAGGCAATGACTTTTGCAAAGAGTTTTACGTCCGTGTTGAGGAGCGATATGGGTCTGTAGTTGGATATGGAGGTAGGGTCTTTCTCTGGTTTGTGAATAGTGGTGATGATTGAACGCAGCATGTCAAGCGGTAGAGAACCAGAAGCGGCAGCAGAGTTGAAGAGGTCAGTGAGATGGGTGGTGATGAGTGTGGCAAATGTTTTGTAGAATTCGTTGGTGTAGCCATCTTCCCCTGGTGATTTGTGGAGAGGGAGGGTGTTGATGGCTTTTAGGACTTCGTCATCGGAGAATGGTTGGGAGAGGTTCTCCAGTTGTGTGTGGGTTATATTCGGAAGATCAACAGTGGATAGGAAATTTTGTATGCTTTGGACAGTTGGTTGAGGGGTAGCTGCATCGTTAGAGAGATTGTAAAGAGATGAGTAATAGTCGCTAAAGGCGTTAGATATATCCTGCGGGTTTGTCAGGAGTCGTTTGGTGGTGGGGTGGTGAAGGGAAATTATTTTACTTCTAATGCGTTGAGCTTTAACTTGCCGAGCTAGTAATGCTCCAGCTTTATTGCCTAAGGCATAGTATTTGGCTTTAGTTAATTTAAGGTTGTTCTCGAATTTAAAGAGTAGAAGTGAGCGGAGTTTTTGTCGCTGTTCTAGGAGCTCAGTGGCCAATTTATGAGAGGGAGTCAATTTATTCTGGTTTTCTAACAGGGTAATTTGGGAGAGAACCTTGTCAACTTGCTTAGACCTCTGTTTTTTAACAGTACTGTGTAGTTTAATTAGCATGCCACGCATGTAGGCTTTATAAGCTGACCAAAGTACAAACCGATTAGTGTCCGGTTGGTTATTCGCTTGGAAATAAGAGTGGTGCTCATCGTTGAGTTTTTGAACAATGTTTGGGTCAGAGAGGAGGGAGGTGTCAAGTCTCCATAGTCTGGTTGTCCTGGGTCTGCAGTTTCCCACAGTAAGGGAGACTGGAGCATGGTCAGACCATGTGATACTTCCATGTTCGGATTCTGTCACGTCCTGGAGGGTGAGTTTGTCGACAAGGAAGAAGTCGATTCGGGAGTATGAGAGTTGAGAAGAGGAGAAATATGAATAGTCCCGTTCATTGCTGTGGTGGCATCTCCACGGATCATACAGGTCATTTGCTTGAAGAAAGGGGTTCAGAACAGTGCGATGGTGTCTGGTCGTGGACGTAGTATCCAATGTGGAATTTCCAATTATATTGAAGTCTCCACCCATAAGTAGTCTCCCCTGTCGGAGTCGTGTAATTTTCTTGTAGAGTAGTTTGTGAAATTGTAGTTGACGTTTGTTTGGTCCATAGACGTTGATCAGGGTGTAGGTGACTTGATTAATGTCACATATGAGAATCAGAAAACGGCCATGGGGGTTCGCAATGGATTGATGTAGTTTAAATTGTAGTGAGTTCCGTATGGCAGTGAGGACTCCATTTTTCTTCTTCTGACCCGAGGCTGAAAAAACCTGGTCGTAATTGTTTAGGGCGAATCTGGGAGTTTTAGCAGCAGCAAAATGTGTCTCTTGTACTAAGAGGATATCGGCTTTTTGGTTGTTAGCCTCTTTGAGAAGTGTAGATCTTTTCTGTGGGGAGTTTAAGCCTCTGGCGTTAATAGAGACAATTTTGAAAGCCATTCTTGGAGAGTAAAGGTAGGGTGAGTAGTCCCTAGGCGAAGGTGATGAGCAGTAGGCGTAGGTCAATCTGCTAATGCGGCTCTAGGTAGCAAAAACAGAGTAGGTCGTCCCTTATCTAGAAAAGCAGATCTTCGGGTGTAATTAGGTGAAAAGGTGGATGGATATAGGCTGGTGCTGGGTTAGGGTGAGGGGTTAAAAAGTGAGAGCCCAGTAACAAAAGCGGCCTGGGCTCAATGTGCAGATACTACTGCAAACAGACAATGGGGGAAAGAGAACTGGCGTCCACAACGTGGGACAGGGATCTCTTAATAGGCAGGCAGGTACTGGATAATGACGCTGCAGTTTCCCAGCCATTAGGCGTGAGTAGAGAAGGGTTTAGATTGTAGTTATTGGCTATCTGGAGGGTCTCCTCTGGTTTCCATGAGAGTCGGTAGTAGATCGGAAGGGTTCGGTGTTTCCTCTGGGATGATGCACCACTTTCGCAGGAGTGTGAGTCCCTCAGGGAGGGTACGCACTACGTGGGTTTTGTTTTGGTGTGTGATGATTCGTTTAGTGGGGAAGCCCCATTTATAGGGGATTTTATGGTTCTGGAGCGCTTTAGTTATGGTCGCCAACTGTCTGCGATTTTCCATTGTTGCTTTGGACAAGTCAGCATACAGTGCGATGTTGGTGAAAGGTTCAGGGAGTCTTGTTGATCGTTTGGCTGCGTACATTACTTTTTCTTTAACAGTAAAAAAATGGATGCGAGCCAAAACATCCCTGGGAGTGGAATCAGCAAGGTGAGATGGCTTGGGGAGTCTGTGTGCCCTGTCAATTTCCATGTCACGAGTTGTCAGATCAGGCAAAAGGGAGCGCATCAGGGCTTGCAGAAATTGTGTTAGCTCTGATGGTTGGACAGACTCTGGGATATTACGGAATTTAATATTGTTCCGTCTGGATCGGTCTTCCAAATCTGCGAGCTTCAGGTTGATTAATTGGAGTTCATCATCATGATCCGCAAAGCTATCCACCAGCTCATTATGGGCAGAGAGCATGTCTCCCATTTTAGATTCCATATGTGTAATAGCTTGATCATGCTGATTTACTGATATTGATAGTGAGGAGACAGCAGTACAAAGATCAGTATACAGGGTTTGCCTCAGTGAGAGTAACATGTTCTTCATAGTGTTCTCAGACAGAAGCTGGTCTGAGGCAGGAAAGGCATCTAACACTGAAGATTGCTGCGGTGGGGGGAGAGAGAACATGCAGGGAGTTGTGACAGGCAGAGTCTGCTGAGGCTCTTCCGTTCTGAGCCTAGTCTTAGCAGGGCTGGATGTTGTAGGCGAGTTAGGGAGAGAACACTCACCCTGTGTGCCTGAGGACAGCGTTGGGCTCTGACAGGGATGTGAGGAGGAGAGCCGCACTGTTGATTCCCGGCCGCCGCCACCGCCATTTTGTCCGCTCGTCAGGCCTGGTGAGGGATAATAATCAGTCAGTTTTCTGGGGAGTGCGGATGTCTTCCTCCTCTTCAGCATGGCGCTCGCTGTGTACAGATAGTTAGGCTGCTCGTGAGGTGATTTTTCCTTCTCTGGAGCCGCTGTATAGGTCGCTTTGGCTGGGTATACTGCGGAGCTGTGGATCTAGGCAGCCATCAGTACGAGCCGTCAAGCCACGCCCCCCAAAAGTGCTCATTTTAAAGGCTTATATGCAAGTTATTGCCCTAAAAGGTGTATGGAGACCTGGATAATGCCCCAGGGGACATGTATCAATGCAAAAAATTTTTTTAAAAAAGACCATTATTTCAGGAGCAGTGATTTTAATAATCCTTAAAGTGAAACAATAAAAATGAAATATTCCTTTACATATCGTGCCTGGGGAGTCCCCTTAGTCTGCCTGTAAAGTGGCACATCTGTGTAATGTGTAGAACAGTGCTGCAGCAAAATTACATTTCTAAAGGAATAAAAATAATAATTTAAACTTGCTCCCGGGCAATATTCATTAAAAGTCAAGGAAAAAAAAACATTGTGGGTCCCCCCCCCCTCAGTCCATACCAGGCCCTTCAGGTCTGGTATGGATTTTAAGGGGAACTCCATGACAAAATGTAAAAAAAATACAGCATACAGCCTGGAGGACAGTATAGGGGTGAGAGTGACCAAGCGTCCCCCCCTCCCTGAACCATACCATGCCACATGCCCTCAACATGGGGAGGGTGCTTGGGAGTCCCATGCACCTTGTCCATATGTTTATGGGGACAAGGACCTCTTCCCGACAACCCTGGCCATTCAATAACAAAAATAAAAACCGCGCTAACAGGTTGTAAATAATAACCAGAGGCTGCTGCTCAACGTGGGATACACACACAAAAGCACATAGGGTAGAAAAGAGCTGCGCCAATAAAAATAAATGTAAATAAAATAGGAAAAAAATAGTAGAGGGACTGATGATACCCATACTGGATGAATGTCCACAGTGATAAGGAATAAAATCACATAAAACTGCAACAGCACTTAGAAGTCAATTTATTTGTGCCAGTATCCCCGCACTAGGAGCGATTTGCATATAGGTTGTATGGAAGCCACACTCTGCCCTGCTCCCACTGGGAGTTGGCATGCATTCCACTGCCGCTGAAGGATAAATCGGAAGCTGGGACCCGGAAGTGACGTGACCGGAAGGCACCTCAAGGTACGTTTCGTATTACTACGTCATCAGGAATTCCTTGTTAAAGGGGGATTCCAGATTCTGATAAGCCCCCCAAATGCAGACCCCGACATAGAAATGCCAGGGTTGTAGGAAAGAGGTCCTTGTCCGTGCCTGCACTGTATATATAGTCTGCAATGAATGCATTGTATATAAATATCTATATCTATATATATATATATATATATATATATATATATATATATATATATATATATATATATATATATATATATATGTACACACTACTGCACAGTATATATATATATAATACATTGCCTGCACTGTATATATATTCTACACTGACTGCACTATATATATATACTAAACTGCCTGCACGCCACTAACTAACCTGCCTAATCTAGCTCAAGTTCCCTCAATCTATCCATGTTATCACACTACATATGGCTGCCGTGTAAGCAGCCTTATATAGTGTGGGGCGTGGACTTAGCCCCCTGAGCCATGATTGGCACCCTGCCTCTGGCCAATTATGGCTCTCCGAGCAGATTGTACTGTGATTGGCCAAAGCATGCAGGTCATGTGCATGCTTTGGCCAAGCATCAGCCGTCAATGCACTGCGATCCCGTGATCCCGCAGTGCATTATGGGGCACTCCATGGCGCTAAAATTTGCCCCATATGTTCGGTTCATTTGCAGACAAACGAACACCTGATGTTTGAGTGGAACCTTAGTTCTATTCGAACATCGGGACCATCTCTACTTATGGTGGTACCATAATGAATCCTAAAGGGGGTTTTAAAAAATGCTGGGGATATATGGTCTGAAAATGCAATAATTATATCCACAAGCACACAAGAGGTCTTTGGCTTTAAAAAATTAATAATATGACACAAAACTGCATCCAGTGTCCCTGCAAAAACAATATGCAGGGACAAAAAAAGGGAGTTAAAAATAAGAATGAGCGAACAGTATATGGGACTGTGAAAGATAAGAAAAAAATGCCAACTTTATGATCAGTACATGTAAGATCACAACAGCAGCTGGAATGCTATGGATTTTTTGGCAGAGTTCCTCAAACTCAATCTATCCAAACTGAGCTCATAATATTTCCTCCCCCCACGTGCCCCCCTGACTTCTCAATCAAGATCAACGTTACAACCATCAACCCATTCCTCCCATGCCTAACCTCCGCAACATGTCCAAAATACTCCCCTTCCTAAGCAATGACAAGACAAAGCTTCTAATTCACTCTGGTCATCTCATGCCTGGACTACTGCAACTCCCTCCTCATTGGATTACCTTTGCCTTTGCTTTCCCCCTTCAATCCACCATGAATGCTGCTGCCAGACTCATCTACCTTATCAGCCATTCAGTGTCTGCTTCCACTCTGCCAATCCTTTCATTGGCCACCACTCACCCAACAAATTAAAATCAAAATGCTAACAATAACGTAATAAGAATTAAAGAACAATAAAAAAGCCATTCATAGCTTGGCTCCCAAGCTACATCATTACATCAACCAAATCATGCTCTTCGTTCTTCCAAATATATTCTGTTCTCTAGCTCCCTTGTGAGCTCTGCCCATGCTTTCCTACAGTACTTTCCCCAAGTTTCTCCCATCCTATTGAACTCCCTACCCCAATCTGTCTGGCTATCCCCTACTCTGTGGCCTTTTTGGCGATCCCTGAAAATAGTTTTCTTCAGGGAAGCCTATCCTGCCTCCACCTAACAACTGTATTTCAACTAACTCCATCAGCTAATCCCCAAAAGTTGTTACCATTTGTATTACTTGACCCTCCCTTTTGTATTGTAAGCTCTAACGAGCAGGGCCCTCTGATTCCCCCTGTATTGAATTGTGTTGTAACTGTACTGTCTGCCCTCATGTTAAACTGTTGGCGCTTTATAAATCCTGTATAATAATAATAATAATAACAAAATATCCCTGACACTGTCCCTGGAAATGTTACTGTTTCTTAACACCACATACAGCTTAAAGGCTTTTTTGCAAGCATGCTATGTAAACAACTGGTGTTGTTTCCCATGTCACCTTCCAAGTTTTCTTAAAAGAGCCCTCTTCCTGCTGCACAGTAAATTGTAAAACATTTTTTGTTTTGTTTAATATACAGCATGGCAATGCCCAGCTTTGGGTTTTGCAAACTTCAAACAGGATTTGACAACCTCCCTCTCCCCACCACAAATCAAACCAGGACAGATTTTCCCATCCCTAGTGCTGTGTAACAGCTGTTTTTATATTACACAACCATTTCTAGCAACCGTGTAGTGTATTTTATATTTACTTTTTTGTAAAACACTTTATCTCCACGATCAATGGCATCTCTGTAACCTCTTTCCATTTGACAATAGCATGTTATTCACTATACAGTGACGGTTTGAAATTTTCAAATATTAAACTACAAGGAACAAAGAAGCTATAAATTACTATGTAAAAAGAAAGATAACATCTACTCAAAAGAAACATGTACAGAGTTTTTCTGAAATGAAAGTACTTTTCTAACCAGTTTTATCAATATTCAAAGGCACCCTGACTTTTTCATTTTTTTCTGTTAACAAAAAAACAAAGCTAATAAGGGACTGTTTTTGGTGCAAGAACAGATCTGACACAGTTGGAAGGAGCTTCCTTAACCTTAGTGAGCCATTTAAAGCTCATCATATCTATCTATATATATCTATATATATCTATATCTATATATATTTATATAAAGGTATATATATATATATATATATACCGGGTATATATATATATTTATGGTTTAGAGCCCTATGGCCGATACGTGTAAAGATGAGGTTAAACACAAACTTACCAACATGAAATGGACCTGAAAGTGTGCCTTGGTCTATCGTATGGTACACTAAAATAAGGGGGCGTACCCTGATAAGAAATGATGAAATGAGAGTAGCTATGAAATGATGCGAAATGAGTATTCTGTTTGAAGTAAGAATACTTGGGAAATGCCCTAAGAAGGGGAAGGGAGGGTGGGTATCTCGCACAGGAAACCGACAAAGACCGGCAGCCTGTGGGCTGGTTAAATATCCTCCGGGCTCCTCCCATAATTTCAGGCCACCATACTGGCCTTCTTATTTATGGTTTAGAGCCCTATGGCCGATACGTGTAAAGATGACATACAGGTTAAACACAAACTTACCAACATGAAATGGACCTGAAAGTGTGCCTTGGTCTATCGTATGGTACACCAAAATAAGGGGGAAAAACATTCAGGTAGGGAATAGCTTTATAGATGAGATAAGTCACTGGGTAAGCTTGGAAAATGCCTGGGCCATTTCCACCTGTAGATTAGGTATGTAGCGGGACAGTTGGTGAGCGGGTCACAGACCCACAGTTGTTAACTTTCACACGCAGTTAGACTCAAATACAGGCCTCGCTGGGATCTGTAGTCCCACGGAGGAGCAGAGCAACTGACCCTGAGCAGGCTTGAGGCCTATCTACTTTAACTCCTCAAGCATTTGTAAAATAGTTCTTGGAGTTCTTGGACCAACAATCCATTATAGCCGCGAGTACATTTAAATTACTTTTATTCCTTCAGAAATATAATTTTGCTCTCTGACTGTTCTAAACACGGGAAACGTGCCACTTTACAGGCATACTATAGACACCCCACAGGTACAAAATTTAAAGGAATATTACACTTTTATTGTTTCACTTTAAGCATTATTAAAATCACTGTTCCCGAAAAAACGGCTGCTTTTAAAACTTTTTTTTGCATTGATACATGTCCCCTGGTGCAGGACCCAGGTCCCAAAACACTTTTTATGACAATACCATGCATATAAGCCTTTAAAATGATCACTTTTGATTTCTCCCATAAACATTTAAAGGGTGTTCCGCGGCTTTCGAATTTGCCGCGAACACTCCAAATTGTTCACCATTCGGCGAACACCCGATGTTCGAGTCGAACTTACCTTCGACTCGAACATCGGGACCATCCCTATATACCGTATTTTTACATGTATAAGATGTAGGGATGAGCTGGACACCCCCCTGTTCGGTTCGCACCAGAAACTGCGAACATACCTAAAGTTCGTGTGAACTTTAGAACCCTATTAAAGTCTATGGGACTCGAATGTTCAAAATCAAAATCAAAAGTGCTAATTTTAAAGGCTAATATGCAAGTTATTGTCATAAAATGTGTTTGGGGACCTGGGTCCTGCCCCAGGGGACATGTATCAATGCAAAAAAAAGTTTTAAAAACTGATGTTTTTTCAGGAGCAGTGATTTTAATAATGCTTAAAGTGAAACAATAAAAGTGTAATATTCCTTTAAATTTCGTACCTAGGGGGTGTGTATAGTATGTCTGTAAAGGGGCGCATGTTTTCCGTGCTTAGAACTGTCCCTGCACAAAGTGTAATTTTTGCAGGAAAAAAAGCTATTTAAAATCACTCGTGGCTATAATGAATTGTCGACTCCCATAATACAGAGAACAGTCATTGAAAGTCATTGATAAAAAAAAAAGCGTGGGGTTCCCCCCAAATTCAATTACCAGGCCCTCAGGTCTGGTATGGATATTAAGGGGAACCCTAGGTCGAATAAAAAAAAAAAAAATTACGTGGGGTTCCCCCTAAACATCCATACCAGATCCTTCAGGTCTGGTATGGAATTTAAGGGGAACTCCACGCCAAATTTAAACAAAAAATGGCGTGGGGGTCCCCCTCAAAATCCATACCAGAACCTTATCCGAGCACGCAACCAGGAAGGCCGCAGGAAAAGAGGGGGGGACAAGAGAGCGCCCCCCCTCCTGAACCATACCAGGCCACATGCCCTCAACATTGGGAGGATGCTTTGGGGGTCTGTGACCCCTTAAAGCACCATGTCCCAATGTTGATGAGGAGAATGGTCTCATCCCCACAACCCTGGCCGGTGGTTGTGGGGGTCTGCGGGCAGGGGGCTTATCAGAATCTGGAAGCCCCCTTTAACAAGGGGACCCCCAGATCCCACCCCCATTTGAAGTGGTAAGGGGGTACAAAAGTACCCCTACCATTTCACAAAGAAAGTGTAAAAAATAGTTAAAAAACACACAGACACCGTTGGGAAAAGTCCTTTATTAAAAATAAAAAAAAAAAAAAAAGATTCCAGCGGTGGTAATCTACTCTTGCTATCCAGCGATGGGTGGTCTCTTCTCCGGAGTCCAGCGATGGCTGATCTCTTCTCCGACGTCCAGCGCAGCACATCCTGTCTCCATGGAGACACTGAGGGAATCCCGTCTTAGCAGAGGAGGACCGGGCCACTCGTCATCTGACCCCGCCCCCTCTGACACAACGCAAGGGGGGAGCTGGGCTTCCCCAGTGATGTACGGGTGACCCTGCCCCCCTCTGATGTAACAAAAACCTGCGTTACATCAGAGGGGGCGGGGTCACCCGTACGTCACTGGGGAAACCCAGGCTTCCCCAGTGATGTAAGGGTGACCCCGCCCCCTCTGACGCAAGGAAAAGCTGGGCTTCCCCAGTGATGTACGGGTGACCCCGCCCCCCTCTGATGTAACGGAAACCTGTGTTACATCAGAGGGGGGTGGGTCACCCGTATGTCACTGGGGAAACCCAGGCTTCCCCAGTGATGTAAGGGTGACCCTGCCCCCTCTGACGCAAGGGAAAAGCTGGGCTTCCCCAGTGATATACGGGTGACCCCTTCCCCCCTCTGATGTAACGCAGGTTTCCGTTACATCAGAGGGGACAGGGTCACCCGTACATCACTGGGGAAGCCCAGCTCCCCCCTTGCGTTGCGTCAGAGGGGGGCAGGGTCAGATGACGAGTGGCCTGGTCCTCCTCTGCTAAGATGGGATTCTCTCAGTGTCTCCATGGAGACAGGATGCGCTGCGCTGGACGTCGGAGAAGAGATCAGCCATCGCTGGACCCCGGAGAAGAGACCACCCATCGCTGGATAGCAAGAGTGTATTACCACCGCTGGAATCTTTTTTTTATTTTTTTATTTTTAATAAAGGACTTTTCCCAACGGTGTCTATGTGTTTTTTTAACTATTTTTTACACTTTCTTTGTGAAATGGTAGGGGTACTTTTGTACCCCCTTACCACTTCAAATGGGGGGCGGGATCTGGGGGTCCCCTTGTTAAAGGGGGCTTCCAGATTCTGATAAGCCCCCTGCCCGCAGACCCCCACAACCACCGGCCAGGGTTGTGGGGATGAGACCCTTCTCCTCATCAACATTGGGACATGGTGCTTTAAGGGGTCACAGATCCCCAAAGCATCCTCCCAATGTTGAGGGCATGTGGCCTGGTACGGTTCAGGAGGGGGGGCGCTCTCTTGTCCCCCTCTTTTCCTGCGGCCTTCCTGGTTGTTTGCTCAGATAAGGGTCTGGTATGGATTTTGAGGGGGAACCCCACGTAATTTTTTTTTAAATTTGACCCGGGTTGCCCTTAATATACATACCAGACCTGAAGGGCCTGGTAATTGAATTTGGGGGGAACCCCACTCTTTTTTTTTTTTTTTATCAATGACTTTTAATGACTGTTCTCTGTATTATGGGAGCCAACAATTCATTATAGCCACGAGTGATTTTAAATAGCTTTTTTTTTCCTGCAAAAATTACACTTTGTGCAGGGACAGTTCTAAGCACGGGAAACATGCGCCCCTTTACAGACATACTATACACACCCCCCAGGTATGAAATTTAAAGGAATATTACACTTTTATTGTTTCACTTTAAGCATTATTAAAATCACTGCTCCTGAAAAAACGTCAGTTTTTAAAACTTTTTTTGCATTGATACATGTCTCCTGGGGCAGGACCCAGGTCCCCAAACACTTTTTATGACAATAACTTGCATATAGGCTTTTAAAATTAGAACTTTAGATTTCTCCATAGACTTTTACAGGGTGCTTTTCGAATTTGCCGTGAACACCCCAAATTGTTCGCTGATCGGTGAACAGGCGAACAGGCAATGTTCCAGTCGAACATGAGTTTGACTCAAACTCGAAGCTCATCCCTAATAAGACGCCCCCATGCAGGGCTGATCCTAGGGTCACAGACGCCTGGGTGCAGAAATATTTCTGGCGCCCCCACGTGGGCGTGGTCATCTTACCAACTCCTCCCCTTTACAAATTTTTCTATGACAACGACTTCAACACAGAGATGTTCCCGTAAGAAGTCTTCGTTACCCTGGGATCCTCCCATGATCTTTTACCAATAAATAAAATACAGGAAGAGCGTACACTAATGAGACCTGGAGGGGAGTCTCTCTGATGCACACAGAGGGGGCTTCTGTTAGAGAGTCTATTAGAAAGAGCCCCCAGACATAGTACAGGAGATGGTCAGAGACTGTAGACATGATACTAGAGACAGTCAGAGACTGCAATCATAGTACAGGAGACGGTCAGAGACTGCAGACATGATACTAGAGACGGTCAGAGACTGCAATCATAGTACAGGAGATGGTCAGGCTGCACACAATACAGGAGATGGTCAGAGACTGCAGACATGTTTCAAGAGATGGTAGTAAATAATGGCCGATCGGCCCTCTCACCTGACCCAGTGATACAGCAACAACGGTTCCTCTGATCAGGAGTCAGCTCACTCTGAATTGCCCGTGGCGACTCCGCTGGGTAGAGCCCAGATCTGTATTCCTGCAATGACTCCATTCCTTCCTCCACCAGGGATGGTGCCAGGCTGTGTGGCTTTTTCTCTCTCTGATGGTGTTCTCTCAGCACTGCCCTCTCCCTCTGGAGTCCTGGGTGCCCTTCCCTGAAAGCTTTCCCGGGCTCCTGGCTTTCTCTCTCCCATTCAGCTGAGCATGCTGTTTGGGCTGCAGTTTCCGTGTTACAGTGGGGCTGCCAGTCCTTGGGACCACATGTCCCACAATCCTTTTCTTTGCTCCTTTGTTTTTTCTTCCCTGGCCGTTATGAAGGCGGGGGAAGAAACATAGTGCGCCGCTCATTAGTACAGCAGCGCACGAGGAGGTGAGGGAGAGGGGAAATAAGAGCCCGCAGCTGCAGTGGCATCACTAGGGTTGGTGTCACCTGGTGCAGTAAAACATGGTATCACCCCCTCCACCAACTATAGTCGTCCCTCAGTACAGACCCCACTCCATTAAGTATAGACCCCCCCTCCGTCAGTGCAGACCCTTCACTAAGTATAAATACCTCCCTCAGGACAGACCCCCCCATCAGTATAGACCCCCAGGACAAAACACCCCCCTTTATCAGTATAGACCCCCCCTCAGGACAAACCTTTCCCCCCCTACATTAGTACAAACCCCCCAGAACAAACCACCCCCCTCCATTAGTACAGACCCCCCAGAACAAACCACCCCCTCCATTAGTACAGACCCCCAGGACAAACCCCCCACCCACCCCCCCCATTAGTATAGACCCCCCAGGACAACCCCCCCCCCCCCCCACATTAGTACAGACCCCCCCCCCCCACATTAGTATAGCCCCCCCAGGACAAACCCCCCCATTAGTATAGACCCCCCAGGACAAACCCCCCCTACATTAGTATAAACCCCCCAGGACAAACCAGCCCGCCACCCACATTAGTATAGACCCCCAGGACAAACCACCCCCCCCCACATTAGTATAGACCCCCTCAGGACAAACCACCCCCCCACATTAGTATAGACCCCCCCCAGGACGAACCCCCCACATTAGTATAGACCCCCCCCCAGGACAAACCACCCCCCCACATTAGTATAGACCCCCCAGGCCGAACCACCCCCCACATTAGTATAGACCCCCCCCAGGACAAACCACCCCCACATTAGTATAGACCCCCCAGGACAAACCAACCCCACATTAGTATAGACCCCCCCAGGACGAACCACCCCCACATTAGTATAGACCCCCCCAGGACAAACCAGCCCCCATACATTAGTATAGACCCCCCAGGACAAACCCCCCCCCCTACATTAATATAGACCCCCCCAGGACAAACCACCCCTACATTAATATAGACCCCCCAGGACAAACCACCCCCCACATTGGTATAGACCCCCCCAGGACAAACCACCCCCCCACATTAGTATAGACCCCCCCAGGACAACCCCCCCCCACATTAGTATAGACCCCCCCCCCAGGACAAACCCCCCCCACACATTAGTATAGACCCCCCAGGACAAACCCCCCCCCCCCCATTAGTATAGACCCCCCAGGACAAACCACCCCCCCCCCACATTAGTATAGACCCCCCCAGGACAAACCACCCCCCCACATTAGTATAGACCCCCCCAGGACAAACCCCCCCCCCCACATTAGTATAGACCCCCCAGGACAAACCCCCCCCCCCATTAGTATAGACCCCCCAGGACAAACCCCCCCCCACATTAGTATAGACCCCCCCAGGACAAACCCCCCCCCCACATTAGTATAGACCCCCCAGGACAAACCCCCCCCACCCCCCCCCCACATTAGTATAGACCCCCCCAGGACAAACCACCCCCCCCACATTAGTATAGACCCCCCCAGGACAAACCCCCCCACCCCACATTAGTATAGACCCCCCAGGACAAACCCCCCCCCACATTAGTATAGACCCCCCAGGACAAACCCCCCCACATTAGTATAGACCCCCCCAGGACAAACCCCCCCCCACATTAGTATAGACCCCCCCCAGGACAAACCACCCCCCCCACATTAGTATAGACCCCCCCAGGACAACCCCCCCCCCACATTAGTATAGACCCCCCAGGACAAACCCCCCCCCCACATTAGTATAGACCCCCCCAGGACAGTGTGCAGCCGCGCCGCCCGGGTGGAGAACAGAGCGTGTGTGATGCTTGTGCTGGTGGGCAGAAGGCGGAAGTTAAACACAGGACTCCTCCTGTGTTTAACTTCCGCCTCCTGCCCACCAGCACCAGCATCACACAGGCTCTGTTCTAAACAAGTCGGGCTCGGCCACGGAGCGCCCCACCCCCCCCCCGTGGCGTCACTGCGCGGCCGCTCCCGCGGCCGCGGCTGTGACAGGCGGAGAGAGCCGCGCCGCCTACGGCCAAGGAGAGGAGGAGGGAGCGGAGCACTCTGGCGCTCCAGCGCCCCCACCTCTGTGGCGCCTGGGTGCACTGCACCCCGTGCACCCCGGGACGGATCGGCCCTGCCCCCATGTATAAGACGCCCCCCACTTTTCCAACCCAAAGTGAAGAAATCAATATTTTAACCACTTGCTTACCAAGGACGTCATATGACGTCCTTGACTTTGAGTGGTGATATCTGAATGATGCGTGCAGCTATTGGCATTATTCAGATATCATTCTTTCCAGTCGGCGATTCTGTGCACCATAAGAATGATCATAGCGGCAGTTCTGCCGCCTGATCGTTCTTATAGGCAGCGGGAGGGGACGTCCCCCCTCCCGCCGCCATCCGGGCTCTCCCGTGCCATCGGGGGCCCGGAGAAAGAATCGCTCGCCGCCGGATGACGAGCATAGAGATTTCCGGTGACCGAATGGTCACCAGTCATCTCTATGACCGTCGGAGGACCGGGCACGACGTTATGACGTCACGCCCGGTACCCGGAAGTAAACAAAGCCGCGATCGCGGCTGTCAGCATGAGATCGGTAAAATTTTTTTTAACGATCTCATGCTTTCCAGCTTGGAGGAGAGATGTGGGGTCTTATTGACCCCACATCTCTCCATAAAGAGGACCTGTCACATTCCTTGTAATAGGAATAAAAGTGAACCAAAAAATATATATTTTTTTAAAAAGTATAAAAATAAAAAAAATGAAGTAAAATAAAAAAAAAAAAATAAAAAAAAATAATTTAAAATGCCCCTGTCCCCTGTAGCTCGCGCTCAGAAGCTAACGCACACGCAAGTCCCGCCCACATATGTAAATGCCGCTCAAACCACACATGTGAGGTATCGCCGCGTGCGTTAAGCCCCATACACACGCTCGGATTATCCGAGGACCAGGTCCGTCGGATCATGTCCGTCGTACTTTGTCCGATGTTGGTTTTGCGTACACACGGTCGGACAACGTTGTCGGAAAATCCGATCATTATGAACGTGGTGACGTTCGTTGCGTACGACGGGACTACGTAGAGGCTAGTAGCCAATAGCTTTGGTCTTGTAATGTGATCTGAGCATGCGTAGCACTTTGTCTGTCGGAATTCGCTACACACGATCGGAATTGGTGTGATCGGACTTTGTTGTCGAAAAATCTATCCAGCAGGAGATAGAACTTTGTCCGTCGGACAATCCGATGGAAACTGTCCGATGGTGCCTACACACGGTCGGAATTTCCGACAACATTGTCCGATAGGACAGAATCCATCGGAAAATCTGACCGTGTGTATGGGGCTTTAGAGCACGTGCAACAATTCTAGCACTAGACCTCCTCTGTAACTCTAAACTGGTAGCCTGTAAAAAAAATGAAAGCGTCGCCTATGGAGATTATTAAGTACCGAAGTTTGGCGCCATTCCACGGTTGTGCGCAATTTTAAAGCGTGACATGTTCGGTATCTATTTACTCGGCGTAACATCATCTTTCATATTATATAAAAAAAATCGGGCTAACTTTACTGTTTTGTTATTTTTTAATTCATGAAACCGCTTTTTTTCCAAAAAAAAGGCGTTTGAAAAATTATTGCGCAAATACCGTGTGAGATAAAAAGTTGCAATGACCGCCATTTTATTCCCTAGGTTGTCTGCTAAAAAAAACGTACATAATGTTTGGAGGTTCTGAGTAATTTTCTAGCAAAAAAATTATGATGTTTACATGAAGAAAAATAGGCCAAAATAGGCCCGGTAAGAAAGTGGTTAAACAGGTAAAACAGAACCAAGTTTTATTTAGCAATTACCGCAGGTAACGTTTGCAAACCAGTATATTATGCAGCATATCACTTTATTCAGCCTCTGTTTTCTCCACTGTCTGATCATACACTGGGGGAGGTCCAAACTGTCTCTCTGCAGCTCTAGACCCATGCTCTTTTGCATAGCTAACTACACTCAGTTTGAAATTTGCAGAATAAGACAATCGCTTACTTTTATTATTCTGACATCTTGGGCTCAAAAAGCTCCGCTCCCTGATGCATCTGCGCAGTCTCCACGTCCAACGGGATCGCATCTGCGCACTCTCCACCGCTGCCTCCAGCTCCAGCTGACGTCACTAACATACGGCTCGTGATTGGAGGAAGCCGTATGACCAGCTACGCACCCGTGCAGCTCTCTCCCAGGCTGACTGACCGTGTATAAGACGCTGCTCGATTTTGAGTCTAACTATTTTAGGAAAAAATAGCGTCTTATACACGGAAAAATATGGTATATATATATATATATATATATATATATATATTAGGGCTGTTACTGATTACAATTTTCGTGTTCCATTAATCAAATTTTTTTTAAATCGATTTATCGACTAATTTCGATCAATTATAACGCATATACAGATCCAACTACTTTTAGCTGATCTCCTTGCATTGCAACTCGGAATTAGTCAGTGGTAAATGTGGTATAGACTATATACAATCACCCGACACTAGTTAGTTTTCACAATCCATGACTTAACTTCACAGTTCACACAAATACGTTTTAAATTAAAACTGTAGCACTGATGTAAGTAATTTTTTTTCCACAGTAGCGTGACAATCCCTTCACCTACGGTCTAACTAATCACTCTCACCTAATGGCATGGAGCCCTGTGCAAACAGGTAATCATGCAAGCGGGTATCAAAAGGGTTAACACGGACCATAAACTTCTCTCATGTCTCCTTAGATCTCATCAAGGACGCCAGGTCATGGGTAGAAAGAAAAGATCTAAGTGCTCACCGCTTAAGTATAAGATTGAATTTTTGTGTTCAAACACAAACTAGTCACATAAAGATGATAAAAACACAGCATGTAAAGCCAATAATCATGTTAGTTCCGTAGGGCAGCAGCGGTTGACATCATGCGTAGCTCCTCCCCCATACGCGTTACGTTCAATCAGAACTTCAACGTCACTAGACTCCTCCTCCTCCCTTTATTAGCAGACAGAGGCACTTTGGGAAGGGGGGAGGAGTCCGGTGACGTCGATGTCCGTGACGTCACCAGATCTCCAACGGAACTCCCTGAAGACCCGGAAGCTGGCGGAAAGGTGTGTACTTTTAAAAAGAATTTTGATCGATCAAAAAAATTGTAATCAATCAAAAATATTAACGATTAATCGAGGAATTAGTCTTTACTTTCCACAGTTCTAATATATATACACTAGACTGTATATATATTAATAGACCCCCTGAAGTGTATTAGAAACTGTAAACACTGTATTATATACTGTGTACACCACCTGCACTGTTTTAGAAACTGTACACCAGCTGCACTGTATTATATACTGTGTACACCACCAGAAGTGTATTAGAAACTGTACACCCTGTATTATATACTGTATACACTGGCTGAAGTGTATTAGAAACAATACACCACCGAATGCACTGTATTGCTCCACGCCACCTGCCAAAAGTTTCCAGATCGGATGGATGTCAGTGAGCAGTATCCCACCTACCACACCTCCCCCCAGGTTCTCTACCTCTCCTGGTTTGGAAGACCCTGTGTGTGGGTGGTAAATCCCCCGTAAGCCAGGGTATCCTTGTGCCTGGGTCATAGGCATTGTTGCTTAGACAGCACATTATTTACTGACATATATGATGCTTCTCAGGGAAATCAATATAATAAATCTATTAACATATATCCTATAACGATGCAAGAAATCCAGTTAAAGATGTATATCTGTGACAAAATTCTCATGTGAATTGTTGCAAACAACAAATAAACCTACACAGTTTATATATTTAAAAAAATAAAATATATATAAATTGC
Source organism: Lithobates sylvaticus (assembly GCA_028564925.1). Lineage (NCBI taxonomy): Eukaryota > Metazoa > Chordata > Amphibia > Anura > Ranidae > Lithobates > Lithobates sylvaticus. Next base: position 89,383,752 of record CM053034.1, read on the forward strand.
TGCCAAAGTCTTAAAAAATTTAATGTGCAAAAACGTGCAAAATCAACGTGCAAATAGCAAAAATGTGCAGATAATCACCAAATGATGTCTTTAAATAGTGAAGTAAACAAGTCCTATAAGCGTGCAAAGAAAATCTGCACGAATAGTAAATCCACACTGTGTAGTTTGAATCATCAATGGAAAAGTGCAAGTGCCAATATCCATACTATGTTTAATAAAATGTATTTTTGATAAATTATTACTCTATGGAGCGTTCTCTTTTCCTGCATGTAAATGAGCCTATTGCCCTGTGAGTGTAACTACGCTGAGGAGTGTTTTTTGGGAATCGATCGACCAGTGTGGGAATCTACAGAGGGGCTTAATATCTTGCTACATGACGTGAGAGGCTGGGGAAATAGTGTGACACACATTGAATGGTGGAAACTACCTGGATATTGGCACTTGCCCTCTACCCTGTTTCCCCGAAAATAAGACCAAGCGTGATTGTCGGTGATGGCTGCAATATAAGCCCTACCCCCCAAATAAGCCCTAGTTAAAGTCCTTGTAGGTCTTATTTTCATGGTAGGGCTTATTTTTGGGGAAACAGGGTAAGGCTTATTTGGGGGGTAGGGCTTGTATTGAAGCCATCACCGACAATCACGCTAGGTCTTATTTTCGGGGAAACAGGGTACCATTGATGATTCGATCTACAATGTGGATTTACTATTCGTGTGGATTTTCTTTGCACACTTATGGGACTTGTTTACATCACTATTTAAAGACATTGTTTGATGATTATCTGCACTTTTTTGCTATTTGCACATTGATTTTGCACGTTTTTGCACATTCGATTTTTTAAGACTTTATATATATTTTAGTTTTTTAAATATATAAACTGTGTAGGTTTATTTGTTGTTTGCAACAATTCACAAGAGAATTTTGTCAAGGATATACATCTTTTACCAGGATTTCTTGCATCATTATAGGATATATGTTAATCAATTTATTATATTGATTTGATTATCATTATGACTTTTTTGTTATTTTGCACGTAAATAATATTATTATATATATTTCCTTGCACTTTAGCACATGCACCTGGAGAATTAAGCATTTATTTGACTCTTATTCACTGATTATTAGTAAGCGCCACATTACTTGCTATTATTACCATTCATGTTTAGTACGAGAACACCTTTATGTTGGCAGCTACTTTGATAGGCTTATATTATCTTTTACCCTTGTGGTTTGCGCATTAGTATTTCCTCTTTACAATCTAGTTTTAATACCTATATTTATATTTTTCTCTACATTCACATTTTCTGCTTGTCTATTAAGTGACAAAGACAGAAAGTGAGGGGGCATCTCCCAAAAAAGGGTTATGACATTATGGCACAGATCTGACAGAGGTTATAATCCTACTTCATAGTACAGCAAAATAGTTGTAAACTGCAACCACATTGAAAACTGGCCATCAATTTGAGATGAAAAAGTGAAATACACAGGAAACTCAAACTTAACCTATTAAGAAGTGCTTTTTTTTTTTCCCTTATGATAGGATGTAGTCTTTAGACTTCAGTTACTGCCTTTGAAGTACTTTTATTGAGCTTACAGTGATGGTGGTTATGCTGAAGAAGCTTGTCATATGAGAAGAGATACAGTGCCTTGAAAAAGTATTCATACCCAATGTTTCACATTTTGTAATGTTATAACCAAAAACGTAAATGGATTTTATTGGGATTTTATGTTATAGACCAACACACAGTGGCACATAAAAGTGGAAGAAACATGATAAATGTTTTTCAAAATCTTTTACAAATAAATATCTGAAAAGTGTGGCATGCATTTGTATTCAGCCCCCTTTACTCTGATACTCCTAACTAAAATCCAGTGGAACCAAATTCCTTCAGAAGTCACCTAATTAGTAAATAGAGTCCACCTGTGTGTAATTTCATCTCAGTATAAATACAGCTGTTCTGTGAAGCCCTCAGAGGTTTGTTAGAGAACCTTAGTGAACAAACAGCAACATAAAGGCCAAGGGACACACCAGACAGGTCAGGGATAAAGTTGTGGATACTTTTAAAGCAGGTTTAGGTTATAAAAAAATATCCCAAGTTTTGAACATCTCACAGTGCACTGTTCAATCCATCATCTGCAAATGGAAAAAGTATGGCACAACTGCAAACCTACCAAGACATTGCCATCAACCTAAACTAACAGGCCGGGCAAGAAGAGCATTAATCAGAGAAGCAGCAAAGAGGCCCATGGTAACCCTGGAAGAGCTGCAGAGATCCCAAGCTCAGGTGGGAGAATCTGTCCACAGGACAAATATTAGTCATGCTCTCCACAAATCTGGCCTTTCCGAAAGAATGGCAAGAAGAAAGCCATTGTTTAAAGAAAGCCATAAGAAGTACCGTTTGCAGTTTGCGAGAAGCCATGTGGGGGACATAGCAAACATGTTGGAGAAAGTGCTCTGGTCAGATGAGACCAAATTTTTACTTTTTGGCCTAAAAGCAAAATGCTATGTGTGGCGGAAAACTAACACTGCACATTACTCTGAACACACCATTCCCACCATGAAACATAGTGGTGGCAGCATCGTGTTGTGGGGATGCTTTTATTCTGCAGGGACAAGGAAGCTGGTCAGAGTTGATGGGAAGATGGATGGAGCCAAATATAGGGCAATCTTAGAAGAAAACCTGTTAGAGTCTGCAAAAGACTTGAGACTGGGGTGGAGGTTCACCTTCCAGCAGGACAACAAACCTAAACATACAGCCAGAGCTATAATGGAATAGTTTAGATTAGTGGTTCTCAACTCCCATCCTCAGGACCCACTAACAGGTCAGATTTTAAGTATTACCTTGTGGAGATGCAGACTAGAATACTGCAAACATTGAGCAGCAAATGATATCACCTGTGATGTATTTCAGTTATCTTGCAAACCTGGCCTGTTAGTGGGCCCTGAGGACAGGAGTAGAGAACCACTGGTTTAGATCAAAGCATGTTCATGTGTTAGAATGGCCCAGTCAAAGTCCAGACTTGATAATCTGTGCTAAGACTTGAATAGTGCTGTTCACAGATGCTCTCCATCCAATCTGACAGAACTTGAGCTATTTTGCAAAGAAGAATGGGCACAAATGTTACTCTCTAGATGTGCAAAGCTGGTAGAGTCATACCCAAAAAGATTTGCAGCTGTAATTGCAGCGAAAGTTGGTTCTACAAAGTATTGACTCAGGGGGGGCTGAAAACAAATGCAAGCTACACTTTTAAGATATTTATTTGTAAACAATTTTGAAAATAATTTTTCATTTTCTTTACATCACAATTATGTGCCACTTTTTGTTGGTCTATCACATAAAATCCGAATAGAATACATTTACGTTTTTAATTGTAACAATGCAAAATGTAGAAAATGTCAAGGAGTATGAATACTTTTTCAAGGCACTGTAGTACACTGTAATACAATAAATATTGTTGTTACATATTAAAACCAAACCTAGATCTAAGAATTCACTTGGTTTGTTCTATGTTTGTTTGTTGAACATATAAATTTACTTCTGGTGACAGGTTGTCAGAATGGTCCTTGCACTGAGGTGTCGGTAACCTTTTTAATGGCTACAATGTGTCAATTTTGCCTCTTGAACAAACTTTGTGCTGTCATGAACACCTGTAAATGAAAAACATACATACACATATTCAAAGAGAGTGTGAGTTTTAAAATAATGTGTGTTCTCAGTGCTGTGTCAAATTCTTGGTAAAGAAAGAAAAATCTGTGTCATAGAAGAACACCATCTGGAAGTCATTCATGTGAAGCATTCCACATCAAAGCCTTACTTATGACAAGGAAAAAACAGCTTCTAGCTTAAAGCTCAACTTTCGGGAAAGTTAGAACTTATCCCTTGCAAAGGGGATGTGCTCGCACTGCAAGGGTTAACTGCTCATTTAGGTCTAGGGTCCCCTCAGTGTCTTGTCTTGTACACTGATTTCATCAAAATCATACCAGAGTATATAGTGCAGTCAGTGTAGTATATATAATACAGTTCAGAGTATATAGTGAAGTTACTATAGTATACATTTAATACAGTTCAGAGTGTATAGTGCAGTTAGTTTAGTATATATAATACAGTTCAGAGTATATAGTGCAGTCAGTGTAGTATATATTATGGAAAATTGTTATCAAATACTTACCGTAATTTTCCTTTCCTGGCATACCCTCAAGTCAGCACACCATGGGTTAATCCTCTCTAGGTAACCTCAAGGACCACCTCCAATAGATAGATTAAAAGTCCCACCCTCCTAATCCCCAGTGTTCTTTAACTTGATAGCAACAGGCCACCACGGCGGGAACGTTGCGCTGACATGAGGGTACGCCAGGAAAGGAAATTTAAGCTAAGTATTTGATAACAATTTTCCATATTCCTGGATAACCTCATGTCAGCACACCATGGGATTTAACTAGCAATAAAGAAGAAGGGCAGGAAAAACAAAAGGACACTTAGCCAAGATATGCTGCATAATAAGGAAAAAACATTTTTATTTCTCTTGTAAGGCTGCCGAGACCACAGATGTCCTGAACTTTGCGGATGCTGTGGCCTGAATATCCAGGCTATAGTGGCGCACAAAGGTTGTGTAGGAACCCCAACTGGCAGTCCTACAGATGTCTTCTAGCGGAACCTTAGTGTATGCTGCCCAGGAGGCTGCCATCCCTCGCGTTGAATGAGCATGTGTCACTTCCTGAGGAGCCAGACCTTGGTTCTTGTAGGCTATGGTGATGACCCTTGATACCCAGGAAGGTTATCCACCTTCCTAATAGGAGCAGATATTTTCATATACATGGCCAGCAGACTCACCAAATCCAGTGAGCTGAAATCCTCTGTTAGTGCAGATGAAGGTATTTGGTCAAAACTTGGGAGAATTGCCTCCCAATTCTCATGGAAGCTAGATGCAACCTTAGACCTCAGACTTGGAGCAGGTCAGAGAATGGCTTTTTGTGAAAGGATCACACAGTAAGGTTCTTTGCAGGACAGAGCCGCCAATTCTGAAACTCTCCTTGCCGAGACTATGGGGGACAAAAAACACAATTTTTAAGGTCAAGGACCATAAGGAGCAAGAGCCCGGGGGTATGTGTGAGTGACCTGAGGACCAAGCCAAGATCCTAGGGAGGTATAAGGCATTTCTTTGATGGTTTAATGCAAATTGCAGCCTGCAGAAAAACACCTGATTAGGGGATCTTCAGCCCACCTATGCCCAGTGAGAGATGATAGGGCAGAGACCTACACCCTAATCGAGTTATATGCTAACCACTTATCTAGGGCTGACGGCAGGAAATCCAGTATGTTTGGCCGAGAAGGAGATTCAGGAGAAAAGTGCTCGCATTCAGCGAACTTTACAAATTTCGTCCAAACACGTTCATACGTGCGGTTGTTTGAGGTCTTTCTGGCCTTCATTAGAGTCTGTACCACCTGTGAGGAAAGTCCCTGAGCCCTTAATCAGGCCGTTTCAGCAGCCATGCCGCTAGTTTTTCGTTTTGCTGCGTTGGAGTATCGCTAATGGTTCTGGGTCAAAAGGTCCCCCTTGGCTGGAAACGGAACTGGCGGGGCTGACAACATCTGTATGATCAAAGGAAACCAAGGCTTCCTTGGCCACCAACGTGTGGACCTTCTCTGCTCTGATCTTCAACAGGACATTTGATAATAATGGGATTGGTGGAAAAATGTACACCATCGGAAAGGTGAAGCGGATCGAAAATGCATCCTGTGTTAGTGCTCCTGCGTAATTTATCTCATCACAAACAGGGGAAGCTGAGCATTTTGTGGGGTCACCATCAAATCGACTGTGGGCGTGCCCCACTTCCTGAAAACTGTCTGGAGGTACCTCGGTTGGAGTGACCACTCACTGGAAATGTCTGCTCAGCTGATCTGCCAGTTGATTCTGACTTCCTGGGAGATATGCTGCTGTCAGGTCCTGAAGAGATGATCCTCTGCCCAGGCAAAGATGTCTGCCGACAGGTGAAGGGGCGTTATGCCGCGTACACGCGATCGGATTTTCCGGCGGGATTGACTAGAGTCCGCCGGACAATCCGACCGCGTGGGGCTCCGGCTAACTTTTTGTTCTCAAAAGTCCGGCAGACTTAGTTTGAAGTTTTAAATTGTCCGCCGGACTCAGGAGTACGGCGGACAATCCCGCCGTCTGTGTGCTAGTCTGCGGGACTTTTGAAATGAATGGACTTGCCGACACACATCGTAAAGTCCATTAATTTTGAACGTGACTCCAGGTAGACGGGACTAGCGAAGGAAGTCAATGCCGCTGCCTCAATCGGCGACATTGACACCTCGCTAGCCCCGTCACCTGGTATGGATTTAAAGGGGAATCCCTACGCCGAAAAAAAGAGCGTGGGGGTCCCCCCAAATCCATATCAGACCCTTATGCGAGCACGCAGCCCGGCCGGTCAGGAAAGGGGTGGGGACGAGCGACCGCCCCCCTCCTGAGCCGTACCAGGCCACGTGCCCTCAACATGGGGGGTTCCCTGGGGAAAGGGGGCCTCTTCCCGACAACCCTGGCCGTTGGTTGTCGGGGTCTGCGGGCGGGGGGGCTTATCGGAATCCGGGAGCAACTTTTAATAAGGGGGCCCCCAGATCCCGGCCCCCACCCTATGTGAATGAGAATGGGGTACAATATACCCCTAATCATTCACCTAAGGGAAAAAAGTGTAAATAAAAAACAACCCGATTTTTTTAAATACTTTATTGCACAGCTCCGGGGGTCTTCTTCCGTCTTGGGGGATCTTCTCTCTGGACTCCTCCACTATCTTCTGCTAGCTTTTACTAGCGGAGGAGCCCGGCTTTCTCCTTCATCGCCACCATCATCTGGGGGTCTTGTTCCGACTTCGGGGTTCTTGTCCCGCTCTTCTGTTCTTCTTGCCGGGCCTCCGCTTTTTTCTCCAGCTCTTTTACTAGCGGTGGCCCGGGCTTCTGTCGCCGTTGCTGTCGCCTTCTGCTGCTTCTTCTTCTGCTTCTTGTCACATGGTGAAAAAAGTGTAAATAAAAAAAACCATGCAGTCTTTCCTCAGTATGTAACGACGCTGCCTCTTCCTCCTCTCTCCCACCTGAAATGCTTAAAGCTTTAATTGTCACGTTGCCGAAGCCAGGCAAGGAACCAACTCAAGCGCAAAACTTCCGACCCATCTCGTTACTAAATGTGGATACGAAAATCTACGCTAAATTGATAGCTAACAGACTGCTTGAATTTATGCCCCAATTGATCCATAATGACCAATCAGGTTTCACCAAAGGCAGACAGGCATCTGATGCCACAAGGCGAATTGTTAACATCATTCACACAGCTGAGACGGGTCGAACGCCTTCTCTGCTCCTCTCCTTGGACGCAGAGAAGGCGTTCGATAGAGTCCACTAGCAATATCTCCGAGCCACCTTGACTAAATTTGGTTTCCAAGGCCCGATCCTCTCTGCCATAATGGCCTTATACTCCTCCCCATCCGCACAGGTGTACACATCAGAGATGCTTTCCAAACCCTTTTGCATCACGAATGGCACCCGCCAAGGCTGCCCGCTCTCCCCGTTCATCTTCAACCTGGTGATGGAACCGCTGGCAGAACATGTTCGTCATGCACAGTCCATTTCTGGTTTTAAGATAGGCGAAGTAGAGCACAAGATCAATCTTTTCGCAGACGATGTGATTTTGATGATCACGAACCCCCATTCCTCACTGGCTTCGGTACAACTCCTTTTGCAGAGATTTAGTAGTGTTTCCTACTATAAGGTTAATGAACACAAATCATTCATCCTAGACTTGGGCATGGATGCTATCACTAGTAATGTATTACGCACCATCTACCCCTACCCCTGGGCTGACACAGGTATCCCGTACTTAGGCATCACACTAACAAAATCCACTAAAAACCTTTTCTCGGCTAACTACACGGAAACCAAACAGATGTTACTCACTGAATCATCTAAACTTGCTAAATACGAATTCTCATGGGTCGGCCGTCTGGCGGCATTTAAAATGATGATATTGCCTAAACTTCTGTACACTTTTAGAGTTCTGCCCATCCCACTCTCAGCTTCATACCTCGCGTCCCTACAATCTATCTTAAGCCAATACGTCTGGCAAAACAAAAAACCTAGATGTAACCATGCTAAGCTTATCAAACACAGAACTAGAGGAGGGATGGGATTCACTGATATAAGAGATTACTACTTAGCAACAATTCTGTCTCAATTAAAAGACTGGATGCTTCCTACACCCACTACACTATGGGGATCTATTGAAAATTCTGCAACCCCAGGCCCAAATCTCTTAAACTGGCTGCTTAGCACCACTACCTCTTCCACCCCCTTCTTACAACATTATTCTCCCCCGATACAGGCATCCATCAAGGCATGGAAAACACTCCATCACACCGAATGGTCCCATCTTCCGACCAAACCAATTTGCATTCCACTTAATACTTTACAACACCTCACCCCTGATCTACCTATACCACATTGGATTAAGGCTCAGGTATCATCCACCCAGGAACTACGCACCACAATCATCGACAAGCCCTTTCACGAAATACAAAAGCAAATAGGAGCCCCTAATAAAGACTTCTTGACGTACCTCAGGCTACAAAAATGCCTCACAGCACACTCCTCGCTGGAAGGAACCCTTCCCACAAAACTTTGGGAAAAAACAGGTGTTTTGCAAATTTAAGCCTCTGATGGACTGTGGCTTTTCGCAATCAACTCACTATGGGAACTCGCACAGAAAACACTTATGAGATGGTACATGACCCCCTACAGAATAGCCAAATTCCACAAACCCACATCACCTGACTGCTGGAGACACTGTGGGCACACAGGGACTCTAATCCACATTCTATGGTCCTGCCCCCTACTACGACCGCTCTGGAATGACATTCAAGTCATGCTCCAGGAAATCTTACACTTTCCTATTACCCTATCCCCACAGCTTGCCCTACTCAACCTCACTATAGATGACTTACTTCTCTGGTCCCCCCTGGGGTGGACTACCGGAATTGTGGCGGTAAACATCCCGATCAGAACCATGCAGTCTTCAGCTGAGAGAAAGTGCTCTTTTCAGGAAGTACTTCTTAAACCCGACATTACGGATTGTACTGTTTAGTTTTGTTTTCAATGCATTTACTCCAATTCCTAGTGAAGTTTTGACTCATGTCATTTCACCCATGTATGTTTGGTTTATGATCTTTGTCATCGGTTGAATTTTACATGTAACCGCATAACTTGTATCTTGAAAAGTTCAATAAAAATATTTGGAAAAAAAAAAAAAAAAAAAAGAACCATGCAGTCTTCAGCTGAGAGAAAGGTAGACCTCATTGTGCTTAGGGTACACTGGCGCAACTAATAAATCTTCCTGTCTGGGAGATACACCCATCCCTGAGAAGTGGAGAAAATTACCCCCAAATACAAAATTTTTTGGGAGGGATGGAGTTGGCTCTTTTGACTGTTTATTATACAACCAAAACTGTTTGGAGTCAGAAGGACCCAGTCTCGATGCTCTCTGAGTTGTTGAGCGGAGTCTCCCAGAATGATGATATTGTCTAATTAATAGTCAATTTTAGAGTAAGAAGAGAAATGATGGAGAGGAGAATCTTCGAGAATACTCTTGGTGCAGTACAGATGCCAAAAGGGAGGCATGTGAATTGATAATGATGGTCGCATACTGCGAACCTCAAAAATCTCTGATGTTGCTTTCTTATAGGGACATGCAGGTGCACGTCCGACAGGTCCACCGAAATGAGCCAGTTGTTCTTCTGGACCACCTTCATTATGGTCTGAAGGGACTCCATCTTGAATCGCCTGTTGAGGATGTAATTGTTCTGTCTTCTTAAATCCAACACAGGCCTCAAGGTCCCTGAAGATTTTGGCACCAGGAAGATTGGGGAATAGAAACCTCCCCCTCTCTCTTCTGCCGATACATGCTTGATGGCCCCTTTGGAGAAGAGTTTTTCTATATAGGTTCGCAAGGATTGTCTCTTCTCGGGACACTCTGGCCACTTCACAAAGGAATGTGGAGGGTGGTGTAAGAACTCTACAGAGTATCTGTTTTTTACAGTGTCCAGGGTCCAGGGATCGGTAACCTTTGCTGCTCAGACCCTCCAATAGGAGCTTAGCCTCGCTCCCATCAGACAAGCCTGGGTGGGCGCACCCTCAGAAGGACTTTTCATTTGTCTTGGCTGCCTGTGCTTGATGCGTCAGAGAAAGGAACTTTGAGTCCCTCTCCATTAAGGTCTCTCCTGTCCTGGCCTGTACCATTTTGCCTTCTGGAAGCGTTTGTAGGTTGACTGACTGGGTTGACTGGGTTGTCCAAGTGGTTTCTTTCGGCCAGGCTGAGGGAGAAGAGCCGATTTACATCCTGTGACTCTCTTAATTGCATCATTCAAGTTCTTTCCAAATAGTAGTTTGCCGTTGTATGGTATGTTGCACAAGGCCTTTTTGGAAGTTCCGTCTGCCGTCCAAAGGCAGAGCCACAGGGCCCTCCTTGCTGTAACAGCACTGGCCATAGATCTGGCTAACAGCTTTACTTAATGTACCGATGTCTCCGCAAGGTAATCCACTGAAATGTTTGGCTCCTCCAATGCTGTAACAATCTTTGAGGGGTCTACCCCTGCGTTTAAAGCAGTCTCAACGTTGGCAAGCCATGTCTTCAAGGCCCTTGACAAGGCCATCAAGGCAATGGCTGGACGAAGGGCCAACACAGACACGGAATAAATCCTTTTAATATCTGCATCCACCCAGTGATCCATTGGATCCCCGAAAGTAACCGAGTTCTCCAAAGGTAAGGACACATGCCATGCCAAACGCTGCAAGGCAGCATACACATTTGGTGGGGTCTCCCAAAGGCTAGCCTGTGAAGAAGACATGGGATACAGTTTTGAGCGTTTGTTTTGCAAATTACGTTTTTTATCCAGTTTCTCCCATTCGTCCACGATGAATTCCTTAATCTCCGGAAATACTGGAGAAGGTAGGTCCCTCCTTTTTCAGGTTAGGAAAGAACCTACGGCTCTTTTGTGGCAGGAGTGACTCTGACTCCCAATCCAGAGATACCTTAATTGCTTGCACAAAGGGGCCTACCAGATCATAATCAAAGGTCCCAGGCCCAGAATTCTCTGGATCCGAGGATAACTCTGATACACTCTCTTCAGGTGAGGCACAAGAAGTCTTGGGCTGTGTAAGTCTATGGGAAGAGTGTCTCGTTGGAATCGCCATGTCCTGGAGGCTCTCCTGTAGCTCCTCGCGGATATAGTCTTTAAACCTCCATGCATCATCCTCTTTATCTGCTGCCACTTCTCCAAGGCAGCCCTTGCAGATAAGCTTTCCAGGGAAGACTGGGAGTTTGCAGGCCCAGCACAGACCCTGTGGAGGATTTTGCGCTTGGGTCTGGGCAGGGGTAGATGTCTGGACACCCAGTTCATGCAGGTCAAGAGAGAGCGAGAGCCTCCGAACAGATGGATGGATTCATGGTGCCGCGGTGACACAGAACGTTGTCAGAACTTATGCTTTGATGAAAGTCTGCACTTTGGGCTTTGGCTCCTTCAAAACAGCCAAGTAAGACAATCGTGAGCAAATGGTTAGCACTCTTTTCCCCATCGTCCCACACCGCCCCCTCGTACCTTACTTTAGATCTTCGTTCTTCTGACCTGTGCGGTGTGCTCATCTAAAAAAAAAAACAATAATCACTGCATGAGACAGGGAGCACAGAGAGAAACTCTCTTCCCACCCCCTGTTTTTCTCCTTAAAAAAAAAAGAATGTGTGTCATGTCTCCTTTAAGCAGCTTACAGTGAGGGAAGGCAGCAGTGTGCAACCGGGGGCTTGCTAAGTCCACAGGCAGGTCACTAATCAGTCAAAGACTAAAAAAAGAAAAGAAAGATTACTTACACTTACTATTACTTACAGCCTCTCTGATAAGAAAAAGGAGGAAGAGAGAGACTGTCTTACCTGGAACTGACATGCAGAGATAACAGGAAGCCGGCCATCTGACTCTCTCTGCCTTTTGTTTAATCAGTTGCCAGGTGATTGGAGGGGAACCACCCTCCAACAGGATAAGGAAGAGAGAGAGAGCCTGGCATGCTGCTAAGGAGACACAGTATAGGAGAAAAACAAGTGTGCAGCCACAGCATCCCTGAGAAGCATCATATATGTCAGTAAATAATGTGCTGTCTAAGCAACAATGCCTATGACCCAGGCACAAGGATACCCTGGCTTACGGGGGATTTACCACCCACACACAGGGTCTTCCAAACCAGGAGAGGTAGAGAACCTGGGGGGAGGTGTGGTAGGTGGGATACTGCTCACTGACATCCATCCGATCTGGAAACTTTTGGCAGGTGGCGTGGAGCAATACAGTGCATTCGGTGGTGTATTGTTTCTAATACACTTCAGCCAGTGTATACAGTATATAATACAGGGTGTACAGTTTCTAATACACTTCTGGTGGTGTACACAGTATATAATACAGTGCAGCTGGTGTACAGTTTCTAAAACAGTGCAGGTGGTGTACACAGTATATAATACAGTGTTTACAGTTTCTAATACACTTCAGGGGGTCTATTAATGTATATATATATATATATATATATATATATATATATATATATACAGTCTAGTGTATATATATTAGAACTGTGGAAAGTAAAGACTAATTCCTCGATTAATCGTTAATATTTTTGATTGATTACAATTTTTTTGATCGATCAAAATTCTTTTTAAAAGTACACACCTTTCCGCCAGCTTCCGGGTCTTCAGGGAGTTCCGTTGGAGATCTGGTGACGTCACGGACATCGACGTCACCGGACTCCTCCCCCCTTCCCAAAGTGCCTCTGTCTGCTAATAAAGGGAGGAGGAGGAGTCTAGTGACGTTGAAGTTCTGATTGAACGTAACGCGTATGGGGGAGGAGCTACGCATGATGTCAACCGCTGCTGCCCTACGGAACTAACATGATTATTGGCTTTACATGCTGTGTTTTTATCATCTTTATGTGACTAGTTTGTGTTTGAACACAAAAATTCAATCTTATACTTAAGCGGTGAGCACTTAGATCTTTTCTTTCTACCCATGACCTGGCGTCCTTGATGAGATCTAAGGAGACATGAGAGAAGTTTATGGTCCGTGTTAACCCTTTTGATACCCGCTTGCATGATTACCTGTTTGCACAGGGCTCCATGCCATAAGGTGAGAGTGATTAGTTAGACCGTAGGTGAAGGGATTGTCACGCTACTGTGGAAAAAAAATTACTTACATCAGTGCTACAGTTTTAATTTAAAACGTATTTGTGTGAACTGTGAAGTTAAGTCATGGATTGTGAAAACTAACTAGTGTCGGGTGATTGTATATAGTCTATACCACATTTACCACTGACTAATGCCAAGTTGCAATGCAAGGAGATCAGCTAAAAGTAGTTGGATCTGTATATGCGTTATAATTGATCGAAATTAGTCGATAAATCGATTTAAAAAAAAATTTGATTAATGGAACACGAAAATTGTAATCAGTAACAGCCCTAATACATATATATCCCGAGCCGTATGTTAGTGACGTCAGCTGGAGCTGGAGGCAGCGGTGGAGAGTGCGCAGATGCATCAGGGAGCGGAGCTTTTTGAGCCCAAGATGTCAGAATAATAAAAGTAAGCGATTGTCTTATTCTGCAAATTTCAAACTGAGTGTAGTTAGCTATGCAAAAGAGCATGGGTCTAGAGCTGCAGAGAGACAGTTTGGACCTCCCCCACTGAGTGTATGATCAGACAGTGGAGAAAACAGAGGCTGAATAAAGTGATATGCTGCATAATATACTGGTTTGCAAACGTTACCTGCGGTAATTGCTAAATAAAACTTGGTTCTGTTTTACCTGTTTAACCACTTTCTTACCGGGCCTATTTTGGCCTATTTTTCTTCATGTAAACATCATAATTTTTTTGCTAGAAAATTACTCAGAACCTCCAAACATTATGTACGTTTTTTTTAGCAGACAACCTAGGGAATAAAATGGCGGTCATTGCAACTTTTTATCTCACACGGTATTTGCGCAATAATTTTTCAAACGCCTTTTTTTTGGAAAAAAAGCGGTTTCATGAATTAAAAAATAACAAAACAGTAAAGTTAGCCCGATTTTTTTATATAATATGAAAGATGATGTTACGCCGAGTAAATAGATACTGAACATGTCACGCTTTAAAATTGCGCACAACCGTGGAATGGCGCCAAACTTCGGTACTTAATAATCTCCATAGGCGACGCTTTCATTTTTTTTACAGGCTACCAGTTTAGAGTTACAGAGGAGGTCTAGTGCTAGAATTGTTGCACGTGCTCTAAAGCCCCATACACACGGTCGGATTTTCCGATGGATTCTGTCCTATCGGACAATGTTGTCGGAAATTCCGACCGTGTGTAGGCACCATCGGACAGTTTCCATCGGATTGTCCGACGGACAAAGTTCTATCTCCTGCTGGATAGATTTTTCGACAACAAAGTCCGATCACACCAATTCCGATCGTGTGTAGCGAATTCCGACGGACAAAGTGCTACGCATGCTCAGATCACATTACAAGACCAAAGCTATTGGCTACTAGCATCTACGTAGTCCCGTCATACGCAACGAACGTCACCACGTTCATAATGATCGGATTTTCCGACAACGTTGTCCGACCGTGTGTACGCAAAACCAACATCGGACAAAGTACGACGGACATGATCCGACGGACCTGGTCCTCGGATAATCCGAGCGTGTGTATGGGGCTTAACGCACGCGGCGATACCTCACATGTGTGGTTTGAGCGGCGTTTACATATGTGGGCGGGACTTGCGTGTGCGTCAGCTTCTGAGCGCGAGCTACAGGGGACAGGGGCATTTTAAATTATTTTTTTTTATTTATTTTTTTTTATTTTACTTCATTTTTTTTATTTTTATACTTTTTAAAAAAAAATATATTTTTTGGTTCACTTTTATTCCTATTACAAGGAATGTGACAGGTCCTCTTTATGGAGAGATGTGGGGTCAATAAGACCCCACATCTCTCCTCCAAGCTGGAAAGCATGAGATCGTTAAAAAATTTTTTACCGATCTCATGCTGACAGCCGCGATCGCGGCTTTGTTTACTTCCGGGTACCGGGCGTGACGTCATACCGTCGTGCCCGGTCCTCCGACGGTCATAGAGATGACTGGTGACCATCCGGTCACCGGAAATCTCTATGCTCGTCATCCGGCGGCGAGCGATTCTTTCTCCGGGCCCCCGATGGCACGGGAGAGCCCGGATGGCGGCAGGAGGGGGGGACGTCCCCTCCCGCTGCCTATAAGAACGATCAGGCGGCAGAACTGCCGCTATGATCATTCTTATGGTGCACAGAATCGCTGACTGGAAAGAATGATATCTGAATAATGCCAATAGCTGCACGCATCATTCAGATATCACCACTCAAAGTCAAGGACGTCATATGACGTCCTTGGTAAGCAAGTGGTTAAAATATTGATTTCTTCACTTTGGGTTGGAAAAGTGGGGGGCGTCTTATACATGGGGGCAGGGCCGATCCGTCCCGGGGTGCACGGGGTGCAGTGCACCCAGGCGCCACAGAGGTGGGGGCGCTGGAGCGCCAGAGTGCTCCGCTCCCTCCTCCTCTCCTGGCCGTAGGCGGCGCGGCTCTCTCCGCCTGTCACAGCCGCGGCCGCGGGAGCGGCCGCGCAGTGACGCCACGGGGGGGGGGGCGCTCCGTGGCCGAGCCCGACTTGTTTAGAACAGAGCGCGTGTGATGCTGGTGGGCAGGAGGCGGAAGTTAAACACAGGAGGAATCCTGTGTTTAACTTCCGCCTTCTGCCCACCAGCACAAGCATCACACACGCTCTGTTCTCCACCCGGGCGGCGCGGCTGCACACTGTCCTGGGGGGTCTATACTAATGTGGGTGGGGGGTTTGTCCTGGGGGGTCTATACTAATGTGGGGGGGTTGTCCTGGGGGGGTCTATACTAATGTGGTGGGGGTGGTTTGTCCTGGGGGGGTCTATACAAATGTGGGGGGGTTTGTCCTAGGGGGTCTACTAATGTGGGGGGGTTTGTCCTGGGGGGTCTATACTAATGTGGGGGGGGGGGGTTGTCCTGGGCGGTCTATACCAATGTGGGGTGGGGGGGTTTGTCCTGGGGGGTCTATACTAATGTGGGGGGGTGGTTTGTCCTGGGGGGTCTATACCAATGTGGGGGGGTGGTTTGTCCTGGGGGGTCTATACTAATGTGGGGGGGGGGTTTGTCCTGGGGGGTCTATACTAATGTGGGGGGGGGTTGTCCTGGGGGGTCTATACTAATGTGGGGGGGGGTTGTCCTGGGGGGTCTATACTAATGTGGGGGGGGTGGTTTGTCCTGGGGGGGTCTATACTAATGTGGGGGGGTGGTTTGTCCTGGGGGGGTCTATACTAATGTGGGGGGGTGGTTTGTCCTGGGGGGTCTATACTAATGTGGGGGGGGGTTGTCCTGGGGGGGGTCTATACTAATGTGGGGGGGGGGGGGTTGGTGGGGGGGTTTTGTCCTGTGGGGGTCTATACCAATGTGGGGGGTGGTTTGTCCTGGGGGGTCTATATTAATGTAGGGGTGGTTTGTCCTGGGGGTCTATATTAATGTAGGGGGGGGGGTTGTCCTGGGGGGTCTATACTAATGTATGGGGGCTGGTTTGTCCTGGGGGGGTCTATACTAATGTGGGGAGTGGTTCGTCCTGGGGGGTCTATACTAATGTGGGGGGTGGTTTGTCCTGGGGGGTCTATACTAATGTGGGGGGTGGTTTGTCCTGGGGGGGTCTATACTAATGTGGGGGGTGGTTCGGCCTGGGGGGTCTATACTAATGTGGGGGGGGGTGGTTTGTCCTGGGGGGGTCTATACTAATGTGGGGGGTTCGTCCTGGGGGGGTCTATACTAATGTGGGGGGGTGGTTTGTCCTGAGGGGGTCTATACTAATGTGGGGGGGTAGTTTGTCCTGGGGGTCTATACTAATGTGGGTGGCGGGCTGGTTTGTCCTGGGGGGTTTATACTAATGTAGGGGGGGTTTGTCCTGGGGGGTCTATACTAATGGGGGGGGTTTGTCCTGGGGGGGCTATACTAATGTGGGGGGGTCTGTACTAATGTGGGGGGGGGGGTTGTCCTGGGGGGTCTATACTAATGGAGGGGGTGGTTTGTCCTGGGGGTCTGTACTAATGGAGGGGGGTGGTTTGTCCTGGGGGGGTCTGTACTAATGGAGGGGGGGGTGGTTTGTTCTGGGGGGTTTGTACTAATGTAGGGGGGGGAAAGGTTTGTCCTGAGGGGGGGTCTATACTGATAAAGGGGGGTGTTTTGTCCTGGGGGTCTATACTGATGGGGGTCTGTCCTGAGGGAGGTATGTATACTTAGTGAAGGGTCTGCACTGACGGAGGGGGGGTCTATACTTAATGGAGTGGGGTCTGTACTGAGGGACGACTATAGTTGGTGGAGGGGGTGATACCATGTTTTACTGCACCAGGTGACACCAACCCTAGTGATGCCACTGCAGCTGCGGGCTCTTATTTCCCCTCTCCCTCACCTCCTCGTGCGCTGCTGTACTAATGAGCGGCGCACTATGTTTCTTCCCCCGCCTTCATAACGGCCAGGGAAGAAAAAACAAAGGAGCAAAGAAAAGGATTGTGGGACATGTGGTCCCAAGAACTGGCAGCCCCACTGTAACAAGAAAACTGCAGCCCAAACAGCATGCTCCGCTGAATGGGAGAGAGAAAGCCAGGAGCCCGGGAAAGCTTTCAGGGAAGGGCACCCAGGACTCCAGAGGGAGAGGGCAGTGCTGAGAGAACACCATCAGAGAGAGAAAAAGCCACACAGCCTGGCACCATCCCTGGTGGAGGAAGGAATGGAGTCATTGCAGGAATACAGATCTGGGCTCTACCCAGCGGAGTCGCCACGGGCAATTCAGAGTGAGCTGACTCCTGATCAGAGGAACCGTTGTTGCTGTATCACTGGGTCAGGTGAGAGGGCCGATCGGCCATTATTTACTACCATCTCTTGAAACATGTCTGCAGTCTCTGACCATCTCCTGTATTGTGTGCAGCCTGACCATCTCCTGTACTATGATTGCAGTCTCTGACCGTCTCTAGTATCATGTCTACAGTCTCTGACCGTCTCCTGTACTATGATTGCAGTCTATGACTGTCTCTAGTATCATGTCTACAGTCTCTGACCATCTCCTGTACTATGTCTGGGGGCTCTTTCTAATAGACTCTCTAACAGAAGCCCCCTCTGTGTGCATCAGAGAGACTGCCCTCCAGGTCTCATTAGTGTACGCCCTTCCTGTATTTTATTTATTGGTAAAAGATCATGGGAGGATCCCAGGGTAACGAAGACTTCTTACGGGAACATCTCTGTGTTGAAGTCGTTGTCATAGAAAAATTTGTAAAGGGGAGGAGTTGGTAAGATGACCACGCCCACGTGGGGGCGCCAGAAATATTTCTGCACCCAGGCGTCTGTGACCCTAGGATCAGCCCTGCATGGGGGCGTCTTATTAGGGATGAGCTTCGAGTTTGAGTCAAACTCATGTTCGACTGGAACATTGCCTGTTCGCCTGTTCACCGATCAGCGAACAATTTGGGGTGTTCACGGCAAATTCGAAAAGCACCCTGTAAAAGTCTATGGAGAAATCTAAAGTTCTAATTTTAAAAGCCTATATGCAAGTTATTGTCATAAAAAGTGTTTGGGGACCTGGGTCCTGCCCCAGGAGACATGTATCAATGCAAAAAAAGTTTTAAAAACTGACGTTTTTTTCAGGAGCAGTGATTTTAATAATGCTTAAAGTGAAACAATAAAAGTGTAATATTCCTTTAAATTTCATACCTGGGGGGTGTGTATAGTATGTCTGTAAAGGGGCGCATGTTTCCCGTGCTTAGAACTGTCCCTGCACAAAGTGTAATTTTTGCAGGAAAAAAAGCTATTTAAAATCACTCGTGGCTATAATGAATTGTTGGCTCCCATAATACAGAGAACAGTCATTAAAAGTCATTGATAAAAAAAAAAAAAAGAGTGGGGTTCCCCCCAAATTCAATTACCAGGCCCTTCAGGTCTGGTATGTATATTAAGGGCAACCCGGGTCAAATTTAAAAAAAAATTACGTGGGGTTCCCCCTCAAAATCCATACCAGACCCTTATCTGAGCAAACAACCAGGAAGGCCGCAGGAAAAGAGGGGGACAAGAGAGCGCCCCCCCCCTCCTGAACCGTACCAGGCCACATGCCCTCAACATGGGAGGATGCTTTGGGGATCTGTGACCCCTTAAAGCACCATGTCCCAATGTTGATGAGGAGAAGGGTCTCATCCCCACAACCCTGGCCGGTGGTTGTGGGGGTCTGCGGGCAGGGGGCTTATCAGAATCTGGAAGCCCCCTTTAACAAGGGGACCCCCAGATCCCGCCCCCCATTTGAAGTGGTAAGGGGGTACAAAAGTACCCCTACCATTTCACAAAGAAAGTGTAAAAAATAGTTAAAAAACACATAGACACCGTTGGGAAAAGTCCTTTATTAAAAATAAAAAAATAAAAAAAAGATTCCAGCGGTGGTAATCCACTCTTGCTATCCAGCGATGGGTGGTCTCTTCTCCGGGGTCCAGCGATGGCTGATCTCTTCTCCGACGTCCAGCGCAGCGCATCCTGTCTCCATGGAGACACTGAGAGAATCCCATCTTAGCAGAGGAGGACCAGGCCACTCGTCATCTGACCCTGCCCCCCTCTGACGCAACGCAAGGGGGGAGCTGGGCTTCCCCAGTGATGTACGGGTGACCCTGTCCCCTCTGATGTAACGGAAACCTGCGTTACATCAGAGGGGGGAAGGGGTCACCCGTATATCACTGGGGAAGCCCAGCTTTTCCCTTGCGTCAGAGGGGGCAGGGTCACCCTTACATCACTGGGGAAGCCTGGGTTTCCCCAGTGACATACGGGTGACCCACCCCCCTCTGATGTAAC
This sequence comes from Lithobates sylvaticus, assembly GCA_028564925.1. NCBI lineage: Eukaryota > Metazoa > Chordata > Amphibia > Anura > Ranidae > Lithobates > Lithobates sylvaticus. The sequence continues at coordinate 89,403,714 of CM053034.1, forward strand.
ACAGGTTTCCGTTACATCAGAGGGGGGCGGGGTCACCCGTACATCACTGGGGAAGCCCAGCTTTTCCTTGCGTCAGAGGGGGCGGGGTCACCCTTACATCACTGGGGAAGCCTGGGTTTCCCCAGTGACGTACGGGTGACCCCGCCCCCCTCTGATGTAACGCAGGTTTTTGTTACATCAGAGGGGGGCAGGGTCACCCGTACATCACTGGGGAAGCCCAGCTCCCCCCTTGCGTTGTGTCAGAGGGGGCGGGGTCAGATGACGAGTGGCCCGGTCCTCCTCTGCTAAGACGGGATTCCCTCAGTGTCTCCATGGAGACAGGATGTGCTGCGCTGGACGTCAGAGAAGAGATCAGCCATCGCTGGACTCCGGAGAAGAGACCACCCATCGCTGGATAGCAAGAGTAGAGTACCACCGCTGGAATCTTTTTTTATTTTTTTTATTTTTTTTAATAAAGGACTTTTCCCAACGGTGTCTGTGTGTTTTTTAACTATTTTTTACACTTTCTTTGTGAAATGGTAGGGGTACTTTTGTACCCCCTTACCACTTCAAATGGGGGTGGGATCTGGGGGTCCCCTTGTTAAAGGGGGCTTCCAGATTCTGATAAGCCCCCTGCCCGCAGACCCCCACAACCACCGGCCAGGGTTGTGGGGATGAGACCATTCTCCTCATCAACATTGGGACATGGTGCTTTAAGGGGTCACAGATCCCCAAAGCATCCTCCCAATGTTGAGGGCATGTGGCCTGGTATGGTTCAGGAGGGGGGGCGCTCTCTTGTCCCCTCCCCTCTTTTCCTGCGGCCTTCCTGGTTGCGTGCTCAGATAAGGTTCTGGTATGGATTTTGAGGGGGACCCCCACGCCATTTTTTGTTTAAATTTGGCGTGGAGTTCCCCTTAAATTCCATACCAGACCTGAAGGATCTGGTATGGATGTTTAGGGGGAACCCCACGTAATTTTTTTTTTTTATTCGACCTAGGGTTCCCCTTAATATCCATACCAGACCTGAGGGCCTGGTAATTGAATTTGGGGGGAACCCCACGCTTTTTTTTTTATCAATGACTTTCAATGACTGTTCTCTGTATTATGGGAGTCGACAAATCATTATAGCCACGAGTGATTTTAAATAGCTTTTTTTCCTGCAAAAATTACACTTTGTGCAGGGACAGTTCTAAGCACGGAAAACATGCGCCCCTTTACAGACATACTATACACACCCCCTAGGTACGAAATTTAAAGGAATATTACACTTTTATTGTTTCACTTTAAGCATTATTAAAATCACTGCTCCTGAAAAAACATCAGTTTTTAAAACTTTTTTTTGCATTGATACATGTCCCCTGGGGCAGGACCCAGGTCCCCAAACACTTTTTATGACAATAACTTGCATATTAGCCTTTAAAATTAGCACTTTTGATTTTGATTTTGAACATTCGAGTCCCATAGACTTTAATAGGGTTCTAAAGTTCACACGAACTTTAGGTATGTTCGCAGTTTCTGGTGCGAACCGAACAGGGGGGTGTCCAGCTCATCCCTACATCTTATACATGTAAAAATACGGTATATAGGGATGGTCCCGATGTTCGAGTCGAAGGTAAGTTCGACTCGAACATCGGGTGTTCGCCGAATGGTGAACAATTTGGAGTGTTCGCGGCAAATTCGAAAGCCGCGGAACACCCTTTAAATGTTTATGGGAGAAATCAAAAGTGATCATTTTAAAGGCTTATATGCATGGTATTGTCATAAAAAGTGTTTTGGGACCTGGGTCCTGCACCAGGGGACATGTATCAATGCAAAAAAAAAGTTTTAAAAGCAGCCGTTTTTTCGGGAACAGTGATTTTAATAATGCTTAAAGTGAAACAATAAAAGTGTAATATTCCTTTAAATTTTGTACCTGTGGGGTGTCTATAGTATGCCTGTAAAGTGGCACGTTTCCCGTGTTTAGAACAGTCAGAGAGCAAAATTATATTTCTGAAGGAATAAAAGTAATTTAAATGTACTCGCGGCTATAATGGATTGTTGGTCCAAGAACTCCAAGAACTATTTTACAAATGCTTGAGGAGTTAAAGTAGATAGGCCTCAAGCCTGCTCAGGGTCAGTTGCTCTGCTCCTCCGTGGGACTACAGATCCCAGCGAGGCCTGTATTTGAGTCTAACTGCGTGTGAAAGTTAACAACTGTGGGTCTGTGACCCGCTCACCAACTGTCCCGCTACATACCTAATCTACAGGTGGAAATGGCCCAGGCATTTTCCAAGCTTACCCAGTGACTTATCTCATCTATAAAGCTATTCCCTACCTGAATGTTTTTCCCCCTTATTTTGGTGTACATTTTTTTTTTAAATCAGAAAAAGGTTTATTGAAAAATTGAACAGGTAAAACCGTACAAAATAACAACATACAGAAGTATCCACATTTCAGTAAAGAAGTACGGTACATCTTATTAGAATGAGTGAATGGGTTCATCACAATTATGATTAACCATGGTATAATGTCATTAGCTGACTATAACAGTATTATATACTCTGCGGTGCGCACATATAAAGGTGCCTTGGGCACGAGAGATACATTCTACATGGCTGAACCACGGATACATATAAAACCAAAGAAAAGGAAAAAAGGAAGAGGAAACAAAAAAGAAAACATCTTATAGGAATAACTGAGGAAGAGATAGATAGCTAGACTCTTTTGTCTTTTGAGATAGTAGGGGGGTGCCTTTTTCTTCTAGTGCCTCGTGCTTGTCTATGCTTATGTCACGAGATATCATGCCAGTGCCTGTGTTGCTGTCCTAATCTAGATCAGCTAATCAATCGTTAGAATTGCATCAGGTTACATTTGCAATAGCCTGTCAGTTATTAATTGGGCCGGTGCCAGCCCCGGCATGTCCAGCCAGTTTTGCCACAGATTGTAGAATTTTTTGGGTGCGTTCCTATGCTGGTAAGTGAGCTTTTCCCGTATCAGCATGTTATTTACCATATCCACCCAGCCCTTACCTGTGGGAACCCTAGGTGTAATCCAGAAGCGTGCAATTGCCTTACGTGCTAGGTATAATAGACGCAGTATTGCCGTATGTCCACTGGGTGAGAGGGTTGGTATTTCCAATGCACCAAGGAGACATACAATCGGGTCGTTTATTACTGGGAGTTGGAACACCTGTGAGATGGTTGTTAAAACAAATTGCCAGTACCGGAATAATTTCGGGCATTTCCACATCATATGTAACAAATCCCCCTCTTCTCTAGTGCATTTCGGGCACAATGGAGAATCCCTTAGGCCCCATTTGTGTAGTCTGGTTGGAGTTCTATAGACCCTATGAAGTAGAAATAGGTGGGATAGTCTATGGGAGGCAGAGACCGATACCAATGGGGCTGAGGTCAAACACAGCTCCCACTGCTCTCCGTCTATGGGACCCAAGTCCTTCTCCCAGCCGTGTCTGCAAGCTAATTTGGATGCATCGTGCGATATGTTGATCAATCTCACGTACACCCTGGAGATCATGCCCTTCCTGTCATCTGCCGCCAGCACATCATTCATTAGTGGATGTGTTACCAACGTGAGAGAGGAGAGCCTGAGCTCACTCTGCACTGCGTGTCGCAGCTGGAGATATTGAAAGAAGCATACCCTGGGAATCGCAAATTCCCCTTGTAAATCCGTAAAAGACTTAAACACTGAACCTCTGAACAATTGAGCAATGTAACGCACTCCCAACTCTTCCCACTGATGAAAGTCTGTGAGTTTGGCCAGCTCTTTAAAGTAAGTATTTCTCCAGATGGGAGTGAAGTGACATACCCCCCTTATGCGCATAAGAGACCTAATGTACTTCCAAAGTGTGTTGAGAAGTGTGATCGTGGGGAGGGTTTGTGGGATGTGGGTGAGACCCGCCTCTAGGTGGGATAGTACCGTGAGTGTGGAGTCTTGCGGGATCAACAGGGACCTAATGGGGTCTTTGTCATCCACTGTTCCCCACCCCCCTAGGTGTTGGATTTGTGAGGCGACAAAGTAGTATCTGGCATGTGGTACGGCGAGTCCCCCTTGGTCTTTGGCCAGTTGCAATGAGTTTAGGCTGATCCTAGCTGACTTGTTGCCCCAGATCAGCGCTCTGAATTGAGCATCTATCTGAGAGAACCATTTATGAGGTATCCAAACAGGGGTGTTATGAAACACATATAGGAGTTGGGGGGCCCATACCATTTTAATTAAGTTCGCTCGTCCGGTGACAGAAATAGGCAATTTCACCCACACCGCACACTTCTGCCTAAATTTGTGCAGCAAAGGCGTGAGGTTCAGTGATAAGTATTGATTGGGGTCGGCTGTCACTTGTATCCCAAGGTAGCGAAATTCGTTCACTATTTGTATATCCTTGGCACAGTCTGGGAGAGGTTTCAATAGTGGGTCTAGGGGTAGAATGACTGATTTGTTCCAGTTAATAGTGAAACCTGACAGCTCCCCGAAGTCCGCGATCAATTGCATCGTGTGCCTCAACGAGCCGTCCGTGTCTCCTAGATAAATTAAAGTGTCATCTGCGTATAAAGAAATAATGTCCTGTTTAAGACCCCTACGGAACCCAATTATGTCTAGTGATTCTCTTGCATGAATGGCCAAGGGTTCGAGAGCCATTGCAAATAACAGGGGTGATAGAGGACACCCCTGTCGTGTGCCCCTGAAAAGCGTGAAAGAATCAGATACCTCTCCATTGACCCGCATTCTCGCAGTAGGGTTGTTATATAATAACTGGACCCATCTGAGGAAGGAGGGACCCACCCCAAATCTTTCCAATGTTTCCCATAGATATAGCCATTCAACGCTGTCGAAAGCTTTGGCAGCGTCAAGTGACAGGACTGCTCTGTTGCCCGGGTCATCCACTGGGATCTGTAGGTTGAGAAACAGTCTACGTAAGTTATGTGTCGTCGATCTGGTCGGGATGAACCCAGATTGGTCTCTGTGAATTACTGATTGTATACACTTGGCTAACCTGTTGGCCAATACTCTGGCCAGCAGTTTAACGTCAAAAGTGAGCAGGGATATCGGTCGGTAAGAATCCGGTGATATCGCAGCTTTGCCCGGTTTTAGAAGGACCACTATCAGAGCCTCAGTCATGGAGGGTGGAAGGCTACCGGTCTCGAAGGCCCTGTTATATACATTCAAAAGAACTGGGATCAAATGTGAGGCGTACCTCTTATAGACTTCCGAGGGGAGTCCGTCTGACCCTGGGGCCTTTCCATTTTTTGTTTGTGCTAATGCTTCTAGTAATTCCTCTTCAGAGAGAGGTGCATTCAGTTGGGAGGCGTCTGATTTCGAGAATTTTGGCAAGGGATGCCTGTCTAAGAATGTGTGTATTTCTGTCTTCGTTGGGTTTACTTTGGAGGTATATACGTCTTGGAAAAAGTCTTTAAAAATCCCCATGATTTCTGGGGTAGAATGATGGAGTGTACCCTGTTTGTCGGCCATTGCCACTATATGTGCCGCCGGCTGTTGTGACTTGGCTAACATGGCCAGCATGTGGCCAGTATTTTCTCCTTCCTCATAGTGTGCCTGTTGAAGGAAAAAGCGTTTGTTTTCAGCTAATTGTAACGTGAGGTTCTTTAGCATGGTTTGGGCAGAGAGCCATGTGCTCTTGGTGCTATCGCTTGGGTCTGCTATATATTGTGTTTCTGCTTTACCTGCTTCCGCCCTTACTAGATTCTCCCATTCCTTGGTTTTAGACTTAATATGCGAGATCTCTCTGATAAACTGTCCCCGTAAGTAAGCTTTGGTTGCATCCCATACTATAGTCAGGTCAGCAGACCCTATGTTTTGCTGAAAAAAAATGGTCAAGAGGTTGCTAATTGGGTCTGGGTCTGGTAGCAGAGCCAACCAGAATGGGTTCAATTTCCATGTACCCCTAACTTTAACCATCCCCATATGTACATCTACGGACAGTGGAGAGTGGTCAGAGACATGTCTAGCATGGTATTGTGAGGTGACAATTAATGGAAGCATATATTCATTGCCCAGAGCTAGATCAATGCGCGATAATCCTCCAATGGAGGCAGATTGACAGGAATAAGCTTTGGTATCAGGGTTGTGCATCCTCCATACGTCTACAAGGCCCATCTCCTGGAGGAGACGAGCAAATGGTGTGGGTTTTTGGCTGCTTTGCGGCCCTGGTCCCCCAGTGGAGCTCAATTTATCCTTGCTTCTGTCAATAAGATTGTTAAAATCACCTATTGTCAACAATGGTACGCCCGGGAACTGCGCCATGTAAGACGCAAGTAGTGTAAGCACGGTTGTTGAGAACGGAGGAGGGATGTACAATCCTGCCAAGATACATTTGGTCCCATAAAGGGAGCACAGCAAAAATATATAACGACCTTCCGGGTCAATTTTAATGTCTAGTGGGGAGAATTGTGTCCCCCTTTTTATCAGGATACTCACCCCCCTCGAGTACACCGAGTAGGTGGCATGGTACTGATGACAAAATTGTCTCACAGCAAAAGAGGGGGTGTCTGTCGGGGGGAGGTGAGTCTCCTGTAGGCATACCACATCCGCTTGTATGCGCTTGACAGTTCGCATGACTGCCAGGCGCTTGATCGGATTGTTTAGGCCCCTTACATTCCAGGACAGAACTCTCGTCACTCCTGACATTCAAATAACATTTTCATATTTACTCGGATATTTAGTACATAAGACACCCGTATTGGGAGAGCTATATTAACCTTGCCCTTAAGTAGGGCTTTGTGCCATTGTGGCATTTTGGCTGTAGGGAAAAAACAATCAATGTTCAGCAACAAAGGCATTTGTGACCTATAATTAGCATTTGCATAGAGCATGAGTCTCGTAAATACTATACCAGCAATTCTGGTGATCATGGTGGCAGTCCTTGAAGAGGGGGGAGGGAAAAAAAAATGATAAAAAAGACAAGAGTGGAAGAAAGAAAAAAAAGAAGCAACATATGGCCAACAGGGCCTCTCCTTGAATCTTGAGCTTGAACTTGAATGGGGAGTCAATCCTATCCATTCTGGGGGCAACAGTGGAAGTGCACTTACGTGTCCCAACCTTCTCCACAGCAAGAACATTAGCCGTGCGTATGTGCGTGTATTCAGAGAACAACCGGAGTTCTGGATAGCTGGCTCCGCCTTCTCTGCAACTTCTATAGGGAATCAACAAGTGGTGAAGAAAACCAGATCTGTGCAAAAGAGTGATGGACACCTCATGTTGGTGCGTTGCGCCTGTTTCTGGCGGCTCGGATCGATTGCTCTTCCCGGTCCAGCCATTGTGCTGCTGTAGAAGGGGAATCAAAGAATTGGGCTGAGCCCATGACTTCTACTCTGAGGCGAGCTGGGTAAAGCATTGCATATTTCAGTTCTAGGTCTCTGAGTCTTTTCTTGACATCAGTGAATTTAGCTCGTTTTTTCTGTAAGTCAGCAGAGAAATCAGGGAAGAATGAGATTTTAGCGTTGTCAAGTTTGAGTGCTGCAGGTTTAATCCTGGCATTGGAGAGGACCGCATCTCTGTCCTTGTAATTAAGGAGTTTAAACAGGAAAGGCCTTGGGGGGGCGCCTGGTGGTGGAGGTCTGGCCGGAACCCTGTGAGCCCTTTCCACTGAGAACATGGGGGAGAAGACCTCCGCCCCAAATGCATTGGTCAGCCATTTTTCAATAAAGTCTACAGGGTTTTTGCCCTCCATACGCTCAGGGATACCAATGGCCCTTATATTGTTTCTCCTCATTCTGTTCTCCATTTCATCTAAGCGAGCTACATGCTGTGCGAGTAAATGGTTATTATAGGAAAGGTCATTTTGCATTGGCGCTAGGTCATCTTCCATGGCGCTCACTCTCCCCTCTAAGGCAGCTGTCCTCTCCCTTATCTTCTGCGTGTCCTGGCGCAGAAATGTCATTTCTGCTTTAACCCCCTTGATGTCTGATGTGAGTGCTGCTAGCGATGTGTTGCATGAAGTAACCGCAGCAAAGATGTCCCTGAGTGTGGGTTCGTTTTCCCCTTCAGGGCTAGGTATGGATTGCGGCCTAGCGGGCAGGCCTTGTGGGGTACTCACTGCGTCCCAGGGAAATATGGCGCCGTTAGAGTCCTCCAGCGGTACTGTGTCGTCTCCCTCCATCGCTTCTTTCGGGGACTCCTCCGGGGGGGGGGATTGATCTGAGGTGATCGGCATGGAGAACAGCTTAGCCGCTGCCTCTCTGTGGATATCCTTCGCCGAGCGCTGAGCGGTGGCGCCATGATGGCCCATGAGGTCTGTGCCGCGCGATGGCGCGTGTCGTCTGGTGGTCGACATCTGGTCTCCCCGGAGGTGAGTATCGGTGCCTGTAGGTGCCAGGGGTTAGCAGGGCTCAGGTAAGGTGGTTTTTTAGGCGGATGGAAGCGGATTCCCAGGATTAGTTCAGGATGTTCGGCGGAGCTCCTCACAAGTGCGTCCGGCTACATCCGCTGCCTGGCCACGCCCCCTCTTCCCAAGTATTCTTACTTCAAACAGAATACTCATTTCGCATCATTTCATAGCTACTCTCATTTCATCATTTCTTTGTTCCTTGTAGTTTAATATTTGAAAATTTCAAACCGTCACTGTATAGTGAATAACATGCTATTGTCAAATGGAAAGAGGTTACAGAGATGCCATTGATCGTGGAGATAAAGTGTTTTACAAAAAAGAAAATATAAAATACACTACACGGTTGCTAGAAATGTTTGTGTAATATAAAAACAGCTGTTACACAGCACTAGGGATGGGAAAATCTGTCCTGGTTTGATTTGTGGTGGGGAGAGGGAGGTTGTCAAATCCTGTTTGAAGTTTGCAAAACCCAAAGCTGGGCATTGCCATGCTGTATATTAAACAAAACAAAAAATGTTTTACAATTTACTGTGCAGCAGGAAGAGGGCTCTTTTAAGAAAACTTGGAAGGTGACATGGGAAACAACACCAGTTGTTTACATAGCATGCTTGCAAAAAAGCCTTTAAGCTGTATGTGGTGTTAAGAAACAGTAACATTTCCAGGGACAGTGTCAGGGATATTTTGTTATTATTATTATTATTATACAGGATTTATAAAGCGCCAACAGTTTAACATGAGGGCAGACAGTACAGTTACAACACAATTCAATACAGGGGGAATCAGAGGGCCCTGCTCGTTAGAGCTTACAATACAAAAGGGAGGGTCAAGTAATACAAATGGTAACAACTTTTGGGGATTAGCTGATGGAGTTAGTTGAAATACAGTTGTTAGGTGGAGGCAGGATAGGCTTCCCTGAAGAAAACTATTTTCAGGGATCGCCAAAAAGGCCACAGAGTAGGGGATAGCCAGACAGATTGGGGTAGGGAGTTCAATAGGATGGGAGAAACTTGGGGAAAGTACTGTAGGAAAGCATGGGCAGAGCTCACAAGGGAGCTAGAGAACAGAATATATTTGGAAGAACGAAGAGCATGATTTGGTTGATGTAATGATGTAGCTTGGGAGCCGAGCTATGAATGGCTTTTTTATTGTTCTTTAATTCTTATTACGTTATTGTTAGCATTTTGATTTTAATTTGTTGGGTGAGTGGTGGCCAATGAAAGGATTGGCAGAGTGGAAGCAGACACTGAATGGCTGATAAGGTAGATGAGTCTGGCAGCAGCATTCATGGTGGATTGAAGGGGGAAAGCAAAGGCAAAGGTAATCCAATGAGGAGGGAGTTACAGTAGTCCAGGCATGAGATGACCAGAGTGAATTAGAAGCTTTGTCTTGTCATTGCTTAGGAAGGGGAGTATTTTGGACATGTTGCGGAGGTTAGGCATGGGAGGAATGGGTTGATGGTTGTAACGTTGATCTTGATTGAGAAGTCAGGGGGGCACGTGGGGGGAGGAAATATTATGAGCTCAGTTTGGATAGATTGAGTTTGAGGAACTCTGCCAAAAAATCCATAGCATTCCAGCTGCTGTTGTGATCTTACATGTACTGATCATAAAGTTGGCATTTTTTTCTTATCTTTCACAGTCCCATATACTGTTCGCTCATTTTTATTTTTAACTCCCTTTTTTTGTCCCTGCATATTGTTTTTGCAGGGACACTGGATGCAGTTTTGTGTCATATTATTAATTTTTTAAAGCCAAAGACCTCTTGTGTGCTTGTGGATATAATTATTGCATTTTCAGACCATATATCCCCAGCATTTTTTAAAACCCCCTTTAGGATTCATTATGGTACCGCCATAAGTAGAGATGGTCCCGATGTTTGAATAGAACTAAGGTTCCACTCAAACATCAGGTGTTCGTTTGTCTGCAAATGAACCGAACATATGGGGCAAATTTTAGCGCCATGGAGTGCCCCATAATGCACTGCCGGGATCACGGGATCGCAGTGCATTGACGGCTGATGCTTGGCCAAAGCATGCACATGACCTGCATGCTTTGGCCAATCACAGTACAATCTGCTCGGAGAGCCATAATTGGCCAGAGGCAGGGTGCCAATCATGGCTCAGGGGGCTAAGTCCACGCCCCACACTATATAAGGCTGCTTACACGGCAGCCATATGTAGTGTGATAACATGGATAGATTGAGGGAACTTGAGCTAGATTAGGCAGGTTAGTTAGTGGCGTGCAGGCAGTTTAGTATATATATATAGTGCAGTCAGTGTAGAATATATATACAGTGCAGGCAATGTATTAATATATATATACTGTGCAGTAGTGTGTATATATATATATATATATATATATATATATATATATATATATATATATATATATATTATATAGATATAGATATTTATATACAATGCATTCATTGCAGACTATATATACAGTGCAGGCACGGACAAGGACCTCTTTCCTACAACCCTGGCATTTCTATGTCGGGGTCTGCATTTGGGGGGCTTATCAGAATCTGGAATCCCCCTTTAACAAGTAATTCCTGATGACGTAGTAATACCTGCTCCTGACTCAAGATGAAGAGGAGGGCAACATTGTCACTATGTTCTAAGAGCAAAATCTATTTGATTTTTTTTATGTTAAACTCGGAGCATAATTAATAACAGCTACTATGACCTCTCCGGGTTACAGGATACCTCAGGGGCTGTTAATCATTATAAATATTAGACTCAAACTAGAGAGGGTTGGTGTTTCACATTACGCTGTACTTTTTTCAAATTCAATTTTACTTGCGCTGGAAGGTCCCAGTGGATAGTAAACATAACTTAATTTACTGAATTAACAAAACTGTAATAAGGTAAGAAAGAGAAGTGGAATCCAAGTCAAAAACGACTTACTTCTTCAAAGGTACCACCATCCCAAAAACGTATTTAGACCTTGAGGTGCCTTCCGGTCACGTCACTTCCGGGTCCCAGCTTCCGATTTATCCTTCAGCGGCAGTGGAATGCATGCCAACTCCCAGTGGGAGCAGGGCAGAGTGTGGCTTCCATACAACCTATATGCAAATCGCTCCTAGTGCGGGGATACTGGCACAAATAAATTGACTTCTAAGTGCTGTTGCAGTTTTATGTGATTTTATTCCTTATCACTGTGGACATTCATCCAGTATGGGTATCATCAGTCCCTCTACTATTTTTTTCCTATTTTATTTTCATTTATTTTTATTGGCGCAGCTCTTTTCTACCCTATGTGCTTTTGTGTGTGTATCCCACGTTGAGCAGCAGCCTCTGGTTATTATTTACAACCTGTTAGCACGGTTTTTATTTTTGTTATTGAATGGCCAGGGTTGTCGGGAAGAGGTCGTTGTCCCCATAAACATATGGACAAGGTGCATGGGACTCCCAAGCACCCTCCCCATGTTGAGGGCATGTGGCATGGTATGGTTCAGGGAGGGGGGGACGCTTGGTCACTCTCACCCCTATACTGTCCTCCAGGCTGTATGCTGTATTTTTTTTACATTTTGTCATGGAGTTCCCCTTAAAATCCATACCAGACCTAAAGGGCCTGGTATGGACTGAGGGGGGGGGGCCCACAATGTTTTTTTTTTCCTTGACTTTTAATGAATATTGCCCGGGAGCAAGTTTAAATTAATATTTTTATTCCTTTAGAAATGTAATTTTGCTGCAGCACTGTTCTACACATTACACAGATGTGCCACTTTACAGGCAGACTAAGGGGACTCCCCAGGCACGATATGTAAAGGAATATTTCATTTTTATTGTTTCACTTTAAGGATTATTAAAATCACTGCTCCTGAAATAATGGTCTTTTTAAATTTTTTTGCATTGATACATGTCCCCTGGGGCATTATCCAGGTCTCCATACACTTTTTAGGGCAATAACTTGCATATAAGCCTTTAAAATGAGCACTTTTGGGGGGCGTGGCTTGACGGCTCGTACTGATGGCTGCCTAGATCCACAGCTCCGCAGTATACCCAGCGAGCGCCATGCTGAAGAGGAGGAAAACATTCGCACTCCCCAGAAAACTGACTGATTATTATCCCTCACCAGGCCTGACGAGCGGACAAAATGGCGGTGGCGGCGGCCGGGAATCAACAGTGCGGCTCTCCTCCTCACATCCCTGTCAGAGCCCAACGCTGTCCTCAGGCACACAGGGTGAGTGTTCTCTCCCTAACTCGCCTACAACATCCAGCCCTGCTAAGACTAGGCTCAGAACGGAAGAGCCTCAGCAGACTCTGCCTGTCACAACTCCCTGCATGTTCTCTCTCCCCCCACCGCAGCAATCTTCAGTGTTAGATGCCTTTCCTGCCTCAGACCAGCTTCTGTCTGAGAACACTATGAAGAACATGTTACTCTCATTCAGGCAAACCCTGTATACTGATCTTTCTACTGCTGTCTCCTCACTATCAATATCAGTAAATCAGCATGATCAAGCTATTACACATATGGAATCTAAAATGGGAGACATGCTCTCTGCCCATAATGAGCTGGTGGATAGCTTTGCGGATCATGATGATGAACTCCAATTAATTAACCTGAAGCTCGCAGATTTGGAAGACCGATCCAGACGGAACAATATTAAATTCCGTAATATCCCAGAGTCTGTCCAACCATCAGAGCTAACACAATTTCTGCAAGCCCTGATGCGCTCCCTTTTGCCTGATCTGACAACTCGTGACATGGAAATTGACAGGGCACACAGACTCCCCAAGCCATCTCACCTTGCTGATTCCACTCCCAGGGATGTTTTGGCTCGCATCCATTTTTTTACTGTTAAAGAAAAAGTAATGTACGCAGCCAAACGATCAACAAGACTCCCTGAACCTTTCACCAACATCGCACTGTATGCTGACTTGTCCAAAGCAACAATGGAAAATCGCAGACAGTTGGCGACCATAACTAAAGCGCTCCAGAACCATAAAATCCCCAATAAATGGGGCTTCCCCACTAAACTAATCATCACACACCAAAACAAAACCCACGTAGTGCGTACCCTCCCTGAGGGACTCACACTCCTGCGAAAGTGGTGCATCATCCCAGAGGAAACACCGAACCCTTCCGATCTACTACCGACTCTCATGGAAACCGGAGGAGACCCTCCAGATAGCCGATAACTACAATCTAAACCCTTCTCTACTCACGCCTAATGGCTGGGAAACTGCAGCGTCATTATCCAGTACCTGCCTGCCTATTAAGAGATCCCTGTCCCACGTTGTGGACGCCAGTTCTCTTTCCCCCATTGTCTGTTTGCAGTAGTATCTGCACATTGAGCCCAGGCCGCTTTTGTTACTGGGCTCTCACTTTTTAACCCCTCACCCTAACCCAGCACCAGCCTATATCCATCCACCTTTTCACCTAACTACACCCGAAGATCTGCTTTTCTAGATAAGGGACGACCTACTCTGTTTTTGCTACCTAGAGCCGCATTAGCAGATTGACCTACGCCTACTGCTCATCACCTTCGCCTAGGGACTACTCACCCTACCTTTACTCTCCAAGAATGGCTTTCAAAATTGTCTCTATTAACGCCAGAGGCTTAAACTCCCCACAGAAAAGATCTACACTTCTCAAAGAGGCTAACAACCAAAAAGCCGATATCCTCTTAGTACAAGAGACACATTTTGCTGCTGCTAAAACTCCCAGATTCGCCCTAAACAATTACGACCAGGTTTTTTCAGCCTCGGGTCAGAAGAAGAAAAATGGAGTCCTCACTGCCATACGGAACTCACTACAATTTAAACTACATCAATCCATTGCGAACCCCCATGGCCGTTTTCTGATTCTCATATGTGACATTAATCAAGTCACCTACACCCTGATCAACGTCTATGGACCAAACAAACGTCAACTACAATTTCACAAACTACTCTACAAGAAAATTACACGACTCCGACAGGGGAGACTACTTATGGGTGGAGACTTCAATATAATTGGAAATTCCACATTGGATACTACGTCCACGACCAGACACCATCGCACTGTTCTGAACCCCTTTCTTCAAGCAAATGACCTGTATGATCCGTGGAGATGCCACCACAGCAATGAACGGGACTATTCATATTTCTCCTCTTCTCAACTCTCATACTCCCGAATCGACTTCTTCCTTGTCGACAAACTCACCCTCCAGGACGTGACAGAATCCGAACATGGAAGTATCACATGGTCTGACCATGCTCCAGTCTCCCTTACTGTGGGAAACTGCAGACCCAGGACAACCAGACTATGGAGACTTGACACCTCCCTCCTCTCTACCCCAAACATTGTTCAAAAACTCAACGATGAGCACCACTCTTATTTCCAAGCGAATAACCAACCGGACACTAATCGGTTTGTACTTTGGTCAGCTTATAAAGCCTACATGCGTGGCATGCTAATTAAACTACACAGTACTGTTAAAAAACAGAGGTCTAAGCAAGTTGACGAGGTTCTCTCCCAAATTACCCTGTTAGAAAACCAGAATAAATTGACTCCCTCTCATAAATTGGCCACTGAGCTCCTAGAACAGCGACAAAAACTCCGCTCACTTCTACTCTTTAAATTCGAGAACAACCTTAAATTAACTAAAGCCAAATACTATGCCTTAGGCAATAAAGCTGGAGCATTACTAGCTCGGCAAGTTAAAGCTCCACGCATTAGAAGTAAAATAATTTCCCTTCACCACCCCACCACCAAACGACTCCTGACAAACCCGCAGGATATATCTAACGCCTTTAGCGACTATTACTCATCTCTTTACAATCTCTCTAACGATGCAGCTACCCCTCAACCAACTGTCCAAAGCATACAAAATTTCCTATCCACTGTTGATCTTCCGAATATAATCCACACACAACTGGAGAACCTCTCCCAACCATTCTCCGATGACGAAGTCCTAAAAGCCATCAACACCCTCCCTCTCCACAAATCACCAGGGGAAGATGGCTACACCAACGAATTCTACAAAACATTTGCCACACTCATCACCCCCCATCTCACTGACCTCTTCAACTCTGCTGCCGCTTCTGGTTCTCTACCGCTTGACATGCTGCGTTCAATCATCACCACTATTCACAAACCAGAGAAAGACCCTACCTCCATATCCAACTACAGACCCATATCGCTCCTCAACACGGACGTAAAACTTCACTTCAAAAAAGTCATTGCCTCTAGATTGATAAAAGTTCTTCCCTCTCTGGTACACCCTGACCAAGTCGGCTTTATGCCAGACAGACAAGCTCCGGATGCAACTAGAAGAGTCATTAATTTGATCCATCAGGTCACCCAAACACGAACGCCTTCTCTGCTGCTGTCCCTAGACGCAGAGAAGGCGTTCGACAGGGTACATTGGAGATTTCTGAGAGAAGTACTAACCAAATTTGGAATCACAGGATGGTTCCAAATGGCCATACTCTCACTTTACTCAAACCCCTCAGCTAGAGTATTAACTGACGGAACGCTCTCTAAATCGTTCGGAATCTCCAATGGACACGCCAAGGATGCCCGCTCTCCCCTCTTATTTTTGCTCTAATAATGGAACCCCTTGCGGCAAGGATTAGAGAGGACAAGCGCATCTCAGGCATCAAGCACAATGACGTAGAACACAAAGTAAGCCTCTTTGCTGATGATGTCATACTTATGGTCACAAACCCAGCCCTCTCCATGCCCGCAATCCAAGACATCATCGATCAATTTAGCTCTGCCTCCTTTTACAAAATTAATTCCTCTAAGTCACTAATCCTTCCACTTAACCTAGCACATAGACAGCAGTCTCTCCTGAAGAGTACTCTCCCTTATTCTTGGACGGGACAGTTTATCCCGTACCTAGGGATAAAATTAGCCCCCTCACTGCCTCAACTCTATGACCTTAACTATCGTGCCTTCCAAAAACAACTCCCCCAACTATTAAACCAACTGCGCACAACAGGCCTTTCTAAATTAGGACAAATTGCATCCTTTAAAATGCTAATCCTTCCCAAGCTACTCTACCTATTTCGCACAGTAATCTTACCTACACCCCACTCTTTTTTCACCTCCATACAAAAACAACTTTCCAGATTTATCTGGGACACTAAACCGCCCAGATGCGCTCAATATATTCTAACCAGACATCACAAAAAAGGAGGCGTAGGCCTTCCCCACATTCAAAGCTACTATTATGCTTCCATCCTAGACCAGCTATTCTACTGGTGGCACCCAAATCCCAATAAGGCTTGGTCACTCATAGAATCATCTTCCTACAAACCAAATACTCTGCGTGATACCCTCCTTGCCACGTCAGCGGGCTTCCCTCTTAACACAATGTCTAATCCCCCTTCAATCACAGCCTCTCTTACGGTCTGGAAAAAATTCACCCAGATGACGACCTCAGGCCACCCATCTCATACAATACAAATCCCTCTCAGAACATTAATGTCACAAATAACAAATCTAAACCTACAAAACTGGACGACAAAAAAGATAACTTACATCTCAAATCTCTTCAACACTAACAAAACTATAAAAACCTTTACAACTCTCCAAACTGAATACGACCTCCCACAAACAGAAGCCTTTACATACATGAGGATCTCACACTTTCTTTAAAAATCTAAAATCTCTACCGAGGCAAAAATTCCTGAACCAATACACAACTTCTATGCATACACAACATATCCAAAACACGGTATATCTATAATGTACTCTATACTTAACGACAACCGGCCCTACTCCCAAATACCTTCTCTCTCCAAATGGGCAGAAGAACTAAGCACCACTATCACCCCCGACATGTGGACTCGTGCCTTTAAGCACACCTTCACAGCCTCCCATTGCTCTAACCACTGGGAATCATACCAAAAAACAATTCACAGATGGTATCTCACACCCTACCGTCTCGCCAAATTCTTCCCGGGACATCCTCCTACCTGCTGGAGGTCTTGTGGAAGTACTGGTACCATAGCACACATTTTATGGTTTTGCAGATCCCTAAGCTCATTCTGGAAACAAATATTTGCCCTAATCTCAATCCTCTCACTGGTTTCCACAACCCCTAATCCTTCACTGGCACTACTACACCTTGGAATAGAAAATTTCTCGCCCAAATCACGAGTAGTGATAGTCCATCTACTACTCGCAGCAAAAATGAACATCACTAAACTCTGGAAAACCCCTGAGACCCCGTCTCTTGCCAACACGCTTACAGACCTAAACCTTCAATGTGAAATGGAGAGACTAGTTGCTAAGAAAAATTTAAGTATGAAAAAGTTTTTATATGACTGGCATGTTTGGCTCACACATCCAAAATGTACTGTAACCATCTAATGTTCTCTTCCTACTGCAACTCTCTCTCTTTCATATATTTCCTCTTTATTCTCCTATCTACCCCCTTTCTATGGTGTAGTTAATCACCTAATTTGCTGGTGCTCCTTCATCTACAACCCCCCCCCCCCCCCCCACCACCGTCTGGAGTTATTGAGTTATTATGTTACTACTATGTTCACAAATTAAGCATGATCCGCCACTGTTTAGGCCAACTTATGTGAATATCTCTGCATTTCCTGATTCTACCTTGTAAGCTTTGCCTTCGCTTGCTCCACTCGGAACATCTGACTGTGTTGTTACAAATGTATATCTTGTTCACTTTACTGAAAATAATAAAGAAATATTGAAATATAAAATGAGCACTTTTTACTTTTCATGTTTGTGTCCCATAGACTTTAATAGGGTTCGAATGTTCGCTGAAACATTTTGCCTGTTCCCATGTTCTGGTACAAACCGAACCATGGGTCTTCGGCTCATCCCTAGCCATATGTTCTCTTCTGCTCCTAAATAGTAGGGGCAAATTTCAGAGAAAGGTTAGTGGCTTGTTTGAAAATAAACTGTAGTGTTTCTGGTAAGATAGAAACCAGTAGTTTGCCCCATTTTGAGTTCCAGTCATTTTTGTTTGTTAAAAGTCAGCAGCTACAAAAAGTGTAGCTGCTGACTTTTAATAAACAGCCACTCACCTGTCCCACAATCCAGCGGTGCACTCACCCGCACTGTGATCTCCCCATGTCCTCCCTCGGTTGCGCTGTCATCTCTACTATGGGCACCTGGCTGTGACAGCTTGAGGCTTCACAGCCAGGTGCCCATTGCTGCGCATGTGCGAGCAGCACAGAGCTCTGTGACTGGTCTCAACATCTTCTAGGACCTGTCATGCGTCTCAGAAGACGGGAGGGAGAATTTCTACTTCCGATCGCCTAAGGTGAACGGAACGGAAGTGGGAGCAGGTACCTGTCAAAATCCGGTACCCGCTCTCCCCTTCCTCCCCAAAAGCTCCATTTCACAAACAGGAGAAGGGAAGGAGGCCTTAAAGTGGTTGTATACCCTTTTTTTGTATTTTTACATACAGGTAAGCCTATAAGGCTTACCTTTAGGTAAAATGAATATCTCCTAAACCTATCCAGTTTAGGAGATATTCACTTTGCATGCAGCCGCTGACATCAGCGGCGCAATACGACCTCCCACAAACAGAAGCCTTTACATACATGAGGATCTCACACTTTCTTTAAAAATCTAAAATCTCTACCGAGGCAAAAATTCCTGAACCAATACACAACTTCTATGCATACACAACATATCCAAAACACGGTATATCTATAATGTACTCTATACTTAACGACAACCGGCCCTACTCCCAAATACCTTCTCTCTCCAAATGGGCAGAAGAACTAAGCACCACTATCACCCCCGACATGTGGACTCGTGCCTTTAAGCACACCTTCACAGCCTCCCATTGCTCTAACCACTGGGAATCATACCAAAAAAACAATTCACAGATGGTATCTCACACCCTACCGTCTCGCCAAATTCTTCCCGGGACATCCTCCTACCTGCTGGAGGTCTTGTGGAAGTACTGGTACCATAGCACACATTTTATGGTTTTGCAGATCCCTAAGCTCATTCTGGAAACAAATATTTGCCCTAATCTCAATCCTCTCATTGGTTTCCACAACCCCTAATCCTTCACTGGCACTACTACACCTTGGAATAGAAAATTTCTCGCCCAAATCACGAGTAGTGATAGTCCATCTACTACTCGCAGCAAAAATGAACATCACTAAACTCTGGAAAACCCCTGAGACCCCGTCTCTTGCCAACACGCTTACAGACCTAAACCTTCAATGTGAAATGGAGAGACTAGTTGCTAAGAAAAATTTAAGTATGAAAAAGTTTTTATATGACTGGCATGTTTGGCTCACACATCCAAAATGTACTGTAACCATCTAATGTTCTCTTCCTACTGCAACTCTCTCTCTTTCATATATTTCCTCTTTATTCTCCTATCTACCCCCTTTCTATGGTGTAGTTAATCACCTAATTTGCTGGTGCTCCTCCATCTACAACCCCCCCCCCCACCCACCACCGTCTGGAGTTATTGAGTTATTACGTTACTACTATGTTCACAAATTAAGCATGATCCGCCACTGTTTAGGCCAACTTATGTGAATATCTCTGCATTTCCTGATTCTACCTTGTAAGCTTTGCCTTCGCTTGCTCCACTCGGAACATCTGACTGTGTTGTTACAAATGTATATCTTGTTCACTTTACTGAAAATAATAAAGAAATATTGAAATATAAAATGAGCACTTTTTACTTTTCATGTTTGTGTCCCATAGACTTTAATAGGGTTCGAATGTTCGCTGAAACATTTTGCCTGTTCCCATGTTCTGGTACAAACCGAACCATGGGTCTTCGGCTCATCCCTAGCCATATGTTCTCTTCTGCTCCTAAATAGTAGGGGCAAATTTCAGAGAAAGGTTAGTGGCTTGTTTGAAAATAAACTGTAGTGTTTCTGGTAAGATAGAAACCAGTAGTTTGCCCCATTTTGAGTTCCAGTCATTTTTGTTTGTTAAAAGTCAGCAGCTACAAAAAGTGTAGCTGCTGACTTTTAATAAACAGCCACTCACCTGTCCCACAATCCAGCGGTGCACTCACCCGCACTGTGATCTCCCCATGTCCTCCCTCGGTTGCGCTGTCATCTCTACTATGGGCACCTGGCTGTGACAGCTTGAGGCTTCACAGCCAGGTGCCCATTGCTGCGCATGTGCGAGCAGCACAGAGCTCTGTGACTGGTCTCAACATCTTCTAGGACCTGTCATGCGTCTCAGAAGACGGGAGGGAGAATTTCTACTTCCGATCGCCTAAGGTGAACGGAACGGAAGTGGGAGCAGGTACCTGTCAAAATCCGGTACCCGCTCTCCCCTTCCTCCCCAAAAGCTCCATTTCACAAACAGGAGAAGGGAAGGAGGCCTTAAAGTGGTTGTATACCCTTTTTTTGTATTTTTACATACAGGTAAGCCTATAAGGCTTACCTTTAGGTAAAATGAATATCTCCTAAACCTATCCAGTTTAGGAGATATTCACTTTGCATGCAGCCGCTGACATCAGCGGCGCATGCGCTGTGAAGGTCTGACTGAAGGTCCAGTAGACCTTGCAGGACCTTGCTGGAAAGAAGGGGAGGAACTTGCCATAAAGCAGGGCTCCCACATGTGGGAGTGACAACATCGCGGCTCCGGCCACTAACATCGCGGGGAAATCCGGAAAACAAGTCAAGGGGAAATGTCAGCTCCCTCGGTGGTGACCGGGATCAGCTGCCAATGCCTTGTTCTAAGGTATTTCATAATGAGCTAGTATGCGCTGCATACTAACTTATTATGCCTTTTGCCTTAAAAATTAAAATAAAATGTGCGGATATACAACCGCTTTAAAGCGGAAGTTCCACTTTTGAGTGGAACTCTGCTTTAAGATGGGCCAATACTTCCTTATAGTTTGTTTTATTTTATGGGCCTGAGAACTGAAGTTTAGCATAATGGTGAAGTCTTTACTAACCTAGGTTCTTTTTGATAACTTTTTTATCTTTTGGTTTCCGAAGACCTGTTTTGTCTAGATGCAGGACTTATAATACATCCTGTTCCACATTGTAATACCATTTTTTAGGTATCCTCTTTTCTCAAATTGCTTCAGTTTTATAGTCCTCCAACAGACTGCAATTCCTTTTCAGGTATTTTTTCATATGGCGACCATCTGGTAAGATAAAGTTAGTTGTGTGTTATGGAAAGTATTGTTCTTGTCTATAAAAAAGGATCAAATTCGTAACGTTAATGGGTTGATTACTAATTGGTGGGTGTGATATTGAATTAGTTGCTATTAATGTGTGCAATAATTTTATCAAGCAGTTATTGAGTTCCATTTCATATAAGGATCATGTTGTCAACATATAATTTCCAGAAGAAACAGTTTACAACCCCACTGGCCCCTAATGAACAGGGGTTCCCAATACGCTAAAAAAAAAGATAGACATAAACAAAAGCTAACCTCATCCCCATAGCTGTTCCAGTGGTCTGCAGAAAAAAATATAATTGATTTTAAAATAAATATGGGTAAGTATAAAACTAATACACTTTAGAACAAATTCTCTATTTTGTGTGATAAGAACTCATCTTTTTTAAAAAGTAATCAACTGCTCCACATCCCAGATCATGGTCTATAATAGTATAAAGGGAAGTCACTTCAATAATGCTTAAAATGTAGACTTCAAACCACTGGATTGATGACAGAATATTCAATATTTCAGTGGAATCTTTCAGGTAGGCTGGAGTTGAGGCAGTGTAATTATGTAAACATACATCATCAAAATGAGACAGACCAGAAATAAGAAAACCTATACCAGAGACTTGGGACATCCAGTCGTTTTTTTTATTTTTTTAAGTCTTTGAGACTTGTGGGTAAGTATACAATTTTGGAATGTATTGTGTTGATGAAATTTAATCAATCTTTGTTTAATATCCCATATGATATGCTTACTTGGACAATAATCTATACTATTTAGTTCAGAGATACTATATATTTATCTGTGAGGGTCTAACTTGAGGGTTTTATAGGTGTTGTTATCCCCTAAAAATATATGTACCGCTTTATTATAATTAAATTTACAGAGCAGAACTATTTCCGTTCTTTATCTGCAGAGCGAATAATTTGATTATCATTATTAGACAGAGATTTTATTGCCTGTCTTTTTTGTTTGCTAAGGTTAGCTCTTTTCAAATTAACTCCTGAAAAGCACCTAGGCCATCACTCATTTTTGATGTGGGTAAGAAATTCGATTTTCATTTCAGTTGTGTGTGTTTATCTTTCCTAGATGTACTGGACGTCACAGAATATTTAACAGGCTCATGATATGTAAGGGAAAAAAACGCATACATATAGTGTAAATAGTGTAATAAAATCCAAAACTCTATATTTTATTCCATATTAAATATAGAGCTCAGAAGACAAATTATTGAAAATTAGCATATTAAATCATTCACATGACCACTATATGTACAGCTTATTTCATTTCAATTTTTGTTGCATTACACTACAAGCCAAGTTGACTGTGGAGGTTTTTTGGTTTGTAGAAGCTGCCTGCCCAGAAACCAGATAATTGTCATCAGCATTAACACATTAAGATAGCAATATCAGTTAGATAACCCTACGGTTCATGCTATATTTTTTTTCACTTTCCTCATCAATTTAGAGTTAACTAAGAATAGTGACCCTAGAATTATTGTGCTCATTTAAAGTGTTACTAAACCCAGTAATATGAAAATAGTTCACCCCCCCCCCCCCCCCCCGCAGTGCCCACGGTTTATAGGCACACAGATTACAGGCAGCTGCAGCAGTTACAGTCAGTGTATTGCACCACCTGCACAGTGTACACCTGAAGCTACCCCAATTGCTGGTGTTGTTCTGGTCCTATACCACAGGCAGCTGCAGCAGTTACAGTCGGTGTATTGTGCAACCTGCACAGTGTACACCTGAAGCTACCCCAATTGCTGGTGTTCTTCTGGTCCTATACCACAGGCAGCTGCAGCAGTTACAGTCAGTGTATTGTGCCACCTGCACTGTGTACACCTTAAGCTACGCAAATTGCTGGTGTTGTTCTGGTCCTATACCACAGGCAGTTGCAGCAGTTACAGTCGGTGTATTGTGCCACCTGCACAGTGTACACCTCAAGCTACCCCAATTGCTGGTGTTTTTCTGGTCCTATGCCACAGGCATCTGCAGCAGTTACAGTCAGTGTATTGTGCCACCTGCACAGTGTACACCTTAAGCTACCCCAATTGCTGGTGTTGTTCTGGTCCTATACCACAGGCAGCTGCAGCAGTTACAGTCGGTGTATTGTGCCACTTACACAGTGTACACCTGAAGCTACCCCAATTGCTTGTGTTGTTCTGTTCCTATACCACAGGCAGCTGTAGCAGTCAGTGTATTGTGCCACCTGGACAGTGTACACCTGAAGCTACCCTAATTGCTGTTGTTGTTCTGTTCCTATACTACAGGCAGCTGCAGCAGTTACAGTCGGTGTATTGTGCCACTTGCATAGTGTACACCTGAAGCTATCCCAATTGCTTGTGTTGTTCTGGTCCTATACCACAGGCAGCTGTAGCAGTTACAGTCAGTGTATTGTGCCACCTGGACAGTGTACACCTGAAGGTACCCCAATTGCTGGTGTTCTCATCTCCTGCAGGCAATTTGTATGTCGGGAAGGCCAAAAAGGAGAGGCAGACAGTCACAAGACAATAAAAGAGGGCAAGCAGGCTCTGTGTCTAGAGGCAACAGTGCTGGTCATGGACGCGGTGCATCCTCATCAGCACGTGGCCATGGGACATGCTTGGCCTTATTTTCGTCAGCTGGACGCGTTGAGCTGCAACATGCCGAAGAATTGGTAGAGTGGATGACCAAGCCCTCCTCCTCTTCCTCATCCTCTATCACCCAGGTTCAGGGTACTGGCAAATCAGCTGCCAACGCGGCCTCTTCCCTCGTCTCAATTGCATCAGTCACTCCTTCCCTAGACCCACCAGGTCCTCCTTTGGACAGACTATTATCTGATGGTAATACTTACCGGATACTAGGTACTGACCCAGTTCATACTTTCAAAGGAGAACTTCATGATTTAGTACTATCAGGGAAAGACAGAGGGATTTTAAATAAAAAGGAGTCCCTCTATTTGGATCCCAGTGCCTGTAGAAGGCCTATTATTTATTTTCTACCTAAAATTCATAAAGACCAGTGTAGACCTCCGGGCAGACCCATAGTAAATGGGATCGATTCGGTCACCGCACGTTTGGGACAATATATTGACTTTTTCCTTAAACCTCTAGTTGTAAAAACCACTGCATTCCTTAAAGATACCAAACATGCCATCCAGATCATAGAATCAACTCCTGCTAACGATCATACTCTTCTTGTGACAGCAGATGTGGGTTCTTTATACACCATCATAGGTCATCAAGATGCATTGTTATCTGTGAAGTGGGCTCTTGAAGGGTCTAATCTATCGATCAATCATCAGAATTTTCTGTTGGAAGCATTAGACTTTTGTTTGAGTAGAAACTACTTCTGGTATGACCACAAGTTTTTCCTACAGACACTTGGAGTCGCAATGGGAGCACGTTTCGCTCCAAGTGTCGCTAATTTATTCATGGCTTTCTGGGAGGAGGGTATTGTTTTTAACAATAGACCCACCGAGCTCAAACAATATTATAGGTATGTGGACAAAAAATGTAGCGCTAGAACAAATGTACTTTGTGAAAAGTAAAAAATGAAGGAAGGTATATAATAGAATGCCCACAATGAACGTGAGCACTACCAATCATATAACATAAAAAATAATATTAATAGTGAATAACCTTAAGGTAATGACATAAACTCAATCAATGATCAATGCCAATAAAAAAATAAAGATAAATAAAGTTCGTATTGCGTAGACGCTGGTAACCCCAGATGGATCCCTCGAATTGACTCAGGGGCAGGGGAGGCTGGAACCACACAAATAAGGAACGGCTTGTCTGATGATAAGGAAAAGAAATGAATACTCTTACCATAGATGTTGGATACAGCTACCATACGGTATTTGTATCAAGCAGGCTTAAATGCTGGAACTCTTGCATCGGTGGGTGCCAGATGGAGCAGGTGGGAGCCACGGCAATCAGGAACCAGGCAGCATGCACAGCAACCAGTAGACCACAGCAACCAGTGAACCTCCAATTAACCAAATGATCCCACGGGAAGTGGTCACACGAACCGGGGAAAAAGGAGGGAAAAAATGGAGGCAACTCCAATAGTGCAGGTCAAATGGGTGCCCACATAATCAAATCCAATACACATAAAATATTAAACGATCTTAAAAAACAGTGCCAAGAACACAATCAAGATGAATCCTGGATGTGAGATAGATTGCATGATCAATGAATTAATTTTCCAATGTGATTTATACACCTGTTGCATTGTGTTTCATATTGTATTGTACACTGTATGTGAGATCGATTCATATGGTCCATTTTTACTAATTACATTGTTCCCCCCCTTTCTAAACGTGTAATCTTGTATCTTCCATGAGGCATTTTAAGTATTCCTACACTGGATGACTTCCCCTTGCATTATAAACAAATTGATTTTCCTTTCTGCCCTTGGGTTACTTCCGCCTGGACGCATAAGTTGGGGTCTGAGCGTATGTCATGAATAGCGGTCTGAGCGTATGTCATGAATAGCGGAGCATTTTAGCCCATGACACGCATATGATTTCTGGCTTAGCGTGCCTCGTTATCTGCGTGGGTGCGCACTAGATGCTTCTGCGTTCCAGTTACGCAGCGTGATGACGCCGTGACGCCCATGACACGCATATGATTTCCGGCTTAGCGTGCCTCATTATCTGCGTGGCTGCGCATTAGATGCTTCTGCATTCCAGTTACGCAGCGTGATGACGCCGTCGCTTAGTGACGGTTTCCGGTCACACAAGACGGGATGCTGTTCACGTCCACACAGGATGTGATGTCACGTTGTCAGGTACATCCAATGGGTTATTGGTCGCGCCCCTTTTGACTTCCGGGTCATATCTGTTTACTGGTACACACGCCAGCCGTCCTTTTGAGGTGTTTGGGGTGGTTTGTGGTGGTGCCGAACGTTGTGGTGGGCCTCTCGGTATACCTCATGTTCCACCTGCGCACTTTGAATTGGCGTTATGTATGTGATCTAGCGGGGGCACTGTTATACACACATTGTTTACATTCTTTGGGGTCAACCTATCCAATCCGGTTTTTCATGCCAGTACTCGTGATTGGCTGTTACTTTTGGCGGGAATTTGGTCATTACCGCTGATTGGCGTATGGACTTTTGACATCCGACCGGCCCATTAATGGGGGGTATGTTTTTTCAGACACAGTGTCACTATTAGGCGTTTTGATTCATTGATCATGCGATCTATCTCACATCCAGGATTCATCTTGATTGTGTTCTTGGCACTGTTTTTTAAGATCGTTTAATATTTTATGTGTATTGGATTTGATTATGTGGGCACCCATTTCCCCCTAGCCCACTTTGCTCGGTCCGGAGGTGTGAACTTCCGGTTCCGGACCAGGTGGGTGGGGCTATGGTAGTCTTTTGTCCATAAATTGTTTCTGGCAGTGTGGGGAGGTTAGAGATACGCCCCAGTAGAAGACCGATAGTGTCGAAACGCGTCGGGCCAGCTGTCTCTTACCTTCCACATTGCCGACCCATTTTATATATTCATCTCGAGATTTTTATTTTGTTTGATTTGTCACATATCAATGTGAATAAATTTTATCAATAATTTTTGACCTGCACTATTGGAGTTGCCTCCATTTTTTCCCTCCTTTTTCCCCCGGTTCGTGTGACCACTTCCCGTGGGATCATTTGGTTAATTGGAGGTTCACTGGTTGCTGTGGTCTACTGGTTGCTGTGCATGCTGCTTGGTTCCTGATTGCCGTGGCTCCCACCTGCTCCATCTGGCACCCACCGATGCAAGAGTTCCAGCATTTAAGCCTGCTTGAAACAAATACCGTATGGTAGCTGTATCCAACATCTATGGTAAGAGTATTCATTTCTTTTCCTTATCATCAGACAAGTCGTTCCTTATTTGTGTGGTTCCAGCCTCCCCTGCCCCTGAGTCAATTCGAGGGATCCATCTGGGGTTACCAGCGTCTACGCAATACGAACTTTATTTATCTTTATTTTTTTATTGGCATTGATCATTGATTGAGTTTATGTCATTACCTTAAGGTTATTCACTATTAATATTATTTTTTATGTTATATGATTGGTAGTGCTCACGTTCATTGTGGGCACTCTATTATATACCTTCCTTCATTTTTTTCTTTTCACAAAGTACATTTGTTTGATCCCCCCATTGTGAAAGAAAATACCATATTTTCTTTCTTAACAGATTTTTACACCTGTGGACGATGCCAGCCGTGCAAACAGTGTAAGCACAACAACAAAAAGAAAAAAGAATTTTCTAGTACCACCACTGGTGTTACACATCCGATTAAAAGTTTGATCACGTGTAACACCATTGGTGTGGTATATGCTTTGGAGTGTGACTGCGGTAAGCAGTACATTGGTAGAACCTCCAGATCTCTGAGTGTGCGCATAGGCGAGCACGTGAATAATATTAAGAAAGGGCTAGTAACCCACAATGTGTCAAAACACTTTAGGCTCTACCATAATAGGGATCCTAAATGTTTAAAATTATGGGGACTTGAGGAGCGAGTGACATTGATTTATTTTAATTTGTTGCTTTCAATACAACAAAAATAATTCAACTAGCATCATACTGGTGCCTGTACATGTTTAAAATATCTATACGGTTAATTGACTGTATGGCACGCATAAGTGCATCTTTATGTGGTCATAATTTTTAAATTTTTACATTTTTAATCCTATTTAGTATTAAAAGCAGAGTCAGCTCTATGTCCCCAGGAGGGAAGTGTTGTCTAAATAGCAGGAGAGGAGACACCATGCTGCTAGACTTTGCCAGCTGTATTAGTTCTATCTGGTTAATAGTCTCCACCCATAGACTGTGCTGGCTGCTATTAAAGGAGAGGCGTAGTGACAGATGACTCCACCCACCGCTGACGAAGTCCAGGAGGACGTAACGTACGTACAGGGGAGAAGTCTATCTGTCACTCGCTGTCTATCATTATCTCCAGCGGCTTCGTTCCGCAATCTCTCTACATTGCTGCAGTGCGGCACTTTTTTAAACAGCAATTGTTCCCCATTTTCAGCTTTGAGCTGTTTTTTTATGCATATGTCCATAAGGCTTTGTTTGCTGCAGTTGTGCATATCGAGTGTACCTACAGCATTGCCTTAACTTTTTGTCAACTGCATAACTTATGTTATTTGCAGACACAACCATTTACCTTTTTCATCAAGGTTGTATTTTAAACTTCAATTTTAAATAAACCGTTTACCAACAGTCTACACTTAGAGTGTCCCCCCCCTTCTTTTCTATTATTATATGCTGGGAGATCTTTTTTGCCTGGATCCACATTGCTTAGCATTGGGCTGTCCATTATATGAGGAGATCATCTGCCGGAGATCCGTCCAGTTGATTGGTCGTTTGCCCTGATTGGAGTCAGCTTCCCTTGGAATCAGACACTTCACCCTCCACTGAGTCTATGCGTATGTGCATAGCACATTTGGTAAGAGTCTCCATTTACCTTCGGTTGAGGATATCACCTTAAGAACATATTCTGTTTATTTACAGTCACCAGGGTGTTTTATCTACAATCAGTTATTCACTCTCTGTTTTATTTTGGACTCACAAGACATGAACTTTTGTCACTGTATTTGATTATTTTCCATTATGTGTATTGTGTTTCATATGCATATCATAATTTTATGATATCTTATTATTATTGTATTATTTTTGATTATTTTTTAGATGCGCTGCACTTATTTTTATTTTTCACATTGTTATTTGAAGGATTCGTGATTGGCCTTTTTGGTGTTCAGCTTACACTTTCACTTATTTTATTTACTTGTTTTTTTGTGGGTTTGCGCTGATTGTTCCATTCTAGAGTCCCCCGAACTGTTTGAGCACAGTGTTGGGTACATGCTCCAGGAGGATGCCCAGCGTTTTGAAGTCTCTGATGATGATACCCAGCTAGAGGAAGGCAGTAACGTGAGCCCAGAGAGAGGGGATGTCCAAGAAGGACAGCAATCTGGCAGTCATGTTCCACCAGCTGCAGCATACTGCCATGTTTGCTCCAGTGATGAGGAGGGAGGGGAAGATGAGGTCACTGACTCCACGTGGTTGCCTGATATGAGAAAGAAGGAGGAGGAGGAAGAGGAGGCACATCTCCAACGAGCCAGGATGCCCTCCAGGGGCCAGCTTAACGGCAGCACATCGACTGAATCACACTGCAGAGCTCCGCCTGTGAAGGGTGCTGGCTCTGCGCGTTATTACAAAAGTTCTTTGGTGTGGGCCTTTTTTGAGACGAGTGCATCAGATCGCACCGCTGCTATTTGCAACATATGTCTCAAGCGTATCTCGCGTGGCCAAAACATCAGCCGCTTAGGCACCACATGCTTGACCAGACATATGTTGACCTGCCATGCAGTTCGTTGGCAAGCGTACCTTAAATACTCACACCAAAGAACAAAGCGGACCTCTCCTTGCTCCTCATCAGCTGGGCTCTCCAACCCCACTATACCTTCAGTCCTCTCTGAAAGTTACACTGAGAGGAATGAAGGTGTAGAATTAAGTGTGTCACAGCCAAGTACTTGCGGGCAATCTGCTAGCGGTACACCGACGTCCGATTGTAGCAGGCAAATTTCCCTGCCCCAGCTGCTGGACTGTCGAAAGAAGTTCACTCCCAGCCATCCACATGCCCAGCGGTTGAATGCTAGCTTGGCTAAATTGCTAGCACTTCAACTGCTGCCTTTTCAGTTGGTAGACTCGGCCTGTTTCCGTGAGTTTGTGCAATGTGCGGTTCCTCAGTGGTAGGTTCCCAATAGACACTTTTTCTCATGGAAAGCGATTCCGGCTCTCTACTGGCATGTGGAAGGCAATGTCCATGCCTCGCCGGACAGGGCAGTCAACGGTAAGGTGCATATTACCGCTGACTCATGGTCCAGCAGGCATGGACAGGGATATTACCTATCTTTTACGACGCATTGGGTGACTCTTCTGGCAGATGGGAAGGATGCAGGACAAGGTGCAGTAGTGTTGGAGGTTGTTACGCCACCATGCCTCCAAAATGTTACTACTGGTGATTGTGACACACCTCTCTCCTCCACCCCCTCCTCTTCTTCTTCCTCCATGGCCTCTTCCTGTGCTTTGTCCTCGGAACCAGCGGTGCTCCGTAGGCATTCAAGGGGCTACGCAAGTATGCAGGCAAAAAGATGGCATGCTATGCTTGCGCTGGTGTGCTTGGGGGCCAGGAGCCACACTGGGGCAGAGGTTCTGTCAGCTCTGAAGGGGCAGGCTGAGAGGTGGTTGACGCCACGCCAGCTTAAGCCAGGAATGGTGGTTTGCGACAATGGCACCAACCTCCTCTCCGCCCTCCGACAGGGACAACTGACCCATGTGCCCTGTGTGGCTCACGTCCTTAACTTGGTGGTGCAGCAGTTCTTGGGCAGGCACCCGGGCTTACTGGATGTCCTGAGGCAGGCCAGGAAAGTCTGTGTGCATTTCCATATTTCATATAATGCCAATGTTCGGCTGACTGAGCTCCAAAAGGAATTGAACCTGCCGAAGAACTGCCTAATCTGTGACATGCCCACCAGGTGGAACTCAACGTTGGCCATGCTGCAGCGACTGCACATGCAGCAGAGGGCCATCAATGAGTACCTGTGTGGCTACGGCACCAGGACAGGGTCAGGGGAGCTTGTTTTTTTTCCCCATGCCAGTGGGCCATGATCAGGGATGCATGCACTGTCCTGTCACCATTTGAGGAGGCCACGAGCATGGTGAGCAGTGACAGTGCATGCATCAGTGACACTGTACCTCTTGTTCACCTGTTGGAGCACACGCTGTGTGGGATAATGGACAGGGCCCTTGAGGCAGAACAGAGGCAGGAAGAGGAGGACTTCCTTGCCTCTCAAGGCCCCCTTTATCCAGACAGTGTTCCTGCTGGCCCGCCGATCACACAGGAAGAGGATGAGGAGGAGGAGGATTGTATCAGTATGGAGGTGGAGCCTGGCACTCAGCATCAGCAGCCGTCTTTTAGGGATCATTTACAGTCCCAAAAAACCTGTGGACTTGTATGTGGCTGGGAGGAGGTGGCTGTGGATCATGTCGTCCTTAGTGACCCAGAGGACTCTGGACCGAATGCCTCAGCTAACCTACGCTGCATGGCCTCCCTGATCCTTCAAAGCCTGCGGAAGGATCCTCATATTCAGTGGATCAAGGAGAGGGATCATTACTGGCTGGCAACTCTCCTTAATCCACAGTACAAGGGTAAGGTTGCGGACCTTATCTTGCCGTTGCAGAGGGAGCAGAGGATGAGACATCTCTGAGAGGCCTTGCAGAAAGGTCTGTGCAACACGTTCCCAGAGTCTGGGAGGTTCCAAATTCCTGGTCCTGGACAACATGTCGCTGAGGCTTCGGTCAGTCAAAGAAGGAGCGGTGGAGAAGGTGGCTGTCTGACCGATGCGTTCAGACAATTTTTTAGTCCCCAAGGTATGATCGGTTCCAGCAACCATCGCCAGCGTCTGATTTACATGGTCCAGGAATACCTAGGGGCAAGGACAGACTTGGACACCTTTCCCACCGAAAATCCTCTGGGTTACTGGGTCTTGAGGATGGATCACTGGCTTGCACAGTATGCAATTGAGCTCACGTACCTTACAGCGGAGTCCGGATGCTGGGGATGGCCTCGTGCACGGTTCCGGTCCAAACACCCCTGGTGGTGGGAACAGGGAGTGCTGGGGCACGAACAGGGTGCAAGTGCCTGCGGCTGGTAGACTGGTGCTTGGAAGTACTGGTTCCTCTGAAGAGCTGGTGTATACGTTGGTATCCAAGGCTGTGTGCAGTAACGGCCGAACAGGTGGATGTAGGCACTGCGAGGTCAAGACAGGGAACAGGTCGGCAACTGGCTGGCAAACAAGGTACAAGGCAGAGGGCAAGTTCGTGGTCAAAAGGCAGGCAATAGGTTGGCAACAGGCTGGCAAACAAGGTACAAAGCGGAAGGCAAGTTCGTGGTCAAGGCAGGCAATAGGTTGGCAACAGGCAGGTGATAAGGTACCGAATCAGAGAGCAGAGTCGTAGTCCAGGGATCCAAGCTGAGGTCAAACCAAAGGGAGCAGTCAGTAAGCGGGGTCAATCCAGGAAGGGAAACAGGAAAACCAGGTGAATCAGGACCAAGGTAGGCAGGAACTTCAGGCAGGTATTCAGGAGATAAGACTGAAGACGATCCAGCACTGACACCATGTGAAGGCCCTGTTTATATAGGGCGCCTTGTGCTGGGATTGGTGGAGGTACGGGTCCGTGCGTGATTACGCGCACACGTTCGTGCTGACGTGGAAGTGCGTGCCCTCGTTCGTATTGACAAACGAGGGCGCGCACAGGTCAGCGTTGGTACGCGGGTACGCCCGCACGTTCGGTTTCGTTGAGAAGGCTGCGCATGGGTATTGGCGCTTGCTGAGTGGAGATTCACCCCTACTGGACGAGGACGGGCATGGAACGCGTGAGTTCTCTGACATTGCCCCCTCCTTAGGGGCAGCCTCCGGATGCCTCTTTGAAACGAACCCTGGGAGCGGGAACGATGAAAAGCCTGTATAAGTCTCTGGGCATGAAGATTCGTTCTTGGTTCCCAGGAATTTTCTTCTGGGCCAAAACCTTTCCATTTAATTAAATATTGGTCCTCACCTTGCCGTTTTCTGTGATCCAGGATAGCTTCAATTTCAAATTCCTCTTCCCCATTCACTCGGATAGCCTCTGGAGGTCCCACTTCACGATCTGGAAAGGAATTTGGAACATCAGGTTTAAGTAGGGAGACGTGAAACACCGGATGTATCCTGAATGAGGCAGGGAGTTCAAGTTCATAGGCCACTGGGTTGACCTTTCTCTTGACAGGGAAAGGGCCCAAGTATCTAGGTCCCAATTTCTTGGAGGGGCATGCTAGTTTTAAATTTGTAGTAGATAGCCACACACGATCTCCTACCTCCAAGTTCAATTCTCCCCTTCTCTTCTTGTCGAAGTATTTTTTATCATCCTCTTGTGCTTTAGCAATAGTTTCCCTGAGCATCTGGTTGTTGGAGGAAAGGAAATCCAGTCCTGAACAGCCGGTACAGAGGATTCGGGCACAAGTGCGGGTAGAAAGGAGGGATGAAATCCGTAGTTGGAGAAAAATGGTGATTGGTTTGTGGTGGAGTGGATGGAATTGTTAAAAGCAAATTCTGCCAAGGGAAGCAATGAGGCCCAATCCTCTTGGGAAAACGAGGAGAAGCAACGTAGGTATTGTTCCAACGTTTGGTTGGTACGTTCGGTCTGCCCGTTGGTCTGTGGATGGTAAGCTGAAGAGAGACTACATTTAATACCTAGTGCCTTGCATAATGACCTCCAAAACTTGGACGTGAACTGCACTCCACGGTCAGAGACGATGTCACTGGGGATTCCATGGAGTCTGACGATTTCTTTAATGAAGATCCTGGCGGTTTCAATTGCTGAAGGTGTCCCTTTCATGGGAATGAAATGTGCCATCCGAGAAAAGCGGTCTACCACCACAAAAATGGAAGAGAACCCTTTAGAGGGGGGAAGCTCCACAATAAAATCCATGGCGATTTTGTCCCATGGCCTCTCGGGAATAGACAGTGGTTTTAGCAGGCCCCATGATTTATTTTTACTGCTTTTATTTCTGAGACAAATCAGACAAGAGTTAACATAATTCCTGCAGTCCTTGGCCAGATTTGGCCACCAAAAGTGTCTCTGGATTAGATCCATAGTCTTGTGGCCCCCAAAGTGACCCGCCAGAGGATAGTCATGGCAGGCCTGTAAGACGGTGGTGCGTAGGTCTTGAGGGATAAAAATTTTATTGTCGAGCCAAAAAAACCCATCCTTCTCCTGAAGGTTGATGCCCGGAGGTAATTGTGTTCCCACGGAAGCTTGGCGGAGCTGTGTCATGAAACTGGATTGGGTCAGGAGAAAATTCCCTGCTTGCAGGATAGTATCTGGTGGAGACGGGGTTTCAAGTTCTGTGAACATTCGGGATAAGGCATCGGGTTTAACGTTTTTAGATCCAGGGCGATAAGTAATATGAAAATTAAAACGGGAAAAGAAAAGAGCCCATCTGGCCTGTCGGGGTCTAAGGCGTCTGGCAGTTCTGAGGTATTCTAAATTTTTGTGATCTGTGAAGATCAGTATCGGATGTGCTACCCCTTCCAGGAGATACCGCCATTCTTCCAGGGCTAGTTTTATTGCTAGGAGTTCTCGGTCACCTACGTCATAGTTCCTTTCTGATACACCTAGTTTCCTGGAAAAGAAAGCCACCGGGTGCATTAGAGACTTGGGTCCTTGGCGTTGAGACAAGATGGCTCCTACTGCACTCTCCGAAGCATCGACCTCCAGAGTGTAGGGTAATGCAGGGTCAGGGTGTTTTAGTACTGGAGCGGAGGTGAATGCCCTTTTTAATTGGTCGAAGGCGGCTTGGGCCGCTGAAGTCCACTGGAAGCGGCTTTGCTTTTTGGTGAGCTGAGTGATAGGTGCGATGATCTTGGAGAAGTTCCTGATAAATTTTCTATAAAAATTTGAGAACCCGACAAAACGTTGTACCCCCTTTTTGTCATTTGGGGGCGGCCAGGACATGATGGCAGAGACCTTCTGGGGATCCATGGCTACACCCCCAGTTGATATAACCAGGCCGAGGAAGTGAATGGTCTGGCGTTCGAATTCACATTTTTCGGCCTTTGCGTAAAGTCCATGTTGCCTTAATCTGCCCAGAACTTGTTTGACATGATCACGATGAATTTCTAGAGAGGTGGAGAATATCAGGATATCGTCCAGGTAGACGATTACAAAGGAATCTAGAAAGTCTCTGAAAATATTATTAACAAAATGCTGAAAAGTGGCCGGGGCGTTGCATAGTCCGAATGGCATGACTAAATATTCGAAGTGGCCAAAACGTGTTCGGAATGCTGTCTTCCATTCGTCACCTTTGCGTATTCTGATCAGGTTATAGGCCCCACGTAGGTCCAACTTCGTAAATATTTTTGCTGAGCGGAGTCTCTGAAATAATTCCGGGACTAGTGGAAGCGGGTACCGATTCTTAATTGTCACTTTATTCAGGTCCCTGTAATCCACACATGGGCGGAGCGAGTGATCTCTTTTTTCCACAAAGAATATTCCGGCTCCTGCTGGGGAGGAGGAATGTCGGATGAATCCCTTTTTGAGGTTCTCATCGATGTACTCCTTGAGAACCAGGAGTTCAGGTTCGGACAGGGGAAAGATCCGCCCGAAAGGAATTTCGGCCCCAGGTAGTAACTCAATCGGGCAGTCGTAGACCCGATGGGGAGGAAGGGTGTCTGCTTTCTGTTTATCGAACACGTCCAGGAAGTTGTGGTACACTGGTGGCACCAACTCTTTGAATTCAGAGTCCGTTCTTAGGCACCCAATGACTGGTGGAATCTGGTGGAAGGTCTTGAGACAGTTCTGTAGACAGTAAGAGGACTGAAAAGTCACCTCACCGGTGACCCAGTTGACCTGGGGATTGTGGGCCTGTAGCCAAGGCATTCCTAGGATGACAGGAAACAAAGGTGAGGAGATGACATCTAGACGGAGTAGCTCCTGGTGACCTGGTGGGATGCTGGTGAACAGGGGTTGTGTCTCCAGGGTAATAGGCCCGGACTTGATATTTGACCCATCTGCTAGCCGTATGGAGAGTTGATGCTGCTTAGGTGTTAATGGGATGTTATGTTGTAGAGCGAAGGCATGATCCACAAAGCAGCTACATGCGCCAGAGTCAATTATAGCCTGGACTCGGAGTATTTCTCCTGGGAGCTGTAAGGAAATAGGAACAGCGATGTGAGCGGCTTTTATTAGAGACAAGGCGAAAGGCACACGGGATGATGAATTGAACTTACGGATCTTATTCGGGCATGTGTTGGCGTAGTGCCCAGCTTCCCCACAGTAGAGGCAGAGGTTGTTCTGGCGACGCCGCTGTTTCTCCTCGGGTGATAATGGTGAGCGGAGTAGGCCGAC
Organism: Lithobates sylvaticus; assembly: GCA_028564925.1. Classification (NCBI taxonomy): domain Eukaryota; kingdom Metazoa; phylum Chordata; class Amphibia; order Anura; family Ranidae; genus Lithobates; species Lithobates sylvaticus. Next base: position 89,440,043 of record CM053034.1, read on the forward strand.
TTGCATGGGCTCTGGTGCTCCTGAGTTGGCAGCAGGCACGTTGGAAACGGGAGTAGGAGGGTAGTTGGGACCCTTGGGTAACACCCATGTGGGGCGTGTCAAGCTGGACCTCTCGGACCTCCGCTCTCTTAAACGACGGTCTATCTGGATAGACAGCTGAATCAAATCCTCCAAAGAACTAGGGATTCCCACTCGGGCTAGCTCATCCTTCAGAGCTTCGGAGAGGCCTATGCGGAACTGATAGAGGAGTGCGGCGTCGTTCCAAGATGTGTCGGAACTCCACCGCCTAAAGTCTGTTACGTAGTCCTCTACTGGCCGGCGCCCTTGTTGGAGGGCATGGAGGCTGGCCTCTGCTGTTGTGGTGCGCTGAGGATCATCATACAGCTTGGCCATTTCATCCAAAAATGAGTCCAGGGTATCCAGAAGAGGACTGGCTTGTTCCAACATACGGTGGGCCCAGGTCTGAGGCTCCCCTTGGAGTAGGGAGACTATGAACCCCACCTTAGTGCTCTCCAGGGAGAAGGTGCGGGGTTGTAGCAGGAAGTAGAGCCGACAGGCATTCCTGAAGGAGCGGAACTTACTGCGGTCCCCTGAAAACCGTTCCGGTGGGGGCACACGAGGTTCTGGGGGTGGCATCATTACTGTGGGTGCTGATGCAGAGGTTGCTGAGCCAGAAAACCGGGATGTCAGGGAGGCCTGATGAGTTGCAGAGCCCGGGGCCATGGATTCCACTCTCTGTTCTAGTTGATGATAGCCATCTCGCAGGCCCTGGACTGCCAGGGTAAGGGCCGACATCTGTTGGCACAAAGCTTCCAAAGGCGAGGCACCCCCTTCGGACTCCATTCTGGCTGGATCGTACTATCACGTACCTTACAGCGGAATCCGGATGCTGGGGATGGCCTCGTGCACGGTTCCGGTCCAAACACCCCTGGTGGTGGGAACAGGGAGTGCTGGGGCACGAAAGGGTGCAAGTGCCTGCGGCTGGTAGACTGGTGCTTGAAAGTACTGGTTCCTCTGAAGAGCTGGTGTATACGTTGGTATCCAAGGCTGTGTGCAGTAACGGCCGAACAGGTGGATGTAGGCACTGCGAGGTCAAGACAGGGAACAGGTCGGCAACTGGCTGGCAAACAAGGTACAAGGCAGAGGGCAAGTTCGTGGTCAAAAAGCAGGCAATAGGTTGGCAACAGGCTGGCAAACAAGGTACAAAGCGGAAGGCAAGTTCGTGGTCAAGGCAGGCAATAGGTTGGCAACAGGCAGGTGATAAGGTACCGAATCAGAGAGCAGAGTCGTAGTCCAGGGATCCAAGCTGAGGTCAAACCAAAGGGAGCAGTCAGTAAGCGGGGTCAATCCAGGAAGGGTAACAGGAAAACCAGGTGAATCAGGACCAAGGTAGGCAGGAACTTCAGGCAGGTATTCAGGAGATAAGACTGAAGACGACCCAGCACTGACACCATGTGAAGGCCCTGTTTATATAGGGCGCCTTGTGCTGGGATTGGTGGAGGTACGGGTCCGTGCGTGATTACGCGCACACGTTCGTGCTGACGTGGAAGTGCGTGCCCTCGTTCGTATTGACAAACGAGGGCGCGCACAGGTCAGCGTTGGTACGCGGGTACGCCCGCACGTTCGGTTTCGTTGAGAAGGCTGCGCATGGGTATTGGCGCTTGCTGAGTGGAGATTCACCCCTACTGGACGAGGACGGGCATGGAACGCGTGAGTTCTCTGACAGTCTGTATACTGCTGTTCTAAGTATATAGGGCCTGGGGGCCCCACGCCTGTCCTTTTTTTTAATTTGGGTACGGGGTTCCCCTTAATATCAGTACAAGACCCAAAGGAGCTGGTAATGGGCGGGGGGGGGGGGGGGTACCCATGTCATTTTTCTCAATGATTTTCATCCATATTTCCGGAACCAGACATTACATTAAAACCGCAAGCAATTTTAAATCACTTTTTTTCCATTAGAAATGTCATTTTGTGCAGGGACTGTTCTAAACACGGGAAACACGTGCCACTTCACAGGCATACTATAGACACCCCAGGCATGATATTTAAAGGAATATTTCACTTTTTTTTTTTCACTTTAAGCATCATTAAAATCAGTGCTCCCGAAAAAATGTCAGTTTTTAAAACTTTTTTTTGCATTGATACATGTCCCCCTGGGGCAGGAGCCGGGTCTCCAAACCCTTTTTAGGACAATAACTTTCAACTTAGCCTTTAAAATTAGCACTTTTGATTTTGAACGTTTGGGTCTCATAGACTTTAATGGGGTTCTAAAGTTCGCACAAATTTTCGGTCCGTTCGTAGGTTCTGGTGCGAACCGAACCGGGGGGTGTTCGGCTCATCCCTACTCCCCAGCCCTTCATAAACATACTGCCTCCTGCTACAGCTAATTATTTCCATAGTCCAGGTAGCAGGCAGAGGTGTGGTCAGTTTATGCGGCAGGCAGAGGCATGATGGCAGTAAGTCAGCAGCAGACTGAGGACCGCAATAAGTTAAGACCTGTGCACAGGGGCACAGGGGTAGAGGCTTCACCCGCCCAAATCTCTATGAAGCCTCTGGACTCCAGACCCTAATCCAGAAATTACAAAACCCGGAGACAACAATATTTCTGGAGCCCCTCACATGTGAGACCCCTGTGTACTACAGTAGCAGGGCAACAGATCAGTACAAGCGGTAGGCAAAAGCATAGTCCATAAAACAGGCCAAGGGTCAGTTCACTTGCAAGCAGTCCAAGCAGTAGGCAGAAGCATAGTTGATAAAACAGGCCAGGGTCAGTTCACGTGGACGCAGTCCAAACGGTTGGCAGAGGCATAGTCAAAAAACAGGCCAGGGTCAGTCCACGTGTAGGGCAGTGGCATGGATATTTAATGAAGCATGGGAAATGGTCAGCACAGATGCTGAAAATGGTTAAGAATATGGGCGAATATTTTTGGGATGTGTGATATAGTCTGAAGCATTCACCAATGCAAAGGCCGGGTTCAGAGGGACAATGGTAGTTGGTATCTCTTCGAAATCCTTTTTTGCTGCATACTCAACATCTTTTTTGGCGTCTTCGGCCTGCTTCAGATGATGGAATGTTGCCCAGGAAGTGGCGTTCATGAAGTCGGCTAACAGCATCAGAGCGAAGGTTTTCTGGGAAGGGGGGGTCATTGATAGTAGATGAGGGACGTGACAACTTCTTCGATTAATTTTAGGAAGAGAGCAGGGCTTTCCGTGGATTTGGTATGAATTATGTAGGCATTATGAATGGCCAAAATTAATTAAATAGATTGTTACTTTCTTGTACCAGAAACGGGACCTCCTTATTGATAAATAGGGCTGAAGCATTTGGTCGTTGAAATCCACCCCCCCCCCCCTGTAGAGATTGTAATCTTGTACACATGTTGGCTTTTCAATGGGACCTTGTCTTCTCTGAACTTCAAGTGTAGTGTCCTCATGGATGGTGGACACCATGTACACATTCCTGGTATCCTTCCACCTCAAGGCCAGCACTTCATTGCATCTCAAAGTTGCTCTTTCTCCCCTTTACAATTTCTTATTCACTATGGCTTGTGGGAAGCCCTTCCTATTCTTTCTGGATGTTCCACAGGCCAGGGTTTCTGCGAGGTATAGGTGTTTGAAAAGGGGCAGGCTGGTGTAGAAGTTATCCAGGTATATATGGTAACCTTTCTTCAGCAGTGGGTATGCCAGGTCCCATACAATTTTACCAGTTGTGCCCATGTAGGGCACTCAGGGGGCTGGAGCTGGGAATCTCTTCCTTCATATATGCGGAACGCATACAGATATCTCGTATAAAATTTCACTTCATATTTGGCCCTTTTCTAGGAATGTATTGCTTTATTCCTAGCTGCATCTCGTATAGCGGCAGCACTGGTATTGGGCCTTTGGTTTTGAGGTCTATCGCTGGCGGCAGCGCTGGTACTGGGCCTGGGAATTTGATCCTGGGGTATATTACTGGTGGCTGCCTGGTTTCCAGAGCACCGTGCCCTTTTAGTAGGGATCCATTCATTCTTCTTCTTTCATTTGCAAATCCACTACTATTGATCGGTTCAAATCCTGAATTTGATTCACAATCGGAATTGGCATTTGAATCTGATGCGAAATCCCTGCTGCTCTCATCAGTCATGGAAAGGATCTGGAACGCCTCCTCACTGGTATATAATCTTTTGGACATTTTTCAGATGGGCAGTGCGACGGGTAACAGGTGACGGTCACTAATGGGCAACAGGTGACGGGTAACGGTCACTGATGGGTGACAGGTGACGTGTGATGGTCACTGATGGGTGACAGGTAATGGGTGACGGTCACTGATGGGTGACAGGTGACAGTCACTGATGGCAGTCTCTGATGGTTACTGGTGCACTTTATGGGACTGATAGGTGACATATGAGGGTCATAGATGGGTCACTGATGACGGTCACTGGCGATGGTCACTGATGGGTGACAGCTGCACTGCTGATGGCAGTCTCTGACGATGACAGGCACTGATGGGTGACAGGTGCACTTTGTGGGCACTGATGGGTGACAGGTGCACTTTGTGGGCACTGATGGGTGACTGGTGCCCTTTTATAAGCACTGATGGGAACTTATGTGGTGACTGTTGGGTGACAGCTGTAATGGGGGGGGGGGGGGGGGCGGGCGATGTGACAGGTTCTCTTTTTTTGTGTGGTGTTGGTGCAGACACTGACACTACACAGATCGGTAACTCACTGCTCCTGGCACTTCTCTCCTCACATTGGAAATGGTAACAGCTAGTAGCCGGTTTATATTTAGTAATCGGCTGTGAATGGATCACAGCCCATCACGTGGTAAACAGCCGCCAGCCGTTGGCTGTTTACCCTTGTTGATGACGAGCAGTGTTCCTGGGAACATGCCGTCACGGACATGACCACTCAGCACATTCCCGATCGCGCACATGCACGGCCTTAGTAGGGGAATACCCATTTGTGATTGGCAGTGACGTAATCACATGGTAAACAGCCATGCCCAATGGCTGTTCACCCGTGTCGGAGACGCGCTGTGTCTCTGGGACACGCCACCACTGACAGTGCAGGGCTGTGCGTCCGCGATCGCGCGCAATGCCCTGTGTGAATGGGCCGCCTTCATATAACATCGGCCCAGAACGGGAGCCGCAACGCCCCCCCCCCCCGTCATATGAAGGTGGGTGGGCGGCAACAGGTTAATATTGCATTTTTGAACTTTGATGCTTTAGGGGCTGCTGATGAACTTAGATCCCCCACTCCTGAACAGCCAGGCACACAGAATTTTCACAAGCACCTGGAGTCAGAGAACAGTCCGTGACTGTTTTTTGTTATTTATTAGAGGGTTAATAACACATCTGTGCACATCTGGCGCAACATTGAATATTATTGAAAGGTTTAGTACTTTAATACTGCTATTATTATATTATAGGCAACCTGATGGCCTGGGCTTTGTCTTCCCTTATGATACCCCATTTATTCTGGATGAAATCTTACTTCCTAGTATTATTAACCCCCTTTTGGCTTATTGCAAGTAGGCCTATATGCATTTATTGGATGTAACAAGGTATGCCCCTTATATGCTTTCTTTTGATATCTATATGGAAGTGGTACCTCTTTCTATCTCCCCTTTATACGCTATTCGCTATAAAAAAAATGAAAAACTCTGCCTCCCGGTGACTGCTGTGTTTTGGCTTTGACAGCTCTTATATAAGCAAGGGCTGGGCCATCCGCTAATGTAACCGAATGACCCACCCCATTGTGATGTCACATGATGTCAAAAGGGGGCGGGGTCATTCAGCTATGTCAGCTGGTGGCCCCGCCCTTGCCAATATAACAACTGTCAAAATCAAGAGACGGACCTTTTTAATTTTCTTCTATTTTTCGGGTCCATCGGATGGCATGATTGAAGATGGGTGGACACTTTTTTTTTTCTTTTTTAAAGCGGAGCTGCACCCGCACAAAAAATATTAAAAGTCAGCAGCTACAAATAGTGCAGCTGCTGACTTTTAATAAATGGACACTTACCTGTTCCTGGTTCCAGCGGTGTAGGCAGAATGTGACGAGAGACCGCTCGTCTCTCGCTGCCCCGCCGCCATCCTCTGCCAGGGAATCAGGAAGTGAAGACGCAACGTCTTCACTGCCCGGTTCCCTACTGCGCATGCGCGAGTCGCGCTGCGCGCCTCTTTTGGTCCCTGCTGTGTCCTGGGAACTGTGTTTCCCAAGACACAACAGGGTAGCTCCGGATAGGGGCGGGGCAGCTATACGGAAGTGGGTGCCAATTGTGGCACCGGAGGGGGGGAGGAATCCGATAAGCGGAAGTTCCACTTTAGGGTGGAACTCCGCTTTAATAAAGGAATTGGTGAATAGGTAGGAGTACAACTTACCCGATACAAAATTCACATAGGGGGAGGGGCCGGGATGTGGGGGTCCCCTTGTTAACCACTTCATTTCCCGGCCATAGTCATATGACGCCCACAAGGTGGATCTCCCATTCTGGGTGGGCGTCATATGACGTCCTACCATTCCCGGCCACCTAGGGGGCATGCGCGCGCCGCCGGCATCGCTCGGGACCCGGTGCGCGTGCCTGGTGGCCGCAATGCCAGCCGGGCACCCGCTATTGGCCGGGAAAACAGCGGGAACGTCCTGTCAGTGGAGAGGAGACCGATCATGTGTTCCCAGTACGAAGGAACACCGATCGGTCTCCTCTCCTTGTGAGTCCCCTCCCCCCACAGTTAGAATCACTACCTTAGAGAACATATTAACCCCTGCAGCACCCCCTAGTGTTAACCCCTTCCCTGCCAGTCGCATTTACACAGTAATCACTGCAATTTTATAGCAACGATCGCTGTGTAAATGTGAATGGTCCCAAAAATGTGTCAAAAGTGTCCGAAGTGTCTGCCGCAATGTCGCAGTCACGAAAAAAAAATCGCAGATCGCCGCCATTACTAGTAAAAAAAAAAAAATGCAATAAATCTATCCCCTATTTTGTAGATGCTATAACTTTTGTGCAAACCGATCTATGTACGCTTTTGCGATTTTTTTTACCAAAAATATGTAGAAGAATACGTATCAGCCTAAACTGAGTAAAACATTTTTTTTTTTTTTAAATGGGATATTTATTATAGCAAAAAGTAAAAAATGTTGTGTTTTTTTTTTTTTTTTCAAAATTGTCGCTCTTCTTTTGTTTATAGCGCAAAAAAAAAAAAATGCAGAGGTTAAACCGTCACCACTTGAGGAGGAAAACAACAACAATGCTTTAGGGATGAGCTCAGGCGTGTTCGCATGGTCCATGTGTAGAGCCCGCCAGGAAGTCGGCGCAGCGCTGCACTAATCACAGTCAGTGAGACATTGCCCGATCTCTGCAGCCGTGCATCGGGGCAATGTCTCACTGCCTGTGATTAGCGAAGCTGTGCGCCGACTTTTTGGCGGGCTCTGCACGTGGACCATGCGAACACGCCTGAGCTCATCCTTACAATGCTTCACCAGGTGGGAGATAGTAGGTATCCTACTCACCAACTCAACATGACCACTTTAATTAAAAAGGTCTGGTGCAGCTTTGGCAGATTAAGGAACTGCCGCCTATGATTGGAGATTTCTCTTATGCAGGGCCAGGAAATGATCACTCCATCCACGAATGCTCAGAAAAAATATAAGAATAGCAGGGCCATAGTGTAATATTGTTTTTTTGGTAATTTTCCAACATAAAAAAAAAATAAAGCAGCCAAATGGCCTCTTACATTTAAAAGTGCCTTGCCTCGGCACTGGAGGGAATAGGCGAATCCAACCAAGTGTGCTGTGAACTGACCGTTAGCACGATCAGCGTGTGTTCCACCACTGGAGGACCAGGAAGTTCCACTTCCTTTAATTAAAGGGGTCATGGTGAGTTGGTGAGTAGGATACCTACTATCTCCCACCTGGTGAAGCATTGTTGTTGTTTTCGTCCTCAAGTGGTGACGGTTTAACATATCTACACACTTAAATACAAAGGAATTGGGTTTAAAAACAAGAGGAATATCTTCTCCCAAACCCTGAAAGCTGAAGCAATGGAGGAACTAATTAAACAACTGTCCCTGGCTAATATACAAGCGCAGACCCGCCATGAGGAAGCTAATCAGCGCTTAGCAACTCAGCTGGAGGTACAGCAAGAAAATACTCGCCTGTTGGTGGCTCAGTTGGAAGCACAGCAAGCAACCCAGCAAGGGGTTATGCAGGCTCAGGTGACTGCCTTAAAAGAAGTAGTACAGCAGTTGTCTCAGGGTCGTGAGCAAGCGGCTGTTGCCCCTGGCAACCAGGTGACCGTGAGGGCAAGCCATTTTTTTGCAGAAATTGTCCTGAGTGATGATGTAGAGGCATTTCTTGCTACATTTGAGAGGACGGCAGAGAGAGAAGGTGGCCCCAGGACCAGTGGGCCGGCCTAATTGCCCCTTTTCTCACCGGAGATCCTCAAAAAGCCTACTTCGACCTGCCACCAGAGGACGCTAAAGACTATCAAAAACTAAAGGCAGAAATACTGGCTCGTTTGGGGGTGACTACGGCCGTTCGGGCCCAACGAGTGCACCAATGGAAGTATTGTCCAGATCGTCCACCACGGTCACAAATGCATGACCTGGTGCAACTGGTAAAAAAATGGCTGCAGCCCGAAGTGTTGTCGGGCCCCCAAATCATGGAGCGGGTCGTCCTGGACCGATACCTACGGTCACATGCCAGACGACCTTCAACGGTGGGTCAGCCATGGTGGGTCAGCCATGACCCCAAAACAGTGAACCTCCTTGTCGAGATGGTAGAGCGATATACAGTGGTGGAGGATCTGCTTGGCCCTACCAAGCGCCAAGGGCCCAGTCTGCCACGGCCTATTCGATTGACTGCCGCCCTTCGAAAGGATGTCCCCCGGAGCCCTGGAATCAACACCCCGGAAGGTCAAGAGTCACTCCCAGTACCTCCTCAGCGATCTGTTCCTGTTCGGAGAGGAGGGGATGTACAATGTTGGCGGTGTCATTCTGGGGCCATACCCGGGCCCACTGCCCACTGCAAGAGGAGCCCATGGAATGCGGGGTTCTTCGGAGGGGGTCTTTTTATGCTCATAGAGCATGTACCACACACCTTGACCGCGTGAGTGTTTTATGTCGAGGGTTATGGCTGATGTGTGCAAGCTGTTTCCGGATTAAACAGCTGCGCACATCGGTCTACCATCCACAAACGGATGGGTTGGTGTAGAGCGCTTTAATAAGACCCTTAAGTCTATGCTCAAGCGGGTTGTACAAAGGGATGGGAAAGACTGGGACTGCCTGTTACCCGCTCTCCTATTTGCTATCCGGGAAGTGCCCCAGGCCTCCACTGGGTTTTCGCCCTTTGAGTTGGTATATGGGAGCGGAGACCTCGCGGACTACTGGATTTTGTTAAAGAGGAATGGGAAAGTGAACCTATTCAGCATAAGCGTGTTCTTGAATATGTTTCCCAAATGCAGGAGAGGATCCGAACTGTGATGCCTCTAGTCAAAGAACATTTGCAAAAAGCCCAGGAGGCTCAACGACGGGTCTATAATAGGGCTGCTAGAATAAGGAACTTCCAAATGGGGGATCGAGTAGCGGTGTTGATCCCCACTGTGGAAAGTAAATTCTTGGCCAGGTGGCAAGGCCCCTTTGAAGTTGTAGAAAAAGTGGGAGAGGTAAATTATAGAGTCCACCAACCAGGTAAGAGGAAACCCTATCAGATATATCATGTAACTTGTTAAAGCCCTGGACAGACAGGGAACCGGTGACCTCCCTGGCTGGTGCATTGAAGGGTTGGGGTGGAGAGTGTTTGTAACCTGGAGATTATTGAGGAATCACAGAGTGAGTGGTCAAGCCCGATTGTCTATGCCTACCCCATGCCCCGGGTACTAACATTAGACCTTACCAAGGGGTATTGGCAAATCCCGTTGACTAAGGCTGCTAGAGAGAAAACTGCTTTTTCTACCCCAGAGGGAAGTTTTCAGTACAGAGAATGCCTTTTGGATTGCAACTGCTCCAGCCACATTTCTTTTTTATATCTGTATACTTAGCACCGGCACTGTGCCAACACCCTGTCTAACTAATTATATCTGTATACTTAGCACCAGTGCACTTTATATTGGGTTTATCACCCTGTATTATGGTATAGTGCTCCCTTACTTCGTACAACCCACCAATGTATTTTATATACTTCACTGATGGCACTATATACTCTCCACTGATATATAGATCTATATTATATATATATATATATATATATATATATATATATATATTGCGATATATATATATATATAGTTTAATAAAAACTCCTTTTGAACTAAAAGCCTGTGTCCTGCGGTCTATATATATATATATATATATAGATATATAAAGATATATATTGATATATATATATAAATAATTAACCCCCAGAGGGGCTGCTGAGTAGTTCCTTAGCACATTCAAATTCAATCAGTGACATCAGCATCAGGGGCTTGATAGCTGCTGATCCAGGACTGATTCATTTTGATAAATGTAAGCCTATCAACGAAGTCTGTGGACAGGCGCACTCTTGGATCCGTTACAAACCCTCCAGCAGCACTGAATGTCCACTCAGAAAGCACGCTGGATGCAGGACAGGCCAGGAGCTTGATTGCATATTGAGCAAGTTCTGGCCAGTGGTCCATCCTCAAGACCTAGTAACCCAGTGGATGCTCACTTGGAAAGGTCCAGGACCAGGAAATGGTAACCTCCCAGGGTCTGGAAAGGCATTACACAAAGTTTTCTTCAAGGCGTCCTGAAGATGTTTCATCCTCTGCTCCATATGCGAAGTCAGGATGAACTCTGCAACTTAACCCTTGTAACGTGGATCAAGAAGGGTTGCCAGCCAGTAATGATCCCTCTAATTGATACCATGAATCATCGGGTCCTTTTGCAGAATCAGGGGGCCCATGCAGCGTAACTTTGAAGAGGCATGAGATTCTAAGTCCTCTGGGTCACTAAGGATGACATTTTCAGGAACTACCTCCAAACTCATTGGGTTTCTGGGGACTGAAAACCATCCCTTGAAGATTGCTGCGTGTTATCCCCTACATCCACACTGACACAATCCTCCTACTTCTCCTCCTCCTCCTGTGTGTTTGGAATAGAATCTGCATAAAGGGGGCTCCCACTGTTCTGCCTCAAGTGCCCTGTCCAGAATTTCATGAAGCGTGTGCTCCAGCAGGAAGACTAAAGGGACAGTGTCACTGATGCATGTTCACCCTATTTGTGGCCTCCTCAAATGGTAACAGGACAGTGCATGTCATTTTTTAGAGGGGGGAGCGTGTACCCTGTTTTTACAGGCACCCAGCTCCCACTTCCTCCTCTGGCACTGTGGTGGAAGAAAGATCACCTATCCCCCTTCCCTCCCTGCAATCTTCTAGGACATGTCACAGGTTCCAGAAGATTGCCCTGCCATTCACAGTGGGGCTCGTGCATGCGCAGGCCACACCTGGCTGTGAAGCCACAGCCGGGCGCCCATGGTTGGAATGCTGGAGCCACGGAGAGGAGGGGGAGAGGAGTGGGGCTTCATACGCCCGCATCGCTGGACCATGGGACAGGTGAGTGCCTGATTATTAAAAGTCAGCAGCTACACTTTTTGTAGCTGCTGACTTTTAAATGGGTGGAACTCCGCTTTAATGAGTAGCCACTGGTGTGGTGAAAAGAAGCCAAGATCCCCTGAGCCTGTCCTGGTGCCATACTCACACAGGTACTTTTTTTATTACTAATTTTTAATTTATAGACGTTCCTTTGCTAATTGTTGATACCCTCTAATTAGAGGAGTGTCATATGTGGACTGGGCTCATCCTCTTATTGAGTGACCATTCATTCACCTTTTGAAGGTATTTTTCATGATGCATCAATCTTTCACTACTTTCTTCACCAGTTTTCTTGTGTCACTTTTCTTTGTTCCTTGTGCACTTGGTTTTTACTTTTCACATACAGCCCATTGAATTGGGCCATCCTATGGTTTGCTTGCAGCACTTAGTTTTGCTTTCACTTTCCCTTTCATTCTCTTCACTACTTCACATATTTCACTCTTTCTCCTTTTCTCTGAGTCTCTGCACTTTCTTGTTCCCAATGGGACAGCAGCAATTTTTGCTGCTGCTCCGGGAGCTCTTTTTAATTTTATTTCACTTTTTCACTCTTTTTATTGCATTTTGTCCTGTGCCCTCATAGTTAGTAATTATATATTTATTTAATTATTTCTACAGTTTTTGGGAGCTTGGTGACCTCCTTGTGGGATTCATCGGGCTCCCCCTCCTTGACCTTCTTCTGGTGATTCTACCATCTGCCCCCTCCCCTCCCCCTGTGGGGCGATTATTTTGACCACGCCCTTTCCTCCTCCCCCTGTTTGTTTGCAGTAAAAGCGACCTCTTGCAGGCTCCTTTGGTGGCCTGCTGGGCGGGTGCCCCTTTTTGGGGGGTGAGTTTCTTTCTGGTTTGCGCTGTGTGGTTCGGGCCCCCGGGGGAGACGATCTGAGGTGGAATTGCTGGAAGGCTAGAAAATTAATTAACTTTTTCTTGGTAAAAATAAATCATCCTATTTATTGTGTAACCATGTTAACTATGTAATAACATTGTTTGGTTTCCTTTGTATTGATCGATATTTTGTATTCTCCAAAAGTCTATATCCTTATCCCCCCTGAAGAAGACCACTACTGTTTTCTGGTCAAAACGCGTTTGGGTTTATCTGTATGACTTTTTATAGCATTTTACCACTGTATGTTCTTTGTACTAGACATGTGCACTGACAAAAAAATTTTTCATTTTCTTTTTCGTTTCATTCGTTTTTTTTGTCGGGTCACATGATCGCAATTCGTAAATTCGTACATTTGTAAATTCGTACATTCGTAAATTCGTACATTCAGAAATTTGTACATTCGTAAATTCGTACATTCGTAAATTAGAAAACTCGTAAATTTGGAAATTAGAAAATCCGAAAATTAGAAAATCTGAAAAAGTAAATAACTATTAAATTATAGGTATTGTAATTTCCTTTCAAATTTGGCTGTTAGTGAATGTAACAAATACAAATTTATACAAAGTTACGACTTATCCGAAATAACGAATGCCGCATCTAAACAAATGGAAGGGAACAAATGAATAACAAATAATAATAATAAAACGTTTTTATTATTATTATTGTTATTTATTATTATTAATTCATTACGTTCCATTCGTTTAGATACGCCATTCGTTATTTCAGATAATTCGTAACTTGGGATAAATTTGTATTTGTTACATTCACTAACATACAAATTTGAAAGGAAATTACAATACCTATAATTTAATAGTTAAGTTATTATTAGGTAATTATTATTTCAGATTTCCGAATTAACGAATTTTTAACGAATTAATGAATGTACAAATTTACGAATGTACAAATTTACGAATGTACAAATGTACAAATTTACGAATGTACAAATTTACGAATGTACAAATTTACGAATGTACAAATGTACGAATGTACGAATTTACGAATGTGATAATGTACGAATGTACGAATTTACCAATTTTTTTATATTCGAATTTATGAATATTCGGAAAAATTCGTTAAACGGGTTTTCGTTAATTCGGATATTTCCGAATTAACAAATTTGTCGAAATTCGTTAAAAAACTAATTTGGAACTAAACGAATTGCACATGTCTACTTTGTACCCAAGTGTTCATACAAATATGCAATTATTGCCTTCTAGGTATTCATTTTAGAGCTCCTGTCTTGACGGACAGTTGTATTTGTATATACGTAACTATGTAATAAACTTTTTATACTTCATCTTGGACTCATTTGCTGCAATTCAAAACCCCTCTAGGGAAATTTCTATAGTTGAGTTGCTTTCATTGGGGTGTGCAGCCATTCTTTGCTCATACCATTGTATCCCCTTCCTGTTCCCATCACTCACACAGGTACTCATTGATGGCCCTCTGCTGTGTGTGCAGCCGCTGCAGCTTTGCCGATGTTGAGTTCCACCTGGTGGGCATGTCACAAATGAGGCACATGCCCTGCCTGCAGAGGATGCACCATGTCCGCGACCACCACTTTTCACTGTAGGCACAGAGGCTGCTTGCCCTCTTTTATTGGCCTGTGAGTGTCTGCCTTGATGGCCTTCCGGACATGATGGGGATTTTTTTTCCACATGCACTACACTGTATTATATACTGTACACCGCCTGAAGTGTATTATATACTGTACACTGACTGTACTGTATTATATACTGTACACCGCCTGCACTGTCTCATATACTGTACATTGACTGCAATGTATCATATACTGTACACACTGTATTATATACTGTGGACACCGACTGCACTGTATTATATACTGTAGACTGCGTAAAGTGTATTATATACTGTACACCAACTGCACTGTATTATATTCTGTGCACTGACTGCAATGTATTATATACTGTACCCACTGTATTATATACTGTGTACACCACCTCCACTGTATTATATACTGTACACCGCCTGAAGTGTATTTTATACTGTATACCGCCTGCACTGTATTATATACTGTACACCGCCTGAAGTGTATTCTATACTGTACACCGACTGCATTGAATTATATACTGTACACTTACTGCAATGTATTACATACTGTAACCACCTACACTGTATTATATACTGTACATTGCCTGCACTGTATTATATAATGTACGCCGCCTGCACTGTATTATATACTATACACTGAATTCAATGTATTATATACTGTACACCACCTGCATTGAATTATACACTGTACACTGCCTGCACTGTATTATATACTGTACACTGCCTGCACTGTAATATAAACTGTGCCCTGCCTTCACTGTATTATATACTGTACACCGACTGCACTGTATTATATATTGCAGGGCTCAAAAATTGTACTCGCCTGCTCGCATTTGGCGAGTTAAATTATGAGCAGTGCGAGTAGGGCCGCCGCCGTCAGTTAACTGCAGCTGCCTGGGACCATACATCTTTGCCCCGCACAGGCTCGCAGCGTGAGCTTTGAAAAAAAATAAATTGTACCAGCCAGCGCCGCCCCTCTCCACCCCCGATACATCCCCACTGCACAGGCTTGTATTGGGAGCCAGCGCCGCCCCTTCCCACCGTCCACACATTACCGCCCCTCTACACCTCCAACACATCTCTCTCCTGGCTAGCAGAGCTTTGCAAAGAAGTGTGCAAGCTAGCTCCGCCCCTCTCCACCGTCCACACATCGCGCCGCCCCTCTCGTCCCGCACAGGCTAGCAGCAGAATTTTAAAAATAAATTTACCATTCTGGCGCCGCTTAGGACCGCCCCTCTCCACCTCACAAACATCCGAGGAATGTGCTGATGCCCGATCCCCTGGCTGCAGGACGATGGTATGTGAAAAATGTGACACTCTGTGAATGCTGGATTGGGGGGGGGGGGGGGGTTAATTGGAGGCATAGGTCTGAATCATCCCCTCCCCCCAATCCATTATACCTATGCCTCCAATTCTGCCCCCCTCCCCCCATTCTATCATACCTATGCCTCCAATTCTGCCCCCCCTCCCCCCATTCTATCATACCTATGCCTCCAATTCTGCCCCCCCTCCCCCCATTCTATCAAACCTATGCCTCCAATTCCGCCCCCCCTCCCCCCATTCTATCATACCTATGCCTCCAATTCTGCCGCCCTCCCCCCAATCTGTCATACAATATGATAGAATGGGGGGGGGGCGGGAATTGGAGTCATAGGTATGATAGAATGAGGGGAGGGGGGGGCTGAATTGAAGTCATAGGTATGATAGAATGGGGGGGGCAGGAATTGGAGTCATAGGTATGATAGAATGGGGGGGGGGGGGGCTGAATTGGAGTCATAGGTATGATAGAATGGGGGGAGGGGGGGCTGAATTGGAGTCTTATGTATGATAGAATGGGAGGGGGGGCGGGAATTTGAGGTACATATGTATGATAGAATGGGGGAGGGCAGGAATTGGAGTCATAGGTATGATAGAATGGGGGGAGGGGGGGCTGAATTGGAGTCATAGGTATGATAGAATGGGGGGAGGGGGGGCTGAATTGGAGTCTTATGTATGATAGAATGGGAGGGGGGGGCGGGAATTTGAGGTACATATGTATGATAGAATGGGGGAGGGCAGGAATTGGAGTCATAGGTATGATAGAATGGGGGGAGGGGGGGCATTGGAGGCAGAGACATACTAAGAAGAGAGATTGTAGGTATAGAGGTGTGCTAGGGGAGAAGGGATTGGAGACATAGGTGTGATGGAGAGGGGAGGCATTGGAGGAGGTGTTGAAGGTAGAGGTGTACTGTGATGCAGGTAGAGGTGTACTGCGGGAGGCGTTGGAGGTAGAGGTGTACTGCGGGAGGCGTTGGAGCTAGAGGTGTACTGCGGGAGGCGTTGGAGCTAGAGGTGTACTGTGATGGAGGTAGAGGTGTACTGCAGGAGGCGTTGGAGGTAGAGGTGCACTGCGGGAGGCGTTGGAGCTAGAGGTGTACTGCGGGAGGCGTTGGAGCTAGAGGGGTACTGCGGGAGGCGTTGGAGCAAGAGGTGTACTGCGGGAGGCGTTGGAGGTAGAGGTGTACTGCGGGAGGCGTTGGAGCTAGAGGTGTACTGCGGGAGGCGTTGGAGCTAGAGGTGTACTGTGATGGAGGTAGAGGTGTACTGCAGGAGGCGTTGGAGGTAGAGGTGCACTGCGGGAGGCGTTGGAGCTAGAGGTGTACTGCGGGAGGCGTTGGAGCTAGAGGGGTACTGCGGGAGGCGTTGGAGCAAGAGGTGTACCATTATACCTATGCCTCCAATTCTGCCCCCCCTCCCCCCATTCTATCATACCTATGCCTCCAATTCTGCCCCCCCTCCCCCATTCTATCATACCTATGCCTCCAATTCTGCCCCCCTCCCCCCATTCTATCAAACCTATGCCTCCAATTCCGCCCCCCCTCCCCCCATTCTATCATACCTATGCCTCCAATTCCGCCCCCCTCCCCCCAATCTGTCATACAATATGATAGAATGGGGGGGGGGGGGGCGGGAATTGGAGTCATAGGTATGATAGAATGAGGGGGGGGGGGGGCTGAATTGAAGTCATAGGTATGATAGAATGGGGGGGGGGGCAGGAATTGGAGTCATAGGTATGATAGAATGGGGGGAGGGGGGGCTGAATTGGAGTCATAGGTATGATAGAATGGGGGGAGGGGGGGCTGAATTGGAGTCTTATGTATGATAGAATGGGAGGGGGGGGGCGGGAATTTGAGGTACATATGTATGATAGAATGGGGGAGGGCAGGAATTGGAGTCATAGGTATGATAGAATGGGGGGAGGGGGGGCTGAATTGGAGTCTTATGTATGATAGAATGGGAGGGGGGGGGGGGAATTTGAGGTACATATGTATGATAGAATGGGGGAGGGCAGGAATTGGAGTCATAGGTATGATAGAATGGGGGGAGGGGGGGCATTGGAGGCAGAGACATACTAAGAAGAGAGATTGTAGGTATAGAGGTGTGCTAGGGGAGAAGGGATTGGAGACATAGGTGTGATGGAGAGGGGAGGCATTGGAGGAGGTGTTGAAGGTAGAGGTGTACTGTGATGCAGGTAGAAGTGTACTGCGGGAGGCGTTGGAGGTAGAGGTGTACTGTGGGAGGCGTTGGAGCTAGAGGTGTACTGCGGGAGGCGTTGGAGCTAGAGGTGTACTGCGGGAGGCGTTGGAGCTAGAGGTGTACTGCGGGAGGCGTTGGAGGTAGAGGTGTACTGCGGGAGGCGTTGGAGCTAGAGGTGTACTGTGATGGAGGTAGAGGTGTACTGCAGGAGGCGTTGGAGGTAGAGGTGTACTGCGGGAGGCGTTGGAGCTAGAGGTGTACTGCGGGAGGCGTTGGAGCTAGAGGTGTACTGCGGGAGGCGTTGGAGCAAGAGGTGTACTGCGGGAGGCGTTGGAGCTAGAGGTGTACTGTGATGGAGGTAGAGGTGTACTGCCGGAGGCGTTGGAGGTAGAGGTGTACTGCGGGAGGAGTTGGAGCTAGAGGTGTACTGCGGGAGGCGTTGGAGCAAGAGGTGTACTGTGATGGAGGTAGAGGTGTACTGCGGGAGGCGTTGGAGCTAGAGGTGTACTGCGGGAGGCGTTGGAGCTAGAGGTGTACTGCGGGAGGCGTTGGAGCTAGAGGTGTACTGTGGGAGGCGTTGGAGCTAGAGGTGTACTGCGGGAGGCGTTGGAGCTAGAGGTGTACTGCGGGAGGCGTTGGAGCTAGAGGTGTACTGTGATGGAGGTAGAGGTGTACTGCAGGAGGCGTTGGAGGTAGAGGTGTACTGCAGGAGGCGTTGGAGCTAGAGGTGTACTGCGGGAGGCGTTGGAGCTAGAGGTGTACTGCGGGAGGCGTTGGAGCTAGAGGTGTACTGTGATGGAGGTAGAGGTGTACTGCGGGAGGCGTTGAAGGTAGAGGTGTACTGCGGGAGGCGTTGAAGGTAGAGGTGTACTGCGGGAGGCGTTGAAGGTAGAGGTGTACTGCGGGAGGCGTTGAAGGTAGAGGTGTACTGCGGGAGGCGTTGAAGGTAGGAGTTGTTGAGCATGAAATTTCTCTTTTTTTTTTTTGTTTTTTTTACATGTGTTGCCCTTCCATGTGCTCCTTGCTGCAAAGGCCAGTTATAGGTAAGAGGTGAGGGCAGTGGCCATTTGCTTGTACTGTGAAAATATTAGTGAGGGGACGCACTGGACACCTTTGCTGCCATGTGCTGGGTGTCCAGTGTGCCCCTGTGCCATTAAGGAGGGGTGGACTCTCTCTAGGCTCACTTGCCCTCTGCCTATCCATTATAATGCATGTGCTTCAATTGTGGAGGCTTATAAAAGCTAGAACTACAGAAAATACTGGGGTACCTTGACGGGACTCTAGCTTACGCATGTATTTGCAAATGTGTGCAGACTAAACCCCAGTTTTTAACACATACTGTTAGACAGGACGATTTATAGCAGGCTGGTCGGTAAGTTGAGCTGGGAATTTGTTTTTGTTTTTTGCACGTGTTGCCCTTCCATGTGCTCCTTGCGGCAAAGGCCAGTTATAGGTGAGGGCAGTGGCCATTTGTTTGTAATGTTAAAATATTGGTGAGGGGACATACAGGACACCTTTGCTACCATTGTGTTATGTGCTGGGTGTCCAGTGCGCCTCTGTGCCTTTAAGGAGAGGTGGTCTTCCTCCAGGTGCACTTGCCCTCTGCCTATCCATCATAATGCATGTGCTTCCACTGTGGAGGCTCTTGAAATTTAGAGTTAGGACTACAGAAAATACTGGGGTGCCTTGACGGGGCTCTGTAGCTTACGCATGTATTTGCAAATATGTGCAGACTAATCCCCTGTTTTTACCGCATACTGTTAGACAGGAAAATTCAGTTGGTTAGCAGGCCGGTCGGTAAGTTGAGCAAGGAATTTCCCTGGTTTTCTTTTGCATGTGTTGCCCTTCTATGTGCTCCTTGTTGCAAAGGCCAGTTATAGGTGAGGACAGTGGCCATTTGTTTGTACTGGGGGAGACGTTGGAGGTAGAGGTGTATTAGGGAGGCGTTGGAGGTAGAGGTGTACTGTGATGTAAAAGGGGGATTGTGATATGCAGGGGGGACAGAGGACACCAAAGAAGAACATTGTTGCACCCCACGACCACTACCACCACCAGGAGAGGAAAAGGGCACCTGAATCAGATGAACTGCGCAATTTGTTAATGTTCTTTGTACTTTGTGATTTGTACTCTATAGCTGGTGGTATTTTGCACTGCTGTATTATATACTGCTGGGATTTGTAGTCCTCTATAGCTGATGCTATTCTGTATTGCTGGGATATGTAGTCCTGGCGCTATTCTGTATAGCTTTTTTCTTATTCTCCGCAGAAATGTTACACCTCATCTTAGTCAACAAATTCAACTGGCTTTTCTCTTCAGTTTTGAAGCCTTTACAGGTTTTTGAAAGCCATAAAAGAAACATGAAACAGAGCAAATTAAACTTTTTCGTTAAAGAAAAAGCTCAACCTACTACTGTGGAGTCACAACCAAATCCTATAGAAAAAGACAATGAATCAAGAACAAATCCAGCTGCTAGTTGTAGTTTGCCTCACACAACTGCCATAACACCTAAGAGGAAAAATGATGATTATACTGACAAGACCTCTAAAAAATGCCCTTTTAATATGCATTGGCTGGAACAATTTTCATGGCTTATTTTCTCAGAGGATACAGATACAGTTACGTGTAAAGTTTGCAGTCGGTTCCCCCAAAGTGCTGATGCAAAATGGAAAGATGGGATAAAGGCTCCCTTTAAAAGGAAAACCTTTGTATGGCACGAGAAAAGTAAAAAGCACAAGGAGAATGTTGATAAAGTAAAGGCTAAAGACAACCCTGAAGAGAGACCTTTAGCTGTGTGTGTCAGAAGAATGGACACTGCAGTGTTTCAGCACATGACACACATGTTTAACATCGCTTATTATGTAGCTAAATATGAAAAGCCATTTCGAGATTTCCCTGATTTATTAATGTTAGCTACTAAACTTGATGTACCAGTTCTGCAGAAGTATGGAAATGATGTGCAATGCAAACAATTCATTCATTTCATTGCAAAAACAATCAGAGAAAGTCTTGTGGCAAACATTAAAAAGTCAACTTTTATTGGCATCATGATTGACGGATCTACTGATCGAACCTCCACTGAACATGCAAACATTTATGTCCGTTATGTTTCAGAAGGAGAAATAAAAGAAGATTTTTTGGGTACTTTTGCTCTAGAAAGAGCTACAGCTCAAGGTTATTTCAAAGGATTGACTGCCTTTTTGGATAGTCTTCATCTTAATTACAAAGGCACTTCTTGGGTTGCAGGTTTGGGAACGGATGGGGCTGCAAGCATGCTTGGCCACAAGTCTGGTTTGGCAGTCCAGATGAAAGACATCTGCCCACAGATGATCAGTATACATTGTGTGGCTCATCGCTTGCAGCTTGCTGTTTTGGATGTTTGCAAGGAAGTGCCATACCTACAAACATTTGATGATGTGGTGCGGCGTACTTTTAAATATTATCATGGCTCTGCCAAACGCCTACAGCAACTGAAAGAAATGGCAAAATCTTTAAGTGAGGAAATTTTGAAACTGAAAGATATACACACAGTGCTCTGGTTATGCAGCAAAGTTGATGCTTTGCGTGCTTTTCGTCAAAACTGGAAAAACAGTGGTGAGGCATTTTGAGCAGATATCGACGGAAGGATCAATTGATTCTGCTAAGGTTAAAGGTATCCTGAAAGACCTAAAACAGGTGAAGTTTGTGAAACTTTTGTTTTTCCTACTGGATTTTTATGGCAAGCTGAAACCATTATCAGAGGGTCTTCAAAACAAAGAACTTATGATCTGCCATATAAAATCCAAACTAGAACATTCAGTTAAAATTCTCCAGGATCTTTGCAAAGGGAGAGGAAAAAATGAACTTGAATTTCTAGATAAGTTTACAGCTGATGGAACACTTCATGGGCTACAGCTGACCAACCTTGAAGCCGGTGAAAAAGAATTTCAATCTATACGCCAAACTGTATTGGATAAAGCTGAAAGGTATTTGATTTTGAGGCTTTCTTCAGTTTCTTCAAACATTGTGCAATCTTTTAATATATTTGACAGCCTGTCCTGGCCAGACAAAGCACACATCCTCAACTTTGGATTGACTGAGTTGCACAGTATTGCAAAGCATGTTTTGCATGAGTTTGAGGACAACGTGGACCTTTTAGAAGCAGAGTGGGCTGACATGAAACTCTCCATTCAAAATGGACTTTCTTTCAATGAGACTTTGAAAAGAATGAACCAGCAGAAAGAGAGATTCCCCACAATACTCCCTCTGGTCAACTTCTGTGCCGTATTGCCCCCAACCACAGCATCGTGTGAACGTGGCTTTAGCTATCAAAACAGGATAAAGACTGTGTATCATAAGGAACTTCCTCACTACACGAAACCCCCCGACCGCTTTCCTGAGGAATCTCACACAATTCGAAACCCTCTGCACTCAGACTTCCCCACAGAGACACGTTATCTCTTTTCTCTACTCACTGTTGCAAGAAGCACCAACCCTTAAACATGCCACTGACATCGCACGGTCGTCATGGGAGAAGGACTTACAACTGTCCTTGTCTGACGATGAATGGACAGCAATCTACACGTACGCGCACAAAGGCTCGCTTAATGTAGCACTCCAAGAGAATAGCTATAAAATCATCACTAAATGGTATAGGACCCCTGAACGCCTACACAAATTCTCTCCCTCAGTTACAAATAAATGCTGGAGGTGCATCTCAGCGGTTGGCTCGATGCTCCACATTTGGTGGGAATGCGCACTCATTCAACCATTCTGGACAGAGGTACACTCCTTAATAGAAAAAGTTACAACCTACACCTTAGACTTCGGTCCTGCACAATTCTTACTACACCACTCTTCCCTCTCCAAACGTTCATATTACAAATCACTAGCAATGCACATGGTCAGTGCAGCCAGACTCTGCATTCCAGCACACTGGCGATCCACTATCACCCCTCCCATTAGAGAATGGTTGCACAGAATCTCCAAGATAGAAGAAATGGAGGAATTGATCCACATTTCGCAAGAGAGAGTAGAGAAATTCACCACAACATGGGCGTGTTGGATACACTTCAAATCAACAGAACACTACAAATCCATAATTCCCACGGGACAGGACGGATCCCATGAACCGCTCCCCTGAGAACGTAGCTGCCCCCCCCACGCACTAGGGGGAACCCTGGGAACTGATGACGGCCCCCCAACGTGCCCTAACCCCCCTCCTGCCCCTCACCCACCCCCCCCCCTCCCAGACTCCTCCCCCCCCTCTCCTTCTTTCCCCTCCTCTCTACTTTGATCCCCTTCCCCTCCCTTCCCTTCCCAGAAGACCGGAAATGTCTTGGTTATTTTCGGCCTTCCCGGATCACATTTTGTAGGAGATCTCCTGACCACAGACTGTATAAGGTTAAAACCCCGCTGGCGCCAGGGCGGGGCCCGTTGAAGATGGCCCCACTGGCGTAAATCCTCTTCCATATGCATTGAAATACCCAAGATTACATAGGTTCCACACCCCCCTTTTCTTATCCCTTGCTCCAACCTTGCCCTCACTAAATACAGCCGCAACCGGATATACTACAAGAACCAACTAGAGGTACCGTAGAATTCATGGTCATGCTTATATGATGTTTGTAATAACCCTTGAGATCCCCATGTTCCTGCGCATCTATGTACATTTTCAATGCATGAGACTTTAGAGACTTTGGATGACCTTTTGATGATTGCTGTTAATGGACCACCACTTACGGATTACAATCCAAACACAGCCATTGATAAGTGGTATTTTTCATCAGAAAGGGGACGTTACACTGGGCTTGCTCCTTCTGTGCAACGCCTACCATAGCAAATCTCTGAAATTGGCTTTCTATTGTTATGCCATATTATTTGCCATGAAAGGAAGCCCTGCTTTATTTGCCTTAATACCACACTTTCACTTAGGGAAAGCACTTCTTTTCCTTTTATGTTTACATTGTTTTATGTTAATATTGTTAAAGTTATGTTGTTGTTGTTTGTTTTTGTAACCTAATTCTGAATAAAACATTTAACAGTGTTATTTCATGAGATCATTTACAAGGGCGTGTTTAGGGGCGGGGCAGGGTAGGGTTTGGGTGGGGCAACAGGTGGCGAGTAACTCTTAAGGCCTGGCTAGTAGCTCAGGACCTGAAATTTTGAGGCCTGATATATTCTACACCGCCTGAAGTGTATTATATACTGTATACTGCCTGAACTGTATTATATACTGTACACCGACTGCACTGTATTCTATACTGTACACTTACTGCAATGTATTACATACTATACACACTGTATACACACTTCGACTCGAACATCGGGATCATCCTTATTGGTAATATGATTTATTGAGGACAACAAAACCAGCTCCCTTCTCAGCAGGGCGTATAATGATTTCTTTCTGATTGTCCAGTGACTCCATACCATTCCTAACATATTGGGGATCTGCCAATTTCCTCACTTTCAGCCCTTCCGAATCCTTAACCGCTTCAGCCCCGGGCGATTTTACCCCCTCCCTTACCAGAGCACTTTTTGCGATTCGGCACTGCGTCGCTTTAACTGACAATTATGCGGTCGTGCGACATTGCACCCAAACAAAATTTATGTCCTTTTTTTCCCACAAATAGAGCTTTCTTTTGGTGGTATTTGATCACCTCTGCGGTTTTTATTTTTTGCGCCATAAACAAAAGAAAAGCAACAATTTTGAAAAAAACACAATATTTTTTACTTTTTGCTATAATAAATATCACATTTAAAAAAAAAAAATAAATGTTTTACTCAGTTTAGGCCGATGCGTATTCTTCTACATAATTTTGGTAAAAAAATCACAATAAGCGTTTATTGATTGGTTTGCGCAAAAAAAATGATAGCGTTTACAAAATAGGGGATAGATTTATTGCATTTTTTTCTTTTATTTTTTTTTTACTAGTAATGGCCGCGATCTGCGATTTTTTTTCGTGACTGCGACTTTGCAGTGGACACTTCGGACACTTTTGACACATTTTTGGGACCATTCACATTTACACAGCGATCGTTGCTATAAAATTGCACTGATTACTGTGTAAATGTGACTGGCAGGGAAGGGGGCGCTGCATGGGTTAATATGTTCCCTATGTGAGTGATTCTAACTGTGGGAGGAGGGGACTCACAAGGGGAGGAGACCGATTGGTGTTCCTCTGTAATGGGAACACACCATCGGTCTCCTCTCCAGTGACAGGACGTGGAGCTGTGTGTTTACACACACAGCTCCACGGTCCCGCTGTTTTCCCGGGCAATCGCGGGTGCCCGGCGGACATCGCGGCCGCCGGGCACGCGCACCGGGTTCCGAGCGATGCCGCGGGTTCGCGCGCGGCGGGTGGCATGCGTGCGCCCCCTAGACGGCCGGGAATAGGAGGACGTCATATGACGTCCACCCAGGATGGGAGATCCACCTTGTGAACGTCATATGACGGTGGGCGGTATTGAAGTGGTTAAACACCATATTCTTAAAAACCTCAAGGTACTATCACACCAGTCCTCCTGGCTGACTCTTTTTAAAGCGGGGTGCCCATTTAAAAAAAAAAATAAATAAAGTCAGCAGCTACAAACACTGCAGCTGCTGACTTTTAATAAGACTCTTACCTGTCCCAGGTTCCAGCGATGCGGAGTAATGAAGTCCCGCTCATCCCCCCCTCCATTTGGCGGTGCCTGCATTTTAACTGTGGGCGCCCGGCTGCGCATGCATGTCACGTGTCCCAGATGATTGACAGGAGGGAAGGGGTAGAGCTGAGCCCTTCCTGTGCTGAGGGGAAGTGATGTCACCAGCCCAGGCACGGAAGGAGGCAGACTACAATGGACCCCCTAGCAACAGCCATTTAGAGGTTAGTTTAAAAAAAAATGTCAATTGTTTATTTTTTATTTTTTTAGGAACATTACTGATTTATTTATTTGGGGGGGGGGGGGGGGCAACTCCACCTTGATAGCCCACCCAGCTGACTCTCAGGAGATCTCTCCGGGAAGGAATGAAGACTTAAGCACACTGCTGCCTTCAGGGAAACTGGCTACATGTGGCTTTCTCCCCACTTGTTACTCCCCAAAAGTGTTGCTACTTATACAGTCCTCTCTTGATCTCATGCCTCCAGGAAAGCCTCCTCATGTGTGTTTTAGAAGGATATTTAAAGCACCCGAGCCCCGGCCCAAGGCAGGGCACCCCAACCCAGACTAGGGGGCTCACCTGAGGGCCACTGACAGCCTCCTCAACACTGTATCTCCATCTTCCACCCAACTGCCCTGCTGCCATGGCCCATGTCTATTTATGGAGTGGTCTTAGTCCCCTGCCAGCCTACCTCTGAGGATTGGCTGAGGCTCCATAAACATTCCAGCTCCTCCTAACCTACACCCACTAATTCTAGAAGATTCTCCAACCTTCCAGGCCAGGGGGAGGAACCAGAGTGCTGCCAGGATGAAACACCCAGCCCTGAACCTTACTAAATCCTGACCCATCTTTAATTTCCTCCTTTTTGGTTTGTCACATGTAGCATTACCCCATGTGGTTAAATGGGGTTAGATCCCACCATTATTACCTTCCTTTTTTGCTATTGTACCGTAACACCGTCACCATTTCTACTTCAAAATCCAATTTATGGTATTTTAATTCCCCCACTAGAGGGAGCCAAAGAGTTTTTTGTCCACACAGGGAATAACCAACCTAGGAAACTATGTTTGTGGTGGGGGATATGTTATATTAGTAATTTATGTAAATTTAAACTAGTTTTATTTTTAAATATAAGTTTTTATGAATTTATAGCTATTATTGTTAGTTGCAATTGATTAGGTGTGTGCAGCATGGGTGGATGATATCTGGAAATGAGGTAGATTCATTTTTGCCCCCAATCTCCATGTTTGGGGAGCCTAGCCAATCACACCCCTTTGTGCATTATAAAAGCAAACAGGAAATGGGAGTTTGTCACTTCCTGATGAAGCCAGTACGGTGAAACATACATAGAAGCGCAGACTTGTCACTTCCGGGTCCTCTATTTGACATCCTTTTGGTATATCCAGGATGAGGTGTAGATCATATGCCACCGCAATTCTGATATATACCCCTGCACATACTTTAGACACCTTAGTGCTGGGCATAGCACAGTCACACGTGAGTGCAAAATCTTTTGTTACCTTTTTAAAAAAATTTGATTAAAACTTACTACACCATAAGAGATCTTTTTATGTGTCCTTAGTAGAGTCTGTTCCCTTATTCTCAGCCCCCATCTGTAGGGGGTCACTCAGTGGAGAGATGCATATCTAGGATTCCTCTGGTCCATTCAACCTAAGTGCATTTTGACCTACTGTAAAAAGTGGTCAGACACCTTTGGTGAGTTGCCATCTACCTCATGAGCTTTTATTTGAAGCAACATCAAACCAGAAGATTTCATTTATTTATGGTGTTGGGATTGTCACTTTGGACTTTATATATTTATTTGCTTTTTCAATAACCATATGCTTTTTCTTAATATTGTTCACATTAATTTTGTATGTTTTAAGCGCTAACACCTTTACATTTGATTGTTTATATGTTGTTCATTCAACAGCCAAAGTTTAAAAAAAAAAAAAAAATTCAGAATGTAAACCTCTACTTACTTTACACAATTAAGTCTTTATGAATAAATTACTCACAACACAGGTTTTATGTTTGCCTTATTTATTTTTTCTTATTACACTTTATGTTACCAAAGGCAATCTGTCAAAGAAGTAAACATTAAGCCCCATACACACTATTAGATTTTCTCCTGATTTTTGTCTTCAGATTTACCAAAATCATATAATATGAGGTCAAACCTTAGGAGTTTCAATTTGTATGCAATCAGGCAGGCCCCTGCACTACATGGTTTTGGTAAATCTGAAGACAAAAATCAGCAGAAAATCTGATAGTGTGTATGGGGCTTAGGGTAAGGAGAAAAAAGCATCTTGCCCCCTCTCAGTTTGAATAACACACAAAATTGGCAGCACAATGGAATGTCCAAAAAGTCAGCTCCACTACTTAGAGATGCATACCATACAAGCAAACAGAATATTCTGTATGCTAGTATAGTATGCATCTCTAAGTAAAAGGTTTTGGTTCATTGGACATTTCCCCATATTGCTTTTACAGTACCACTGTGGCCCACACACCCACATTCTCATTAGTCTATGGAGCAACTGTCTGAAATAAATTTGTGTTTATATTCTTAGAATTCTTTGACCCAAAATTGCTGTGGACAAGCCCCCCCCCCCAAAAAAAAAAACCTTCCCTGCCTGCAGTGGCTGATCAATGGAAAGCTTTCCGACAGAAGTTCTACAGATCAACTTCTGTCTAACAGGGGGGGGGGGGGGGGGTGAACAGATAAAAATTCAGCGGGTCCCTGCTCTACCGGCTGAATTTCGGTCTGCGTATACATAGCTTAAAAGGATTGCTGAGTTTGGTCAAACAAAGCTGTTTACTTTGCTCATACAAAAATACATTGCATCCGGAAGGGGAGCCACATCTTACCTTAATAAATCATTCTGATAATATCAAGTTGGCCGACAAAGCAAGAAGAGAGACAATGAAAAGTTAGACAATGAAAAATCTGTCCACAAAAAAACAATGAAAAAATACATTTGTTAAATAAACATGGATGGCTTAGTCACTCACTCAAACACAAAAGAACTTGGAGATCACAGTGACTGTGGTGATTTTATCACCAAATAAAATTTTTGATTATTGGGCTAAGCTAAAAAAAAAATTACTTTAACCATAACCACATTAGGTTTTAAAGATAAATTATATGGTAATAAAAATCAGACACTGTTTTACTTGACCGATGACTTGTAAAGCAGTTCACCCTCCTTTGGGATCTGCCTATGTCTGATCTGTTATATGGCTGAGAAGCATGATAAAGATTATGATATTTTTCATAAAATGCCATTGTCCCACCTCTTCTCTGTTCTTTAACCACTTGCCTACAGAGCATTTATACCCCCTTCCTGCCCAGACCAATTTTCAGCTTTCATTTCTTTCACACTTTGAATGACAATAAGTCACGCAACACAGCTTTCTTTTGGAGGTATTAAACCACTTAAGCCCCGGACCAATTGTCAGCCTAAGGACCAGAGGTCTTTTTACAATTTCGCACTGCACTGCTTTAACTGGTAATTGTGCGGTCATATAGAGCTTTCTTTTGATGGTATTTGATTGCCTCTGCAATTTAAATTTTTTTGCGATATAAATGTAAAAAGACCGGAAATTTTGAAAAAAAAAAGATATTTTCTACTTAAGAGAAAAATCAAATAAACTCAATGTTAGTCATACATTTAGGCCAAAATTTATTCAGCCACATGTATTTAGTTAAAAAAATGTCAATAAGAGTATATTTATTGGTTTGCGCAAAAGTTATAGCGAGTACATTTTCTGGAATTTACACAGCTTTTCATTTATGACTGCCTATCTCATTTCTTGAGGTGCTAAAATGTCAGGGCAGTACAAACCCCCCCAAATGACCCCATTTTGGAAAGTAGACACCCCAATGAAATTGCTGAGAGGCATGTTGAGCCCATTGAATATTTTTTTTTGTCCCAAGTGACTGAAAATAAAAAAATAAAACTAAATGATATATTGCTCACACATGCCAAGGTTATATGTGAAATTGCACCCCAAAATACATTTTGCTGCTTCTCCTAAGTATGGGGATACCTTGTGTGTGAGACTTTTTGAGAGCCTAGCCGTGTACGGCACCCTGAAAACCAATCACCGCCTTCAGGATTCCTAAGGGTGCAAATTTTTGATTTCACTCCTCACTACCTATCACAGTTTCGAAAGCCATAAAATGCCAAAATAGCACAGCCAACCCCCCTCCCCCCCATGACCCCATTTTGGAAAGTAGACACCCCAAGCTATTTGCTGAGAGGCATGTTGAGTCCATGGAATATTTTATATTTTTAACACAAGTTGCGGGAATATTACAAACTTTTTTTTTTGCACAAAGTTGTCACTAAATGATATATTGCTCACACATGCCATGGGCATATGTGAAATTACACCTCAAAATACATGCTGCTGCTTCTCCTGAGTACAGAGATACTACATGTATGGGACTTTTTGGGAGCTTAGCCTCGTATGGGACCCCGAAAACCAAGCACCGCCTTCAAGATTTCTAAGGGCGTAAATTTTTGATTTCACTCCTCACTACCTATCACTACCTATCACAGTTTTGAAGGCCATAAAATGCCAAGATTGCACAAAACCCCCATAATTGACCCCATTTTGGAAAGTAGACACCCCAAGCTATTTGCTGAGAGGAATGTTGAGCCCATTGAATATGTTTTTTGTCCCAAGTGATTGAATAATGACAAAAAAAAAAAAAAAAAATTTACAAAAAGTTTTCACTAAATGATATATTGCTCACACATGCCATCGTTATATGTGGAATTGCACCCCAAAATACATTTTGCTGCTTCTCCTGAGTACGGAGATACCACATGGGTGGGACTTTTTGGGAGTCTAGCCGCGTACGTGGCCCCGAAAACAATCACCGCCTTCAGGATTTCTAAGGGCGCAAAATTTTGATTTCACTCCTCACTACCTATCACAGTTTCGAAGGCCATAAAATGCCAAGATAGCACAAAACTCCCCCAAATGACCCAATTTTGGAAAGTAGACACCCCAAGCTATTTGCTGAGAGTAATGGTGAGTATTTTACAGCTCTCATTTGTCTTTGAGAATGAAGAAAGTAAAGAAAAAAACATTTATTTTTTATTTTTTCAATTTTCAAAACTTTGTGACAAAAAGCGAGATCTGCAAAATACTCACCATACCTCTCAGCAAATAGCTTGGGGTGTCTACTTTACAAAATGGGGTCATTTTGGGGGGGGGGGGGGGTTTGTGCCAACTGGGCATTCCATGGCCTCCAAAACTGTGATTGGCAGTGAGGAGTGAAATAAAAAATTTACACCCTTAGAAAGCCTGAAGGCGGTGCTTGGTTTTTGGGGTCCTGTACGCGGCTAGGCTCCCAAAAAGTCTCACACATGTGGTTTCAGGAGAAGCAACAGAATGTATTTTGGGGTGTAATTCCACATATGCTCATGCCATGTTTGAGCATTTAGTGACAACTTTGTGCAAAAAAAATATATATATTTTTCCCGCAACTTGTGTCAAAATTTAAACTATTCCATGGACTCGACATGCCTCTCAGCAAATAGCTTGCGGTGTCTACTTTCCAAAATGGGGTAATTTGGGGGGGGGGGGGTTTGAACTGTCCTTGCATTTTATGCACAACATTTAGAAGCTTATGTCACACACCAACTCTTCTAACCACTTTTTGTTTAAATGAAAACATATTTTTTTTTTGCAAGAAGATTACATTGAACCCCCAAACATTTTATATATTTTTTTCAAGCAAAGGCCCTACAGATTAAAATGGTGGGCGTTGCATTTTTTTTTTCCACACAGTATTTGCACAGCGATTTTAAAAAAAAATTGACATTTTTTTTAAATGTTAATGCACTAAAATACACTATATTGCCAACATTTTTGATGAAATTAAAAAGATGATCTTAGTACATGGATACCAAACACAACATGCTTGAAAATTGCGCACAAACGCGCAGTGGCGACAAATTAAATACATTTTTAAAAGCATTTAAAAGCCATTACAGTTTACCACATTAGATTTACAGAGCAGGTTTACTGCTAAAATGACTGCCCTCGATCTGACCTTCACGGTGATACCTCACGTGCATGGTGCAATTGCTCTTTAGATATGACACCAGACCGACGCTTGCATTCGCTATTGCGCAAGAGCAGTAGGGGACAGGGGTGCTTTTTTTTTATTTTTGTATTTTTTATTTTTTTTTTTGCTTTTTTTTAATTTTTAAACTGTTCCTTCCATTTTTTTTTTTTTTATCATTTTTATTGTTTTCTCAGGGAATGTAAATATCCCCTATGATAGCAATAGGTAGTGACAGGTAATCTTTTTTTGAAAAAAATTGGGGTTTATTAGACCCTAGATCTTTCCTCTGCCCTCAAAGCATCTGACCACACCAAGATCGGTGTGATAAAATGCTTTCCCAATTTCCCAATGGCACTGTTTATATCCTTGAGGGGGGAGATTCCCTCCCACTGCTCGTAAAAGCAGTCTAGAGGCTAATTAGCCACTAGGATTGCTTTTACATGGAAGCCACTGACTGAAAAGAATGATACCAAGATGATACCTAAACCCGCAGGCATCATTCTGGTATAACCATTCAAAGTCCAGCAACATACCAGTACATTGCTGGTCCTTGTTGGACATATGTTGTAATCTTTTTTTTCATGCAGCCTGTTGGCTGAACGAAAAAAAAGAGAATAATCGGTGGGTATGCCCACCATTAGAATACCTCCCTTCATCCACCCACTTCTAATGATGGGCATACATGCACCATTTATATATGCTGAAGCATGGGGCAAACTCCCGCAAAAAATTTATGCCGTGTACACACGGTCGGACGTGTACGCGGCATTAGGAGCAAATCGCTCCTCCACCCCTGCTGCCCCATGCTTCAGCATATATGCTCTTTTTTTTTAACTGTGGTTTTGAAATCACCTCCTACAGTGTTGGAGTCACGGCTTTATGTATCGTGGGAGCAAACGCTGTTGCTGTCAAGATAAATAAATCCGTGCTGCAACTGAATGGCGTACCTGCTAAGCAAAAAAATGGTTAACAATAAAACACAGTAAATTACATACCTGAAAAGCAAGCATGATAAAACATAATAAAACATTGCAGAATAGAATACAGTAAAAAAGAGCAACAATAGAGAGAAAAAGAGAGAACAATAAAACAACAACTATTTTAGTTTTTTTTTATTTAATATTTTTTTTGTTTTTTGTTTTTTTATGTTTTTTTTTTTTACACTTTTCTTTTGTAACTGTAATTGTAACAACTGTAACGGTTCGGGTCTCTCAAAATGAGATGGCATCTTGGGAGACCCTGTGTAAGTGTGTCCTAGTCTGTGAAATGCTGTACCCTATGCTAAAACTTCACTAGTGTGTGGTAGCGTTCAAAACATTCACCAATGCAAAGACCAGGATTGTCAGGACAGCGTGGACGATAATAACGGGTGTCACGCCTATATCCGCGCTTAGTACAGACACGCAGGTCCGCTGATAGAAATCATGGGGCCCCTGTACAGCCTACCTGATGGGGCCCCCTTCAGCCCCACCCCTGGTCCCTCCTTCAGCCCCACCCATGGCCCCGCCCCTATACAGAGAGGCTAGGGTATACATAAAGGCCAAATTGTGGGCGTGGCTAATTTAAAAATATGCGCTACACTAGGCTGGAAAATGGAAATGGTTTAAATCACGCTTAAAGCGGAGTTCCAGGTTTTTTATGTTTATTAAAAGTCAGCAGCAAAAAAAAAGTGTAGCTGCTGACTCTTAGTAAACAGACACTTACCTGTTCCATGGTCCAGCGATGCGGCCAAACGGAGCGTCACTCCTCTCCACTGGTGCTTCCATTGCCACTATGAGCACCCGGCCGTAACAGCTTTTGGCTTCATGGCCGGGCACACATGGCGCATGCGCGAGACGAGCTGCGCTCCCAGAGTGGACAGGCGATCTTCTGGGACATGTCACGTGGGACAGGAAGTCCCACTCCTAACGAAGCCCCAACTCCCCCCCAAAAAAATTACATGCCAAATGTGGCATGTAAGGGAGCGAGGAGTGCTTAAAGCGGAAGTTTCACTTTTGGGTGGAACTCCGCTTTAATTATTGGGCATGGCTTAAAGGGGTGTGGTTAGTCTAAGATGACTGTGTGTAGGATGCAGATGATACTGTGCTGCGTTCAAAACTGCACTGTCCAATTTGTCACAGTCAAGCAGTTCTACATGAAAAAGATGAAGATGCCATTTATGTCAGCTAAGTCTACTTTAAAAAAAAAAATATGTATTTCTAAACTATTAATGAGAAGTAATATTATGTCTAAGGGGCGGTTCACACCATGCCTGCATCTGAATTGCGAAGGAATGTGCTGTGGATTCCTGTACAATTCAACCTGCACTGCTTTTGCGATCTGCAGCAAAAGCTAATGAAACCTCAAATTCAGGTCGCAAACTTAGGCCCCTTTCACACTGGGGCGGTTTTTAGGCTGTACAGCGCTAAAAATAGCGCCTGTTCACCGCCTGAAAAAATCCAGCCCCTTTAACTCCAGTGTGAAAGCCGGCGGGCTTTCACACTGGAGCGGTGCGCTAGCAGGACAGCAAAAAAAGTCCTGCTAGCAGCATCTTTGGAGCGGTATAGGAGCGGTGTGTTCACCACTCCTATACCGCTCCTTCCCATTGATTTGAATGGGAAACCGCGGTAAAAACCGCGGCAATACCGCCGCAAAGCGCCGCTACGGCGGTGCTCTGCGGGGGTCTTTAACCCTTTTTCGGCCACTCGCGGGGGGTAAAACCGCGAGCGGCCGAATAAAAGGACGGTAAAGCAGCGCTAAATATAGCGCTGCTTTACCGTCACCGGGGCTCCCCGCCCCAGTGTGAAAGGGGCCTTAGTGTGTTTGCAATGCACCTGCCAGCCCTGGATCACCATGTGATCTGGTTGCAGTGCATTTTAAAAAGTAGTGCATACACTCCTTTGGTGCATTGCAATTTTAGCCCATTCAAAATGAATGAGCTTGAAATTGCACTGCACAGACCCACATGTGAATTGCACAGGAATGCAAGTTCCTGTGTGATTCAGCTCCAGTGATCTAAAAATGTAAATAGAAGTAATGAAAAGTGGGGTTTGCTGACATTGATCTCTTTTTTCATGTAGCACTTGTGAGAAATATGGCAGTGCAGTATAAAATCCAACTTCTCACAGTCAGGACAGCTATGCTACATGAAAAAGAAAACATTAGACTTTACATTGCAGTTACTGTGACTGGGCTAACCTGTAGTCCCCTGAGAATCCAGATCCAATGCCACCATAATGCAGCTCATGAGTGCACACCAGAAGAAGCCAGGAACGATCATTCTGGAAGCCGGCCACACCCCCTCCCACCCACTCAAACTACAGTATCTCACAGTCAGGCTCCACCTCTCTGCCTCTGTGATGTTTAGTCTGTGTGGGTGCTCATTGAGAGCAGCTGAACAGTTGCTGAGGGAGGAGCGGAGGAGGGGGGAGTTGGAGAAATTATTTTTTTTTTCTTTCTTCTGCAATCTGTTCAGATTGCTTGGGCCCCCCCTGGTGGCCAGGCCCGGTACAACAGGGCCAGTTTTACTGGCTTATCAGTGGCCCTGCAGACACGACATCTTCTTTGGGGGGCTCGTTGGGTAGGGGTACTCTCGAGGACATACGGAAAATTCCTCTCATGCAGCCGGCTTACTGCATTTGGTTGGGAATGGTGAGGTGCAGAACCGCCTGGACACAGGAGGTCTGTGACAATCTCTTCCTGGAATGTAAGGAAGGATAAAGTCCCGCCTGAAGCTCTGTATAGCACATGAGTGTTCAGCAAAGCCAATTGAAATAAGTAAACAGACACTTTTTTGTACCAGCGTCTGGCCTTACGGGCAACTAGATATGGCGCCAACAACTGGTCGTTGAGGTCCACCCCTCCCATATTTTGGTTATATTCGTGGACACAGAGGGGTTTCTCCACAACACCAGTCACCGTAGTAATTTGGACTGTCGTGTCTGCATGAAGGGAGGTAAGAACGAAAACATTCTTATTAACCCTTCACTTCATAGCGAGCAAGTTATTACACTGCAAGCAGGCTCTCTCCCCCAGCCTAAGACGGGAATCTACAAGCCGTTGGGGAAAGCCCCGGCGATTAGGTCGCACAGTGCCACATGCTCCAATCTGCTGATCAC
The DNA here is from genome assembly GCA_028564925.1 of Lithobates sylvaticus. Classification (NCBI taxonomy): domain Eukaryota; kingdom Metazoa; phylum Chordata; class Amphibia; order Anura; family Ranidae; genus Lithobates; species Lithobates sylvaticus. Next base: position 89,475,409 of record CM053034.1, read on the forward strand.
ACAAATGACTAAACAGTGGCACGCTCGTGTAATAATTCTCAATGTACAAGTGGTACCCCTTTCCGAATAAGGGTGACACCAAGTTCCACACTATCTTGTCAGCGCTCCCTATGTAATCTGGGCAGTTCTCCGGCTCTACGTAACTATCTTTTCCCTCATAAACCATAAAGCTCCATACATAGCCTGTTGCCCTGTCACAGAACTTATAGAGTTTGACCCCATATCTGGCACGCTTGCTGGGAAGATACTGTTTGAAAGACAAGCTGCCAGAAAATTTAATCAGGGACTCGTCAACACAGACAACTTTATCGGGGGTAAACAAGGCTGCAAAACGTTGGTTGAAGTGGTTTATGAGGGGCTGAATTTTGTAGAGCCGATTGTATTCAGGGTCTCCACGAGGACGACAAAGTTCATTGTCATTGAAGTGCATGAACCGCAAGCTCTGCTCATATCGTTTCCTGGAAATGGAGGCAGAGAACACGGGCATATGGTCAATTAGGAGCGTGGACCAATACATCCGCAACGTCGTGAATTTATGTATGCCCATGTTGAAGGAAAGGCCCAGAAAGGTCTTAAATTCGGAAACCGTAATTGGTTTCCAATCACTGGCAAGGGAAGGCAACTGGGGATTAGCGGCGATGTGTTGACCAGCATATAAATTAGTTTGGTCCACAATAGATCTATAGAGATCTTCCATGAAAAACAGCGAATAAAAATCAAGTGGCGTAAAATCAGCTGTTTCCACCTGAATACCAGGTTGGCCAGTGAATGGGGGAAGTACGGGTTCTGCAGAAGTGGTGGGCACCCAATCAGGATTGGCAAATTCTGCAGGAAGGACACTCTGGGCACGACGGGCCTGCCTTTGTCTTCTTCTTGGTGGCAGCGGGACACCAATTGTGCTTGCCACCTCGCCAGCTTGAACTGCACTTATGGGACTCGTCACGTCACCAAGTGTTACTGCAGTGCTGGATGTACGTCCAGGGTGTACTAGGCCGCTGGTGCTTGCCAGTTCACCAGAAGGAATAGCGGCGCTAGTACTTCTCTGCTCCATACGATGACCTGCTGTTCTTGCATCTCAACAACAGCAGAAGATCGGGATCGGGTACGCCTAACCTTAGCAGGGACCTCACCTCCGTCGTCAGAGCTATCTGTCATGGAGCCGCTGTCCTCTACAGGAACGTATTCTTAGCCTGAATCTGACAGATGAGTGACCTCCTCTTCACTATCTGTCATGCTCAGAAACGTGTAGGCCTCTTCACTTGTGTACCTTCAATTTGCCATTTTGGGCTCTAAATTTACTGGTCAGCAACTGTATAAAACGCTACCAAAAAAACTGTTAGCGATTACAGGGATCAGGCCTGGCTCTGCCAACGCTGCAGTTATGTGTGTTGTGTTTTGTAAGTGACAGTGATCGATTGATACTGCACTTGGGTAGGCTGGGCTGGGCGGAGGGGCTAAACGCAAATGCTAGCAGGTATCTGGGCTGATCCCACTAACAATGCATTTTTTGGAACCCTAAACTGCTGGGGACGCTAGTATAGATCTGATCAGGTCAGATATTGATCTGTTCAGATACTATACCACTAAGGGAGGTGTATGCTTTGCGTGTGGGTGTAGCGGTACTGGCACTAACCTGACGCTGCCTGGGGCGACGCAGACCATATCTGACCCTAAAACCTCATTTATATCACCCGCCGGGCTATCAGGGGGTTAAACCTTTATTGGGTAATAAATGGCGGGTGCCCTGACACTATAAAAAGCAAACTAACTAACCAGCGTCACCCGTAACACTTATACAGTGATCACTGGTGAAAGGGTTAACTAGGGACAATCATGGGGTTAAAGCCTTTATTAGGTAATATATGGGGGTACCTGACGCTATATAAAAACCTGACGGGGAACCTAAATAACTAAATAACTAACTGGCTAACCAGCGTCACGAGTGACACTTATACGGTGATCGCTGGTGAAAGAGTTAACTCTAGGGGCAATCAGGGGGTTAAAACCATTATTAGGTTGTATATGGGGGTACCTGATGCTATAAAAACCTGGCGGTGAACCTAAAAAAATAACTGGCTACCTAGCGGCACCAGCGACACTAATGCAGCGATCAGAAAAAAGATTGCTTAGTGACACTGGCAAAAGGGGGGAAAGGGTTACCTGGGGGGGCAATCAAGGGGTTAAACCTTTATTAGGGGGGGTAGGGGGCTACCCTGGACCTAAATGGGCCTAAAGCTAACTGCCCTGACACTTTTTTACAGTCACAAATGACACTAAATGCAGTGATCAGTAAATATATGACCACTGCAATCAGTGACACTGTGACTGGGGGTGCAGGGGGTGATCTGGGGGGTGATCGGTGGTGACGGGGGTGAAAAGTGTGCCTATGTGTACCTAGTGTCAGTGTAGTGTTGTGCACTTACTTGGGTGTCTTCTCTCCTCGGCGTTTCGGTCAAAAAGACCGACACGAGGAGAGTGACATCACTTCCTCCTGCCTGTGTTTACAGTTCACAGGCAGGGGAAGCTTCACATTCGCCAGGAGCGATCGCGAGGGGGTGGCCAGAAATCAATGGCTGCCCCCTCATCATGGATCGCTCCTGAAGCGAAACGGACCGATCAGACCCCCCACCCACTGGAAGGCAGGCACGTACAGGTACGTTGATGTGCCTGTCCGTGCCATTGTGCTGACGTATATGTACAGGAGGCAGTCCTTAAGTGGATAATCACTTAACCGAAAATTTTGTAAAAAAGCATGTTTTCTTTGTTTCTGTTATACAATTTTGCAAATTTGTATTTTTTCTTCATACATTTCTGCCAAAAGTTATACTGCTACATATCTTTGGTAAAAATAACCCAAATCAGTGTATATTATTTGGAATTTGTGAAAGTCTACAAGCTATGGTGTCAATCATTAAAAATTGATCCCACCTGATCCCACCCGATGTACTGAAGGCCTATCTAATTTCTTGAGACACTAACAAGCCAGGAAAGTACAAATACCCCCAAATGACCCTTTTTTGGAAAGTAGACATTCCAAGGTATTTAGTAAGAGGCATGGTGAGTTTTTTGAAGTTGTCATTTTTTTCCACAATTCTTTGCAAAATTAAGATTTATTTTTTTCACAAAAATTGTCATATTAATAGGTTATTTGTCTCACATGGCAAATGCATACTTACAACTACACCCCAAAACGTATTCTGCTACTCATCCTGAGTGTGGCAACACCACATTTGTGAAACTTTTTCACAGCCTAGCCACATAGAGAGTCCCAACATGCAGGGAGCACCGACAGGTGTTCTAGGGACATAAATTACACATCTAATCTCTTGACTACCTATTACACCTTTGAAGGCCCTGGAGCACCAGAACAATGGAAATTCCCACAAAATGACCCCATTTTGGAAAGCAAACACCCCAATATATATTCTATGAAGCATAATGAGTTTTTTGAACATGTAATTTTTTCCCACAAGTTTTGAAAAATGTGGGAAGAAAATTTAAATGCTTTTTTTTTTACACAAAGTTGTCTATTTATACAATATCTCAAACATACATATACATATGAAAATTTACACCCCAAAATGCATTCTGCTACTCCTCCTGACTAGGCGATACCACATGTGTGAGAACTTTACACTGCCTGGCCACATACAGAGGCCCAACATTCAAGTAGCCCCTTCAGGCATTCTAGGAGCATAAAGTACACATCTAATTTCCTGAAAACCTATTACACTTTTGAACCCTGGGATTAGAGCCAAGAGGGACCCCTGGAATTAGAGCAGAGAGTGACCCCTGGGATGAGGACAGAGAGGGACCTTGGGATGAGGGCAGAGAGGAACCCCTGGCATGAGGGCAGAGAGGGGGGACCTGGGATGAGGACAGAGAGGGGGACCCCTAGGATGAGGACAGAGAAGGGGCCTTGGCATGAGAGCAGAGATGGGGGCTTGGCATGAGAGCAGAGAGGGGGCCCTGGGTTGAGGACAGAGAGGGGGCCCTGGGTTGAGGACAGAGAGGGGGCCCTGGGTTGAGGACAGAGAGGGGGCCCTGGGTTGAGGACAGAGAGGGGGCCCTGGGTTGAGGACAGAGAGGGGGCCCTGGGATGAGGACAGTGGGGGGACCCTGGGATGAGGACAGAGAGCGGGACCCTGGGATGAGGACAGAGAGCGGGCTCTGGGATGAGAACAGATAGTAGCAGGTGGCATCTCTTTGATTTGGGGGAAAGGGGGGTAAGATGATATGTGCTGGGGGGTACTTTTGGAGAGTAGAGGTCTTGTGCTAGTGGGGGGGGGGGTCAGATTTGAAATCCCCCACACCCCCCTACTAGAGCAAGTCCTGTACCCTCCAAAAGCACCCTGGGGGCCTTGGCATGAGAGCAGAGAGGGGGCCCTGGGTTGAGGACAGAAAGGGGGCCCTGGGTTGAGGACAGAGAGGGGGCCCTGGGATGAGGACAGCGGGGGGACCCTGGGATGAGGACAGAGAGCGGGACCCTGGGATGAGGACAGAGAGCGGGCTCTGGGATGAGAACAGATAGTAGCAGGTGGCATCTCTTTGATTTGGGGGAAAGGGGGGTAAGATGATATGTGCTGGGGGGTACTTTTGGAGAGTAGAGGTCTTGTACTAGTGGGGGGGTCAGATTTGAAATCCCCCACACACCCCTACTAGAGCAAGTCCTGTACCCTCCAAAAGCACACCCCCAGCACATATCCTCTTGCCCCCTCTGCCATTACTTCTCCATGTGTGCTTTCCTGTTACCTGCACCCCCTTCCTGGTTACTGTGTCCCCCTCCTCTAACCATAACCTATGCAGAAACCTCAGATAGCAGAGAGATCAGCGTGTCTCTTGTAGTGTGAGATCTCTCCTCCCTGGCTTCTCCTCCTTCTATCTGTGTACATCGCAGCCGAGGAGGAGGATCCTAAGTGAGCTCTGTGTGCTGAGCAGTCTCTGGGGGAGAGAAGCCAGTGTGTTGGCTGCTACAGAGGAGAGGTTGCTAGTGAGATGTGGGAAAGGTGTTCTGAGTGCCCCTGTCAGGCCAGTTACTGGAGTCCCAGCACTGGGCTACGGGATAAACACAGATGCCTTGGGACTCAGGTACTCTCATGGGGCCCCCTACTGGCCCCAGGCCCTCGGCTGTGCCCAAGTGCCCTAATGATCAGTCCGCCCCTGGACATGACTATTTCTTCTATGAATTCTAGGAAGGGGGTGGCTCTTTCCATGGATTTGTTGTAGGCAACATAATGTCAGGGCTGTGCTCAGCCCTCCCTTCTCAGAGCTCAGCTGTCAGTTAATTGTCAGCACTCATCGTTCCACAGAGTCTCACCTGGTGATCATTTCCTGCTCGTCAACATATATGAAGATTCTCTGCTGTGTTCCTGTTAAAGACTTCCCTGGCTAATGTCCCTTCTGGTTCCTGATCCTGCTATGGCTTCCTGATTTACTGGCTTGCACTGACTACCCGCTTTGATTAACAAACCCTGGCTATGTTTTGACTATGTTTACTTTTTGTACCATTTTACCACTATATTAAAAGGTGTGATTTTTACTGCATTTTCTGTCTCTGATTCATGGTTCCTGACAGTAGGCGAAGGCCATGAATTCAGAAGATGCAGGCAATCAGTGGCGGAACTACCGCCATAGCGGCACATGCAGCCGCTATGGGGCCCGCAGCCCAGTGGGGCCCTTGAGGACTGGCTCCGGGGGTCCGCGGGTGGCTCCGGGGGTCCGCGGGCGGCACCGCGGGCCCGCGGTGGCTCAGGCGGGTCCGCGGGTGGCTCCGCGGGTGGCTCCGCGGGTCCGCGGGCGGCACCGCGGGCCCGCGGGTGGCTCAGGCGGGTCCGCGGGTGGCTCCGCGGGTGGCTCAGGCGGGTCCGCGGGTGGCTCCGCGGGTCCGCGGGCGGCACCGCGGGCCCGCGGGTGAGAGCGGGCAGGTCCGTGGACGTGAGTGGTCTGGCCAATCAGGGATCTGGGGCGGGGGGAGCAGAGAGATGACATCATCTCTCACCGCCTGGTGCCCGCCCTGCATCCCTGCAGTGAAGTTCCCCCTTCACTGTGCAGTCAGCCGGAAGCAGAGAGATGACATTATCTCTCTGCTGCCTGACTGCTAACCTGCTGCAAGTGACAATCCGTAACGGTGTGGCAGGTGACAACCCATAATGTGTGGCAGGCGACGTGGCAAGTGACAACCCGTAATTTGTGGCAGGCGACGTGGCAAGTGACAACCCGTAATGTGTGGCAGGCGACGTGGCAAGTGACAACCCGTAATGTGTGGCAGGCGACGTGGCAAGTGACAACCCGTAATGTGTGGCAGGCGACATGGCAAGTGACAACCCGTAATGTGTGGCAGGTGACGTGGCAAGTGACAACCCGTAATGTGTGGCAGGCGAAGTGGCAAGTGACAACCCGTAATGTGTGGCAGGCAACGTGGCAAGTGACAACCCGTAATGTGTGGCAGGTGACGTGGCAAGTGACAACCCGTACTGTGTGGCAGGCGACGTGGCAAGTGACAACCCGTAATGTGTGGCAGGCGACGTGGCAAGTGACAATCCGTGACATGACAATCTGTAATGTGGCAGGTGACGGGGCAAGTGACAACCCGGGACGTGGCAAGTGACAATCCATAATGTGTGGCAGGTGACGTGGCAAGTGACAATCCGTGATGTGGTAAGTGGACAATCCGAAATGTGGCAGGTGACATTCCGCAACATGTGACAAGTGACAATCTGCATCTGGTGGCAGGCAACGTGGCAAGTGGACAATCCGCAACGTGTGGCAGGTGATGTGGCAAGTGACAATCCGTAATGTGTGGCAAGTAACGATCCAGGACGTGGCAAGTGACAATCCATAATGTGTGGCAGGTGACGTGGCAAGTGACAACCCAGGACATGGCAAGTGACAATCCGTAATGTGTGGCAGGTGATGTGGCAAGTGAAAATCCGTGACATGGCAAGTGACAATTTGTAATGTGTGGCAAGTGACGTGGCAAGTGACAACCCGGGACGTGGCAAGTGACCATCAGTAATGTGTGGCAAGTGACAATCCATTATGTGTGGCAGGTGACATTCTGCAACGTGTGACAATTGACAATCTGCATCTGGTGGCCGGCGATGGTGGCAAGTGGCACACGCTCTGGGCTCCCACTGATTCTGCATTATGGTGAGTTGAACTATTTCATTTTATATAACAGAACATAAATTGGTTAGAAGGCATGGAGGTCAGAAATGTGTGTCCTTCAGGGGCTGCATACAGTATACTGCATACTTTGTTGTTCAAAATTAATATAAGCTGTTGCCTGGGTACTGTGCCACATGAGTGTGGAAATCTGTTGTTCGGTGGCATTAGTTCATTTTTTTCGTGGGGGGGGGCTATTTGCAGGGGGCGGGGGCCCATACAACATTTTGCTATGGGGCCCTATGATTTCTCTAGTTACGCCCAGCTGGGCGTACCGGTATACCGGGAAATTTTCTGGTAGGCCGCCTGCCCTGGGGCCGCTTTGTGCTTCGACTGCAGTGCTCCGCTCCCCTCTGTCCTCCTTCTCTTGCGGCGCTGGGTCTGTGTGTGTACAGCAGTGATGTAACAAAGTCCCGCCCCCCTAGACCGCTTGTGTGATAGTCTTCTATGGATTACTGATTGAATCAGTGTTACGCCTATCACACGAGCCGGTCTAGGGGGGCGGGACCTTGTTACAGCACCGCCGTACACACACAGACCCAGCTCCACGACATACAGCAGGAGATGGCCGATGTGTGTTCAATCCAGGAAAGGGTGAGGCTACAATCATAGGCACAGTGAGGCCCCAGTGGTCGGCACACAGAGGCTGCAATTTGTGGGCAAAGAGGCTGCAATTTGTGGGCACACAGAGGCTGCAATTGGTGGGCACAGAGGCTGCAATTGGTGGGCACAGAGGCTGGAATTTGTGGGTACAGAGAGGCTGCAATTGGTGGGCACAGAGAGGCTGCAATTGGTGAGCACAGAGATGTTGCATTCACAGGCTGTAACGCCGAGCGCTCCGGGTGTCCCGTCCATCCCGGAGCGCTCACGGCGTCTCTCCTCCTGCAGCGCCCCGGCCAGCTCCCCTGGCCGTAGGCGCTGTTCTTTCTCTGGGATGCGATCCACGTGGCGTCCCCGGTCCGCCCGTGGATCGCATCCCGCTCTGCTTACCCGTCCCTGCCTGTTCTGCCACCTGCCTCCTCCAGCGCGCTCGTCCCCGCTCCCCAGGCGCGCGCGCGGGGCTCTGCTGCCTCTTAAAGGGCCAGCGCACAATTAATTGGTGCCTGGCCCAATTATGGTTCACCTGTACTCTTATTAACCCACTTCCCCTTCCTGTCCTTGCCGGATCTTGAGTTGCCTTAGTGCCCAGTGAAAGCGTTGTGTTGCTCCTGCCTGTGTATCCAGATCTCTGCTGTTGCCCCTGACTACGAACCATTGCTGCCTGCCTTGACCTATTGCTACGTTTGACCTCGCCTCTGCCTTATCCCTGTGTACCTCGCCTGTCTCAGCTGTCAGTGTGGTCGAGTTGCTATTGGAAGATACGACCTGGTTGCTACCGCCGCTGCAAGTCCATCCCGCCTTGCGGCGGGCTCTGGTGAAAACCAGTAGCCACATTAGAACCGGTCCTCCAATACAACCCGTGCTATCGCCTCACTGGCATAGGGGATCCACCTCCTGTTTCCCGCCATACCCCGAGCGTGACAGTAGATCCGGCCATGGATCCCGCTGAGGTCCCGCTGCCAAGCCTCTCGGATCTGACCATGGTGGTCGCTCAACAGGGACAGCAATTGGCGCAGTTGACTGCTATGCTACAGCAGCTTCTACCATCTCCACGCCAGCTCCTACATCTCCTCCACGAGTTGCTGCTGCTAGAGTACGCCTGTCCCTTCCAGACAAGTTCAATGGGGACCCTAAGCTATGCCGAGGGTTCCTATCCCAGTGTTCCCTCCATCTGGAGATGTTGTCTGACCAGTTCCCCTCCGAACGGTCTAAGGTGGCGTTCGTGGTTAGCCTGCTATCTGATAAGGCCCTAGCCTGGGCTACACCGCTTTGGGACCGTGGCGATCCTGCCACAGCTTCAATTCCAGCCTTCTTTTCTGAAGTTCGCAGTGTCTTCGAGGAGCCAGCCCGGGCCTCCTCTGCCGAGACGGCTCTCCTGAACCTTATCCAGGGAGATTCTTCAGTGGGCGATTACGCCATTCAGTTCCGCACCTTGGCATCCGAACTCTCCTGGAACAATGAGGCCCTCTGCGCGACCTTTAAAAAGGGCCTATCCAGCCACGTCAAAGATGTGCTGGCCGTACGAGAAATTCCTGCTACCCTGTCTGAACTCATCCAGCTGGCCACCCGTATTGACATGCGTTATACTGAAAGACGCCTAGAGCTACGCCAAGAAAAGGACCTTGGTCGCGCCAAGCGGTTTCCTCGCCTGGCACCTCTTTTCCAGAACCCTCTACAATCTGTTCCTGTACCTCCCGCTGAGGAGGCGATGCAAGTGAATCGGTCACGCCTGACCTCACAAGAGAGGACTCGCCGCCGAGACCATAATCTGTGCCTGTATTGCGCCAGTCCTGACCATTTTCTAAAGGATTGCTCTATCCGTCCTCAGCGTCAGGGAAAAGCTCGCACCTAGCTAACGTGGGGGAGGTGTTGCTAGGTGTGGACTCTTCCTCTCCACGTCTGACTGTTCCAGTGAGGTTTTCTTTGCCCAAGAAGTCCTCTTTCTCCGCCGTGGCCTTTTTGGATTCTGGTTCTGCAGGAAACTTCATTGAAGCCTCACTCATTGACAAATTTAATATTCCAGTCACTCGTCTTGTCAAGCCATTTTTTATCACCTTGGTAAATGGTCAAAATCTGAACTGTATCGTGCATTACCGCACCGAACATCTCCTCATGAGAATTGGAGTTCTCCATCATGAGAAGATTGACTTTTTTGTGTTACCCAACTGCACCTCTGAGATCCTTTTGGGCCTACCCTGGCTCCAGCTACATTCCCCTACCCTCGACTGGGCCTCGGGGGACATCAAAAGTTGGGGTCCCTCCTGCCACAGGCATTGCCTCAAAGCGGTGCGCACTAAGCAAGTTTTCATCGCTACCTCTCGGTCTAGTCTCCCCAAACCTTACAGGGACTTTGCTGACGTGTTTTGCAAAAAACAAGCTGAGGTCTTGCCGCCACATAGACTCTACGATTGCCCTATCGATCTTCTTCCTGGGACCACGCCGTCCCGTGGCAGGATCTACCCTCTCTCCATCCCGGAGACAGAAGCTATGACAGAGTACGTCCAGGAGAACCTCAAAAGTGGTTTCATCCACAAGTCCTCTTCCCCTGCTGGAGCAGGATTCTTCTTTGTCGCCAAAAAGGACGGGTCCTTACGTCCCTGCATTGACTATCGTGGTCTTAACAAGATCACTGTAAAAAATCGCTACCCGCTGCCCCTTATCTCGGAACTTTTTGATCGTTTGCGCGGAGCAAGAATTTTCACCAAACTGGACCTCCGGGGCGCATATAATCTCATCCGTATCCGTAAAGGCGATGAGTGGAAAACCGCCTTTAACACCCGTGACGGACACTTTGGGTATCTTGTCATGCCCTTCGGTTTGTGCAATGCTCCGGCGGTCTTCCAAGACTTTGTGAATGAGATTTTCAGAGACTTGCTATACTCCTGTGTTGTTGTCTATCTGGATGATATCCTGATTTTTTCCTCTAGCTTGGAGGAACACCGTCTTCAGGTCCGTCAAGTGCTCCAACGGCTTTGGGAGAACCATCTTTACGCCAAACTAGAGAAATGTCTCTTTGAACGTTGCAGTCTTCCCTTCCTGGGTTACTTGGTCTCTGGACAAGGTCTCCAAATGGACCCGGAGAAACTTTCTGCTGTCTTGAACTGGCCACGTCCTACCGGACTACGGGCCATCCAGCGTTTCCTTGGATTCGCCAATTACTATCGCCAGTTCATCCCTCACTTCTCCTCCATTGTCGCGCCTATTGTGGCATTAACCAAAAAGGATGCGAATCCTAGGTCCTGGCCCCTCCAGCTGAGGAGGCCTTTAACCACCTCAAATCTGTCTTTGCCTCTGCACCCGTTTTGTCCAGGCCTGATCCTCGTAAACCGTTTCTCCTGGAGGTCGATGCCTCCTCTGTGGGAGCAGGAGCTGTGCTTCTTCAGAAAGACTCCAAGGGCAAGAACATCACCTGTGGGTTTTTTTCTAAGACCTTTTCCCCTCCCGAAAGAAACTATTCCATCGGAGACCGTGAGTTACTGGCTATTAAGCTAGCACTTGAGGAATGGAAACACCTCCTTGAGGGATCCGTTCATCCCATCACGATCTTCACGGATCACAAAAATCTCTCTTATCTCTAGTCGGCCCAGCGATTAAACCCACGCCAAGCTAGGTGGTCCTTGTTTTTTGCCCGCTTCAACTTTGAGATCCATTTCCGTCCTGCGGACAAGAATGTCAGGGCTGATGCCCTGTCACGTTCCACCGAGTCTTCTGAGTCCGAGCCCCCTGTACAACACATTATACCTCCTGAGTGTCTGATCTCTTCAGCTCCTGCCTCCTTGGTGCAAGTTCCTCCTGGGAAGACTTTGGTTCCTCCACGTCTTCGTCTTCAGATCCTCAAACGGGGCCATTCCTCTCATCTGGCCGGTCATCCTGGAATTAGGAAGTCTTCCCAACTGATTTCCAGGTATTACTGGTGGCCCTCCTTAAAGAAGGATGTGACGGACTTCGTACAGGCCTGTACTATATGTGCTTGAGACAAGACCCCTCGCCAAAAGCCTGCTGGTCTTCTTCACCCTCTGCCTGAACGACCTTGGTCCCACATAGCTATGGACCTTATCACGGACCTTCCTCCTTCCCTCAGCCATACAGCCATATGGGTGGTCGTTGATCGTTTCTCTAAAATGGCACATTTTGTCCCCCTTCCAGGTCTCCCTTCTGCACCTTGTCTCGCTAAACATTTCTTCCTCCAGATTTTTCGTCTTCATGGACTCCCATCTCACATCGTCTCGGATAGAGGCGTTCAGTTCGTGTCCAAGTTCTGGAGGGCCCTCTGCAGTCAACTGAAAGTCAAACTGGACTTTTTCTCTGCTTATCATCCACAGTCCAATGGACAAGTGGAGAGAGTCAACCAGATCCTTTGGGCCTACCTGCGACACTTTGTCTCTGCTCGTCAAGACGACTGGGCTGACCTCCTGCCCTGGGCCGAATTTTCTTACAACCTGAAGGAGTCTGAGTCCTCCTCCAAGTCACCCTTTTTTGTAGTATACGGCCACCATCCTCTTCCCCCCCTGCCCATCCCCACTTCTTCCGGAGTCCCTGCCGTAGATGAAGTCACCCAAGAGCTGTCGTCCATCTGGAAGGACACCCAAAAGTCGCTTGCCCTGGCCTCTTCTCGCATGAAGAAACATGCGGACTGTAAAAGAAGACCTCCTCCTGTCTTCTCCCCGGGTGATAGGGTGTGGCTCTCCTCCAGGTACATCAGGTTCCGCATCCCCAGTTACAAGTTGGGTCCCCGCTACCTCGGTCCATTCAAGGTCAAGGCTCGGATCAATTCCGTGTCCTACAAACTACATCTTCCCCCTTCCCTTCGCATCCCCAACTCTTTTTTTTTTTTTTTTTTCCAAAAATTTTTTTTATTGAAAGTATGAACAATACAACTAAATAAAGAGAACTGTAGCCTCAAGCTGAGGTCGATACATAACTTGTGAAGCAGTTACAAAACATATAAGGTCACTTCTGAGCAAGTACAATACAAGCTAAAACATAGCACGATTCGCAGGGGAGTATTCAGTTCAGTAAAGGGGACCCAGAGGAAAGCAAATTCCAGAGGGCATGGTACGGGACAATGGTCCCAAGCCTCCTTCCTAATTGTCCACGCACCCCAAATGGGATCCTGCTGTGCGTGGGATGAACAGGCAAACGGTTCTAGGGAGGGCTCATTTTATGTGAGCAAAACTTTCCTAACCCCTGTACTGATTGCCGACCCCTGAGGGGGAGGGCAAGCAGCATTGAATCTGTTCCCAACTGCAATTTGAACAGTAGGGTGGGCCCTGGAGCCCACTCGGAGCTTGAGGCAGAGAGAAGCTTCATGCGAAGGAAGGGTGGGAGAGAAAGAAGAAAGGAAAGAGAGAGAGGGAGGGGAGGGAAGGGCTGGGGGGGTCGGGAACCCCCGCGGAGAACGGGAGGAGAGGAAGGACTGCAAGGATTGAGGTAATCCGTTAGTGAGCTTGCTCATAGAGGGAGAAGTGAAATGCCTACATACCTCGCCCAGGGGTCCCAGATGAGGCGGAATTTATCTGTGGTGTCTAGGATAGTGCTAGAGATTTTTTCTTGTGCCATTATCCAAGATATCTTAAGCTTGGTTTGGCGGAAGGAGACTGTATGTGATTTCCATGCGCGGGCAAGTGTAATCTTGGCCCCTAGGAGGATGAAGTGGATGAGGCAGTTGGTCAATTTGGGAACCTTTGGAATTTTGTTGTTGAGGAGGGCTATGGTGGGGTCTTGCGGTACCGCGCAGCCAGTGGTTTGGCGGATTAGTCTAAAAATTCTATTCCAGAATCCTCTAATTTTGGGACATTCCCAAAGAGTGTGGAGGAGGGAGCCCGTGAGTCCGCAATTTCTAAAGCACAACGGGGAGGACTGTGTGTAAAATTTGGTGAGTCTGGTAGGAACTAGATACCAGCGAGAGATAACTTTGAGGTCTGCCTCTATCAGGGAGGTGTTTAGAATGCCTTTGTACGATCGGGCAAAGTTTGCGTGCCAGGTGTCCAGTTCCCAATCAAATTGCAGGTCATGCTCCCACCTTTGCATGTAAGTCGCTTTTCCCTGAGGGTCAGCTAATGCTGAATAGATAAGGGAGATTCCTCCCCTGACGCCCATGTCTGAGGAACACCAGAGTTCGTATTGAGTGACTGAGAGCGGAGTGGCCGAGCCTTTCCAAATATCTCGCAGGAAGTGTGCCAGTTGCTGGTAGCGAAAGGTTTCGGATGACGGCATGTCCAGTTTGGAGATGCAGTATTTGAGCGTGATGGGGCCGTTGTTATTAAAGTATTGACCTATTCTGTATAGGCCCTTATCGAGCCACCATCTAAAAGCCTTGATGTTGAGTCCTGGAGGGAATTGGGGGTTGTGCAAAATGTGAGCGAGGGGATGCCAGGAGGAAATGAGGTGGGTATTTTTATGAAGTGTATCACACAGGGACATAGAGTGAGAGAGTATAGGTGAAAGGATCGGGGGACGGTCTTTATGTGGTTTCCAGACTTGGAAGTCCAGAGTGTGGTTGGGGGTTGCCTGTCTCTCAATGTCCACCCAGTCCGGTTTTGGACCCTTGAAGTAAATTTCTGAGAACTGACATAATTGTGCCGCTTGATAATACCACCAAATGTTAGGGAGGCCTAGGCATCCCCAACTCTTTCCATGTTTCCCTCCTCAAACCCTTTATTCTTAATCACTTTTCCCCCAAGGTCACCGCTCCTGCTCCTGTCTCCGGCTCCTCCGACATCTTTTCCGTTAAAGAGATCCTTGCCTCTAGTACCATCCGAGGTAAACGGTTCTATCTTGTTGATTGGGAGAATTGTGGTCCTGAGGAGAGGTCCTGGGAACCTAAGGGTAACATCATTGACAAGGGTCTCATCCTCAGGTTCTTGAGCTCCAGGAGGAGGGGGATACCCAGGAAGAGGGGGAGACCCAAGGGGGGGTACTGTAACGCAGAGCGCTCCGGGTGTCCCGTCCATCCCGGAGCGCTCACGGCGTCTCTCCTCCTGCAGCGCCCCGGCCAGCTCCCCTGGCCGTAGGCGCTGTTCTGTTTCTGGGATGTGATCCACGCGGCGTCCCCGGTCCACCCGTGGATCGCATCCCACTCTGCTTACCCGTCCCCGCCTGTTCTGCCGCCTGCCTCCTCCAGCGCGCTCGTCCCCGCTCCCCAGGCGGGCGCGCGCGGCTCTGCTGCCTCTTAAAGGGCCAGCGCACAATTAATTGGTGCCTGGCCCAATTATGGTTCACCTGTACCCTTATTAACCCACTTCCCCTTCCTGTCCTTGCCGGATCTTGAGTTGCCTTAGTGCCCAGTGAAAGCGTTGTGTTGCTCCTGCCTGTGTATCCAGATCTCTGCTGTTGCCCCTGACTACGAACCATTGCTGCCTGCCTTGACCTTTTGCTACGTTTGACCTTGCCTCTGCCTTATCCCTGTGTACCTCGCCTGTCTCAGCTGTCAGTGTGGTCGAGTTGCTATTGGAAGATTCTACCTGGTTGCTACCGCCGCTGCAAGTCCATCCCGCCTTGCGGCGGGCTCTGGTGAAAACCATAGCAACATTAGAACCGGTCCTCCAATACAACCCGTGCTATCGCCTCACTGGCATAGGGGATCCACCTCCTGTTTCCCGCCATACCCCGAGCGTGACACAGGCACAGAGAGGCTGCATTCACGGGCACAGTGAGGCTGCATTGATGGGCACAGTGAAGGCTGCATTGATGGGCACAGTGAGGCTGCATTGATGGGCACAGTGAGGCTGCAATGGTGGGCACAGCGAGGCTGCAATGGTGGGCACAGCGAGGCTGCATTGATGGGCACAGTGAGGGTGTATTGATGGGCACAGTGAGGCTGCATTTGACGGTCACTGGTGAGGCTGCATTGATCTTGTATCATGTCTGCAGTCTCTGACCATCTCTTGTATCATGTCCACAACCTCTGACCATCTCTTGTATCATGTCCTTAGTCTCTAAACATCTGTTGCATCATGTCCTCAGTCTCTAAACATCTCTTGACTCATGTCCTCAGTCTCTAAACATCTTTTGTATCATGTCCTCAGTCTCTAACCATCTCCTGTATCATGTCCTCAGTCTCTAACCATCTCTTGTCTTATATCATGTCTGCAGTCTCTGCGGGGGAGTCTGGAGAGGAGTCGAGAGTGGGAGTGCTGCCGGGATGGGTATCATGGGAGAAGTCAGACTTGTGTGGACTGTGGAGAGAAGACTATAGGATAAAACCAGAGCCACCAACCTGGAGCCGTCTAACTGAGCCCTGCACAGTGTACTGGAGGTCAGTGACAGTGCCGCCAGGCAAGTCTAAGGGGAGTCACTGATGTAAGGGGGGAGTGAATACAATAATATAAGGGGACACTGATATAAAGGTTTCCCCCTTATATCAGTAACTCACCCCCTTACCTTTGTGTATTCTTTCTGCAGAAGGTGGTTTCTGGAAACCAGAGTCCCCCCCACACGTTCCCAGAGTTCCTGTGGTGCCCCTTGATGATTGACCAATCTTACCACTTTTAACTGGAATTTGCTGGTGAGAGCGGGTGGCTCCGCGGGTCCGCGGGTGGCTCCGTGGGTGAGAGCGGGTGGCTCCGGGGTGAGGTCGGGCAGCTTCGTGGGCGGCTCTGCAGGTGAGAGTGAGCGGGCTGGCCAATCAGGGAGCTGGTGGGCAGGGGGGGAGCAGAGAGATGACATCATCTCTCTCTGCCTGGCGCCTGCCCTGCATCCCTGCAGTGCAGTTCCCCCCTCACTGTGCAAGCAGCTGGGAAGCAGAGAAATTACATTATCTCTCTGCTGCCTGACTGATAATCTGCTGCCTGAGTCCTGACTCAGTGACGTGGCAAGTGACAATCCGTAACCTGTGGCAGGTGACGTGGCAAGTGACAATCTGTAATGTGTGGCAGGCGACGTGGCAAGTGACAATCCGTGACGTGACAATCTGTAATGTGGCAGGTGATGTGGCAAGTGACAACCTGGGACATGGTAGGTGACAATCCATTATGTGTGGCAGGTGAAGTGGCAAGTGACAATCCGTGATGTTGCAAGTGGACAATCCGCAACATGTGGCAGGTAACATTCTGCAACATGTGACAAGTGACAATCTGCATCTGGTGGCAGGCGACGTGGCAAGTGGACAATCCGCAACGTGTGACAGGTGATGTGGCAAGTGACAATCCGTAATGTGTGGCAAGTGACAATCCAGGACAAGGCAAGTGACAATCCATAATGTGTGGCAAGTGACGTGGCAAGTGACAACCCGGGATGTGGCAAGTGACAATCCGTAATGTGTGGCAGATGACGTGGCAAGTGACAATCCGTAATGTGTGGCAGGTGAGGTGGCAAGTGACAATCCGGGATGTGGCAAGTGACAATCCATAATGTGTGGCAAGTGACGTGGCAATTGACAACCCGGGACGTGGCAAGTGACAATCCGTAATGTGTGGCAGATGACATGGCAAATGACAATCTGTAATTTGCAGCAGGTGACATGGCAAGTGTCAATCCGTAATGTGTGGCAGGTGACGTGGCAAGTGACAATCCGAAATGTGTGGCAGGTGAGGTGGCAATTGACAACCCGGGATGTGGCAAGTGACAATCCGTAATGTGTGGCAGGTGACATGGCAAGTGACAATCCGTAATGTGTGGCAGGTGACATGGCAAGTGACAATCCGTAATGTGTGGCAGGTGACGTGGCAAGTGAAAAACGGTGATGTGGCAAGTGACAATCCGTAATGTGTGGCAGGTGACGTGGCAGGGGACATTCTGCAAAGTGTGACAAGTGACAATCTGCATCTGGTGGCAGTCGACGTGGCAAGTGGACAATCCGTAATGTGTGGCAGGTGATGGGGCAAGTGACAATCCGTAATGTGTGGCAAGTGACAATCCGGGACGTGGCAAGTGGACATTCCGCAACGTGTGACAAGTGATAATCTGCATCTGGTGGCAGGCGATGGTGGCAAGTCACACGCTCAGGGCTCCCACTGATTCTGCATTATGGTGAGTTAAACTATTTAATTTTATATAACAGAAAAGAAATTGGTTAGAAGGCATGGAGGTCAGCAATGTGTGTCCTTCAGGGGCTGCATACAGTATACTGCATACTTTGTTGTTCGAAATTAATATAAGCTGTTGCCTCGGTATTGTGCCAAATCTGTTGTTCAATGGCATTAGTTATTTTTTTTCATGGGGGGGGGGGTGTTTGCAGGGGGCCCATACAACATTTTGCTATGGGGCCCATACAACATTTTGCTATGGGGCCCTGTGATTTCTAGTTACGCCCCTGTCTTCTATATATATATATATATATATATATATATATATATATATATATATATATAAATAAAATACATTTTTCAAATGTGCTTTAAAATGCATGGTTTTCCCTTTCATGAACAAGAAAATAATGACGTTATGATGGTTATGATGTTGGGCTGGTATAATAATATAATAACAATGAGGCCCTCATGTCTGCTTTTTCTCATGCTCTCTCAGATAACATCAAAGATGAGATAGCAGCCCGAGGCATACCTACAGATCTGGAGAAGTTGATCATGTTTACCATTCTGACCATTCTGACTCCAGACTCTTGCACTTGCACTTGCAGAAGCCTCCTGTACATTTGGCTCAGAGCTTTGCAGTCTCACCCTTGCCTCCCTCACCTCCCATGCCTCCTGGTTTCGAGTCTGCCACTGAAGTAGAACCCATGCAGTAGGGCTTCACACATCTCTCTGCAGATGAGAGGGCCTTTAGGAGGAGGGAGAAATTTTGCCTTTATTGTGGCCAGGCAGGTCACTTTTTGAAGTCTTGTCCTACCTGTCCAGGGAACACCCGAATCTTGAGGACACGGACAGACCTTAGGTGGCGTTGTTTCGTCCCCAGTTATGCAGAAGGATAAGCCCCTGGTTTCGGTCACCCTTTCTTGGGCTGAGTCGTCCATTGAGATACAGGCTCTAATCGACTCTGAGGTTGCAGGCATGTTCATTGATCCTATAATAAATAATAAAGGAAAGCACTTGAATCCACTCAGAGATCTAATTAAATTTAAAGGATAATTCCGTTAATAAGGGGGGCTTCCTTCCCAGGAGCAAAAACTTATTATATAAGCAAACAATGAGGGAGGATGTGAGACCATAGCAGACTCACGAATGCTCACATCGGGACAAGAAAGCTAAGAAATATAATGAATGAAAAAATGGTAAACTTTATTAGAAAATTCACGCAAACATCTTAAACAGTAAAAAGAGACTCCACAGGTGAATCACCCATCAAAACCTGTGGTGTCCTTTCTATGACAATACCAGATATACACAGGTGAAATAGATGGCTGTAGAAAAATGTGTAAAAAAAGAATCACAACAGAAAAACAAAAAAACAAGACATGTGGTATAAAAACCAATGCTGAACACTGCTATTAAAGATGTGGGGTCATCCCCTCCCATGTTCCCTCCCGTCTTCCCTATGGACCCAGCTGAAGCTGATGAATGTGGGCCAGGCAAAAAATGCACACAGGGAGACCAGAGATAGGATTGGTTATCCTCAATTAAACTACATGCCCTACACTTGCCTA
Source organism: Lithobates sylvaticus (assembly GCA_028564925.1). Taxonomy (NCBI): domain Eukaryota; kingdom Metazoa; phylum Chordata; class Amphibia; order Anura; family Ranidae; genus Lithobates; species Lithobates sylvaticus. The sequence continues at coordinate 89,494,712 of CM053034.1, forward strand.
AATTTGGTAAGTGATCCATTACCTAACTGGTGGTGGCTGCACAGAGAGGAATAGGATCTGCACGGTGTACCTCCCTTGAACAAAGCACTTTATATATAAGCACTTTTGGTGTCACAAATGGACTTTATGTTATGATCATCACCTTTGTTATTTTCATTTCTATTGCCATTGTTTTTACTAGCACGTGCAAGTCTACTCGCATCCACTTTGCACCTACTTCATTTGTCTTTTGGTTGTATTGATGCATACCGGTTTATGTGGAAAATTTACTTTTAGATATAGGGTTTAATGGTATACAACCACTGTGTATGGTAATTAGATATTCCCGCAGGGTATAGCACTTTATTTTTCATGGGTATAGCACGGAAGCACTTTATATCTACTTAAGTATTAAATATTTTCTGGATTGCACAGCACAGCAGCACTTTACTCACATATACAAGGATAAAAGATTATTGGATTGGATGGCACGTTATGTATTTGTAGTTTGAACTATTTTCTGCTGGCGGCATAGCCAAGCGTAAGGTGGCGCGGTCTCCGTTCCTTTTATTCAAAAAATGCACACAGTTCTATCCAAAGATGTCCTTTTTGTAAGCCATATCAGGCTTAATGAACATGCAGTCAGGAATAAGTTCCACAGATTATGGCATATAATATATGAAAAAAGGGGGGAAAACACTCCGCTAAAAGAGGAGTATCACAATGATATAGTGGAAATAAAGCAGCCGACACTCATACAAACAAAGTGAGCAAAATGTGACGAAAAAATAGTGTAGCGCTGAATGGTGGAGTATAAGTGTGTGAATACAATTACACATATAAAATAAGTGACAATGCACAATAAATAAATATAAAATGAAGTAAAAAATTTGAACTTTAAAGTATAGAGTCCAAGATCAGGCTCAAATAAGATGGATTTTAGTCCAAAATATCTAAAGAAGTCCAACTGGGATGGTCCGTATAAATATGGGAAATGAGTGGAACACTTTTCTTATGGAGTGGCCCAAGGAATGCGGCTGTGAAGCGGTAGGTATGGTACGAATAAAGAGGTGCCTGTGGGTACATCAACGTTCACTGGTAAAATAGAAGTTGGGTACTCTTACCGGATAGGTTGGACACACATGTCATACGACAGTGGGTCAATAGGGCTTGATAACCTGATGAGGCCAGGTCAGGCCTATAGGAGAGTGGTCGGATGGGTCCTGTTCGGTCCTATTCTATCCGACTCCGAATCCCAAGGGGCGAATTCCAAATGGTGAATCCTGGTGTCACCGCTTGTAGACTCCGAATAGGTGGGTGCTCCGACCCGGGGTGTATCCAAGGAAGCAGCGAAAGTGGGGGGCTTGGGATGTGAGTATGGAATAAAAAGATAAAATAGAGGCTCCGGATGGTGCAGATCAAAACAAACCAGTTGGTTTATTGGGGTGGTCAGATATAATGATAAATATATGACACAAGAATTAAAAAAGTGATCACAAAAATAAAATGGATGGTAGTATAAAAGCAATGTGGGGTACAGAGTATGTTTTTTTGCCATACCCCCTCGTGGCCAGGTTTACCCTTTGTCGGTCTTGGAGGATAAGCCCATAGAGGAGTATGTTGCAGACGCACTTTCTCAAGGTTTTCATCCGCAAATCCTTGTCTCCTGTGAAGGGCTATTTTTCTGCCAAGCTACCTCCCGATCGTATTCTGGTCACTGTTCATACCAGCCTCACTTCACCATTGGGTGACAGAATTCTTGCCGCTCAGATCCACTCTCCTCCCAAGAAACCTTGTGACCGCTGCTTTGCTCCTGAGAGTCTCCGCACTGCTCCAGATTTATCATTCTCTCAAGGCAGCTGGCCAACCAGGGAAGAATCAACTCATTTGGGCCATTTCCCAACAATTCTGGTTGCCTAGTCTCCACGCTCCTTCACAGCCGCACTGCTGATGGTCTTTGATGTCTGACAGATGCACTGCTGATGGTCATTGATGGGTACTCTGGTGATGGGTGGGTGCGTGACAGTTATTCTGGTGATAGTACTGATAGGCCATGTGACACTGATGGGTGACAGTTGCACTTTACAGTATGGGCACTGATGGATGACAGGTGCACTGGGCCCTTACACACCTTTAGGCCTGCCCCCCCCCCCCGGGCCTGACCGCCAATATTCCGCAGAGCCCACCCACTGGCTGTCCCCGAATCCGCCCACTGACCATCCCATGTCCTCCTCCTTCTCCCTCCCATGTTCTCTATCCCATGTCCTCTTCATCCTCCTGCAATCCCATCTCCTCCATCCTATGTGCTCTTCCTCCAGTTCCATCTCCTCAATCCCATGTCCTCCTCCAGTCAAATGTCCACCTCCTCCTCCTCCAGTCCCATCTCCTCCTACCACAGAAGGGGGATGTGGGACAGGAAGGGAGCAGGGGGACAGGTGGGGGCAGTGGGTTAGAAGGGGGAGTGGCACAGGAGAAGAGCAGCATTACAGGGGGGCAGCCGGATGAAAGGGGGCAGCAGGACAAGCGGGGGCAGCATAACTGGAGGGGCAAGTGTCATGGGAGGAGGTCAGTGGGACAAGAGGGGGGCAGCAGGATAGGAGGTTGAAGTTTTGTGGAAGGGGGGGCAGCGGGAAAAGTGGGTGGGGGCAGCATCACAAATTAGAGGCACTGTCTCAGGTGGGGGACAGTGGGGCAGTTGGGAGGCAGTGTCACAGGTGGGGGGCAGTGGGACAGGTGGGATGGAGTGTCACAGGTGGGAGGCAGTGTCACAGGTAGGGAGGCAGTGGGAAAGGTGGGAGGGAGTAGACTGGTGGGAGGCAGTGTAACAGGTAGGGGGACAGCAGGACAGGTGGGAGAGAGTGGTACAGGTGGGGCAACAGCGGGACAGGTGGGAGACGGTGTCACAGGTAGGGGGCAGCAGGACAGGTAGGAGGGAGTGGGGCAGGTGGGGGGGGGAGGGCAGTGTCACAGGTAGGGGGCAGCAGGACAGTTGGGGGCAGAGGGACAGGTGGAAGGGAGTGGGACTGGTGGGAGGGAGTGGGACTGGTGGGACTGGTGGGAGAACCTTGCGAACACTAATGCCCCGTACACATGGTCGGATTTCCGACGGAAAATGGTCGATGTGAGCCTTTTGTCGGAAATTCCGACCATGTGTAGGCTCAATTGGACCGTTTCCATCGGAATTTCCGTCGCACAAAATTTGAGATCTTGTTCACAAATTTTCCAACAACATAATCCGTTCACGTAAATTCCGATCGTGTATACACAATTCCGACGCATAAAGTGCCACACATGCTCAGAATAAATTACGAGACAGAAGTGCTCGGTCTGGTAAAACTAGCGTTCATAATGGAGATAGCACATTCGTCATGCTGCAATTTTTGTAATAGTTTAATGCAGCGCATTCTCTTCTTCTTTAGAATGCTATAAGTATGAAGTTGTTTTTCTTCTCATATTCACACAGAGTTCTCACAAACTGATTTCTTAATTATTTCTCGTGATCCCATAAATAATATTATTATTTTTTTCGTCAGATCTCCATAATAATTTTTATAATTTTTGTCAAGATCTACATTTGTTTATTTTCTAGTGCTCTCCATAATATTATTTCTCATTTTGTGTGTCAAGTTACCACAACACCATTATTATCTTGTATTTTTAAACCTCAAGGAGTTTAGTTGGTGTTGGTGTCCCTTGTTAATTTGACATTGTATTTAGGCAATGCACCTGCCTACTCACAAACAAACTGTCCTTTTTGAAGCAAAACACATAGGTAAGTATTTCTGAAAAAGAAATAGCCATTTATTCTTGGTCATAACAAAATAAAGAGGAAGGCAATGCTGGAGAAACTGCTGAAATTGGGGAAGCCTTTGTACCCCAGGGCACACATCAACTATTTGCCAGCCAAAATTGGTGGCCTGAGGAGTCCATATATTAGTGAGTACAATCTGGCCCAGGACTACAAGAGATCAGGAACAGCAGCAGATGACATATATGTCGCCAGGCTGTGGTCATACAATAGGGATGAGCCGAACACCCCCGGTTCGGTTCGCACCAGAAACTGGGAACAGACCTAAGCTTCATGTGAACTTTAAAACCCTATTAAAGTCTATGGGACTCGAACGTTCAAAATCAAAAGTGCTAATTTTAAAGGTTAATATGAAAGTTATTGGGGACCTGGGTCTTGCCCCAGGGGACATGTATCAATGCAAAAAAAAAGCAGTGATTTTACTAATGCTTAAAGTGAAACAATAAAAGTTTAATATTTCTTTAAATTTCATACCTGGGGGGTGTGTATAGTATGCCTGTAAAGGGGCGCATGTTTCCGTGCTTAGAACTGTCCCTGCACAAAGTGTAATTTCTGGAAAAAAAGTCATTTAAAAGCACTCGCAGCTATAATGAATTGTCAGCTCCCCATAATACAGAGAACAGTCATTGAAAATCATTGATAATAAAAAAAAAATGCTTGGGGTTCCACCCAAATTCAATTACCAGGCCCTTCAGCTCTGGTATGGATATTAAAGGGAACCCCGCGTCAAATAAAAAAAAAATGACGTGGGGTTCCCCCCAAATATCCATACCAGACCCTGCGCCGTGAGTTCACTTTCAAGCCTCACCATCCAAGTGGACATAGAATTAGTATATAAAAGAGCCGAGCACAGCGAGGCCATGCCCAAGGCACGGCGAGCGAAGCGTGGCGAGCGAAGCGAGGCCGTGAGGGGCCCTCTAAGTTTGTGTAGCCCTATGTCCACTTGGATGGTGGGGCTTACACCTCGACTCACGGCGCAGGCGCCGTTCATCTTTGGAGATTTTCCGAAAATCCTTCTGCTCTGGACTGCGCATGCGCTGCGCATGCGAAGTACACAGCGGACACTTAATGATAGCCGGACTGTTTGTGTCAGAACACCGGCCTTCTCAGCCTCCACCAGGCCTGGGAGTACCAAGATGGCCCAGCAGCAGAAACAGCTAATCAGCCTCATGTCTCCCTCATGGACGGTCAGCAGGACCACAGGCAAGTCATCTCCCAAGCCCACCTACACTTTCCCCCTTGGCCACAAGGACAATGCCAGCAGGACATGATTCCCTCCCTGGCCTCCACGGAGTCCCTCCTCGGCCACTCATTCAGAGACCCACCTTCCTCCCCTGCAGGGCCTGTCAGCTGCATACTCTGACTTTCCACCATGATGCCCCTGCCAAAGACCATCCTTTTAATGTAGAGGATCTCTACCTCAAATTGTCTGCTCTCCTTGATAGGGGGTTAGCCTCCACAGCAGCTAAAATCACTGGGGAGATTAAAGCGGACCTCCAGAACATAGGATCCAGGATGGAAGCAATTGAAACTAAACTAGACCAGATGGCTGCAACCTTACATCAAAATTCTGATCTCATTTACTCCCTACAAGATCAATTAGACACTGCTATGTCCCGCATTGACGATTTGGAGAATAGATCAAGGAGGTACAATTTCAGGATCAGAGGCCTGCCTGAATCCATCCTGGATGTCACCTCGGCGACACAGGACCAGGAAGGATGGCTCCCCCAGAGACATCATCGCCAAACCCCATTTTTACTCAGTCAAGGAGGCGATAATGAAGCAGTCACAAGCCCTACCTCAGGTGACATGCCAAGGTCACCCTGTGCAAATTTTTGCTGACCTTGCACCTTCAACTATCCAACGCAGAAGGACCCTGAAACCATTTCTACAAGCCCTTGAACAGAGGGACATTAAGTATAGATAGTCCTTTCCGTTCGCAGTGAAATTTACATTTAAGGGTCAAAACCACTCCTTCTCCAACTTCTCCCCGGGCGAAAATCTTCTCCTCAGCCTGAGGATAATCTCCCAGGAGGCGGACATGGAAATTTCTGCCCCTTCCACATGCTCAAACAAGCGCCCGCCACCAGTAAGCCTGCAGAATCCCCTTTGGAATAAACCCAAGGCTCGCAGATCTACCCATAATGGCCCTCCATGACTTTCAACCTGAAGCAGAATCTTTATCTTAGTTGGAGACAGCACTCAAAGATTGACTAATCTTCTGTTGGCCCAATTTGACTTTCTCCTACCCAGGATCTGTTTTCCTGGAACACCTTCGGTGCCTTAGCTCCAATTTTGTTGCAGTTCGCACTTTTCCCGTCAATTTTAGCAACAAAACTTTCAGAGACACTTCTTCAAACTAGATTGAGAAGGATACGCCGTCATTACCGAGGCAATGCCCCCTCCTCTGGGATCCTGCTGACTCAAAAAGGGAGCCCATAATGCTCCCTCTACCCCCCTCGCTCCTCTTTGACTACATTTATTTTCTACCTGTTTTTGTTCAATTGTTGCCTTTATCCTGATAGCCTTGACTCCATGTAACAGGGCTATTCTAAAGTTAAATGTTTGTTTTAGGGTAGATTTATCCTAGTGAAAGGAATGATCGAAGGACACCTTTACTCCCTCGTATCTTACTATGCTCCTAATAAAGGTCAAGCTGCCTTTTTAAAACACCTATTCAAATCCCTATCCCCCATTCTGGAGGGTACAGTCATTTTCGGAGGGCACTCCAATGCAGCCTTTGACCAGGGTCTAGATAGATCTAGATCCCCACCTCCCAATTGACCCGCCCTACCAGGGAAAGCCTTAAGATTGCCAAGCTCATCCATGCCCATGGTATGGCTGATGCCTGGAGAGAACTTAATCCCGGCAAACAAGACTTTTCCCACTTCTCCAGCCCCCAATATACGCCAGAATTTTTTTTTTCAATAAAAGATTTTTATTGTGCAAAATAACTTGTTTTAACAACATTTGTTCAACAGTAATACAATCACATAAGATATCGTACAATTTTACATCTTAAGGCTTTGCATGAAAAATTTGCAAATTGTTTAATGTACATGTGCAGTGTTATCCATGTTAATAAAACTATGCATACTGAGTAATTTGACCTATTTATTCAAGATCCCCCGCGTCCTGTGCCAAAATTAGGCACAGGGCCAGGGGGTCTATTATTAAGAGTGTCTTAACGGGCCTAAGCCCAGAGAAGGAAAGAGAAGATAGAGAGGGGAGAGAAAGGGGAAAGTAGGGAAGGGGAGGGAGGAACCCTTAAAATTCAATCTTGATAGATTAGAACAGTTTAGTACATTCATATCCAGCTATCATGGGCCTGTCAGGTCCCACATACAAATGCTATGTTTATGACAATAGTGCCAGATCTCGACCTCTTCAGTGATTACGTAGACAATCTATCTAATACAGTACAATACTATACCCCCATGGTGTGTCTCAGCCATTTTGAAGCTTTGTGAAGGCATCTGAGTATTTAAATGCAAACCATGGTTTCCAAATTTTATGGAAGTTATCAGTGTTTTCGGATGCTATTGCAACAGTCTTCCAGTCTTCCAGTCTTCTTCCAATTTGTATAGTGAGTCCACCTCAGACACCCACTCCCTGATCGTGGGCGTATGGGTGGACTTCCAGTGTCTAGGGATAATTGTCTTTGCAGCATTCAGCATGTGGCGGACCACTGTTTTTTTGTACCTTGTCAGTGAGTAGTTAGATATATGCAGCAGACAGCACTCAGGAGTAAGAAGTAGTTTGGTTTCTGTGATAGCGAGTATCTGGGTGCAAACCTCGTCCCAGAATCTACGTAGCATTGGGCAATCCCACCAGATGTGCAGCATGGTTCCCTTGTCAGTGCCACATCTCCAGCAGTTTTCTGATGTCTCCGGGTACCATGCATGCAATCTGGCCGGAGTGAAGTACCAGCTAGTCAATACTTTGTAGGAAGTTTCCTGAGTGCTGGTGCTGATGGAGCATTTGTGAGTAAGGATGCATGCGTTACTCCATTGGACGTCTGTGAAGGTTTTCATGAGTGCCGTTTCCCATTTGACCCTGTGTTTGCTCGGTGATGTATTCTTGTTGGTCTGTAGCCAGTTGTACATCAATGAGGTGGCTTTGCTCACTGATTCTCCCTTGAGGCACAACTGTTCAAACCATGTCTGATCTCTAAGAAATTGTTGTTTATTGGGTGTGCAGAGAATGTAGTTATGCAGTTGTCTGTATTGCCAGTATGTGAAATGTTTCGCCTGCAGTTCTGTGCTTAATTCTTCAAAGGTCTTGAGTCTACCCCCTGTGATGCAGTGTGCAACTGTCAATGGTGTGTTATCATCTCTGTGTCAGGGAAATACCAGGCCTCTCCGCCGGGTTCCAGGGTTGCGCACGCGCGGTAGAGCGGCGCAACGAAGGTTACAGGTACGCCGGGTAACGGGTGCGCATGCGCGGGTCCGCGGCACTCGGGTATCTGTCACAACCCAGCCTGTACGCCTCACCGCTGTGCGCGGCGCTGACAGAAGATGAGTGCGCATGCGCACTCGTCCGGGTATCCCACCTGACCATTTACCTGGCCTATAAAAGGCCTTCCCTGTCCGCTTTCAAATTGCTGGTTTGTTGTCTCTTTTGAGTCCTGTCTCCAGTCCAGTATCCTGTATCCTGTATCCTGTATCCTGTATCCTGTACCCGGTACCCTGTACCTTGCATCTACCTGACTACCAGTGCCGACCCGGAATCCGTCTGACTACCGCTGCCGCTACTCACCTGTGTTTGAACCTCTGGCTTGCTTCCTGGATTCCTCTACTGCTTGATTACCTGTGCTTGACCCTCGGCCTGTCTACTGGATCCTCCGTGAGTTACTTACCTGTGTGTGACCTCTGGCTTGCTTCCTGGATACCTCTTCTGCCTGATTACCTGTGCTTGACCCTCGGCCTGCCTACTGGACATTCTCTGAGTTACTTACCTGTGTTTGACCCCTGGCTTGCCTTTTGGACACCTCTACTGCCTGATTACCTGTGCTTGACCCCCGGCTTGCCTACTGGACATTCTCTGAGTTACTTACCTGTGTTTGACCCCTGGCTTGCCTTTGGACACCTCTTCTGCCTGATTACCTGTGCTTGACCCCTGGCTTGCCTCCTGGACATTCTCTGAGTTACCTACCTGTGTTTGACCCCTGGCTTGCCTCTGGATACTTCTATTGCCTGGTTGCCTGTGTTTGACCCTCGGCCTGCTTGCTGGACTATCTCCCACTCAGTGTTCTGGACTTGTAGTTCTCTCATGCTCCCGAGGGTCCTCCTTCAGTATATGCTTGGGTACCTCTGCAACCTCTACCTGATCACAGCTCTGCCAGGTGTCTACTCCCAGTGCAGCTTCAGCCTCTCCTGGTCAACGACGCTACTGCACACCACCTGCTACACTCCTGCTGGCAACCCGTGCATCTTTGAGCCCGGTGTCCTCTGTACCCACTCCAGAGGCATCGTGCGCTTAGTCACAAGGGGAGCAGCTCTCAGCATATCGGCCCGGGTGAGTACCTCTGACAGTACAAACCAGCCAATGTCCGAGGCCGACAGAGCTGGTTCACCCCTTGAGGCCTTATGCCAGCAGGTGACAACCCTTACCCAGGCTGTACAATGCCTCCAAGATGGATACTTTCAGATCGAGGGGCGTCTTCAGCATCTGACTTTATCTCCAAACCAAGCGGACCAGTCACCCCCTGTAGCCAGCACCTCCACTCTTCTATCAACACCTGGAGGTGCTCTCCCTGCCTATGATGTGTCCCATCGTGATCCCAGGGTCCCCACACCTGAACGTTTTTCCGGGGACCGAAGGAAATTTCGCTCTTTTAAAAGCTCCTGTTTGCTACACCTAGCCCTACAACCCAGGACCTTCCAGTTGGAATCCACCAAAGTGGGGTTCATTATCTCTCTCCTTTCTGATGACCCGCAATCCTGGGCACACCATTTGATGGAACAAAAGAGCCCACAGTTGAATTCTGTAGAGACTTTCTTTTCCGCTATGGCAGCACTCTACGAGGACTCCCAACGCACAGGTACGGCTGAATCTACCCTGCATACCCTATCCCAGGGGAGAAGACCTGTAGAGGACTATGTAGTGGATTTCCGCAAATGGGCAGCAGATACTGACTGGAACGAATCAGCCCTAAAATACCAATTCCGTTTAGGGCTATCCGAGGTATTGAAGGATGAACTGGCTCGAGGAGAGATCCCAAGTACCTTCACGGATCTCTGCCAACTTGTTATTAAGCTTGACCGTCGATTACGAGAACGACGGGCAGAGAGACTGCAGAGCCCTCGTCCCACCTGGACGATGCCCCGGGTCCCCCCGGCACCTGCTCCTTCTTGGAACTCTCGCTCCCCTCCTCATGGGGAACCTACGCAGCTGGGCCTGGCACGGTCCCCCCTATCTGCCGAAGAAAGGCTCCGTCGTCGTCAAGCCAACCTCTGCCTCTACTGCGGGGGCACGGGGCACTACCTACAGAAATGCCCCATAAGACCCAGTAAGTGTCCTTCTGGGTCCCTCTCAAGTTCACACTCTGTTGGAGTCCCGCATTTTCATCTGTCTGTTCCACTCTCCCTACAGGTAGCGGGAGAGTCTTTCCAGCTGGGAGCCATCCTTGACTCCGGAGCCTGCAGTTGCTTCATGGACCTGACCTTGGCACGACACCTGAACCTCCCTTTAACTACCAAGAAACAACCTCTTCAAATCCAGCTGGCTGATGGCTCTCCACCCTGCTCAGGACCGGTTACCCAGGAAACCGCTCCCATCCTGACCTGCACCAAATCAGGTCATCAGGAACTTTTACGTTTTGACATTATCCACTCTCCCATGTTCCCCATCATCCTGGGGTACCCCTGGCTACTGGCTCACAACCCTCGGATTGACTGGGTCAACAGGGAAGTGGAGTTCTCCTCCCCTTACTGCTTGCAGCACTGCCTTCCGGATCAACCCGCAGCACCTCTTACTCATCTTGCCATGCAACCCAGTGCCAAGGACCTGCAACACGTCCCAACACCCTACCAAGACTTCATGGACATTTTCGATGAAAAAAAGGCCGAAGTTCTTCCCCCTCATCGTTCATATGATTGTCCGATTGATCTCCTACCAGGGGCTGAGATTCCCTTCGGAAGGATTTTCCCCTTGTCCGAAACTGAGCTTGAAGCCCTACGGGTATATATTGACGAGAATCTTGCTAAAGGGTTCATCCAACCATCTTCCTCGCCCGCAGGGGCTGGGATTTTCTTTGTTGAAAAAAAAGACGGTTCCCTCAGACCCTGTGTGGATTACAGGGAACTCAATAAAATTACTATCAAGAACAGGTACCCACTCCCACTCATTCCCGAACTTTTTCAGCGGCTCACGACTGCCAAGTTGTTTACCAAACTGGATCTTCGTGGGGCCTACAATTTAGTTAGAATACGCTCTGGGGATGAGTGGAAGACGGCTTTTAGGTCCAGATTCGGCCATTTCGAGTACCTGGTCATGCCGTTTGGACTTTGTAATGCCCCAGCTACCTTCCAGCACCTTGTCAATGACATTTTTCGTGAGTATCTGGATAACTTCCTCATTGTATACCTTGATGATATCTTGATTTTCTCCGATTCCCTAGAAGCCCACCGTCAACATGTCCGGAAAGTTCTTCTCATTCTCCGCAAACACGGGCTCTACGTCAAAGGAGAGAAATGCGAGTTCGAGACTGATACCATCCAGTTCCTGGGCTTTATCATAACCACCGGAGGAGTACTGATGGACCCCCAAAAAGTGAAGGCCATCCAGGATTGGCCTGCCCCCACAGACAAAAGGTCAGTCCAACGTTTTATCGGCTTTGCCAACTTTTATAGACGGTTCATTCAGGGATTTTCTGCCATTGTGTCCCCAATCACCCAACTGACCCGCCAGCAAGTCAAGTTCCAGTGGACTCCCCAAGCGCAGAGCGCTTTTGAGAAGCTCAAGGAACTCTTTTCCTCTGCACCCATCTTACAGCACCCTGACCCTGAACTCCCTTACGTCCTAGAAGTGGACGCTTCAGACTCTGCTTTGGGAGCGATCCTATCGCAGAGAAGTGGCCCAAAGGCCCTCCTCCACCCGGTCGCCTTTGCCTCCCGAAAACTAAATCCCCCTGAAAAGAATTATGATGTAGGCGACCGGGAATTACTTGCGATTAAGTTCGCTCTCGAGGAATGGAGATACCTGCTAGAAGGAGCTTCCCAACCCATCCTCATCTTCACTGACCACCGCAATTTGGAGTACCTCAGGGCTGCAAAACGCCTTAGACCCAGGCAGGCCCGCTGGGCCTTGTTCTTCTCCCGATTTAATTTCCACATCACTTACCGTCCTGGCTCCAAGAATGGCAAGGCAGATGCTTTATCCCGTATGTTTCTGGACACTGAATCCTCTAAAGAACCTGCTACTATCCTGTCCGCCCACAATTTCCTCCATGCCATTCAGCCTGACTTGACCACAGCCCTCAAACAGGCTTCCAACCAGTTCTCATCTCCCACATTACCTTTTCTTGAAAGGAAGCAGGATCTGCTCTGGGCCCATGCCCGAATCTTTGTTCCTCCTCCTGTCAGACTCCAAGTCCTGCAGACCCTTCATGACCACAAGATGTCCGGCCACTTTGGAGTACAGAAAACCGTGGACTTGGTAGGTCGATCTTACTGGTGGCCGGACTGGAGGAAGGACTGTCAGGAATACGTTCTCTCTTGCAACACTTGTCAAAGGAACAAGGGGTCCAACACTAAGTCCTGGGGTCTGTTACGTCCATTATCTGTTCTGGAACGTCCATGGAAGGAGATTTCCATGGACTTCATCGTGGACTTACCCTCCTCAGATTCCTTTACCACGATTCTGGTTGTCATTGACCGTCTCTCAAAGATGGCTCACTTCCTACCCATGAAAGGTACCCCCTCGGCTTCTGCTACCACTGACATCTTCATCAGAGAGATTATAAGGTTACACGGAGTTCCAGCTAACATCACCTCAGACCGAGGGGTACAGTTCACCTCCAGGTTCTGGAGAGATCTCTGCAAATGCCTTGAAATCAGGACTTCCATGTCTTCAGCATACCACCCCCAATCCAACGGTCAAACTGAACGCACTAATCAGACCCTCGAGCAATACCTGAGGTGTTTTTGTTCTTACTCCCAAGATGACTGGTCAGGCTTACTACCCTACGCGGAGTTTGCCTATAATAATTCTTTGCATTCTGCCATTAATCAGACGCCCTTCTGGGCAAACTACGGTTATCACCCTTCTTTTCTTCCAGATTCCATTCCAGATGTCCCTACTCCAGCTGCACAGGACCTAGTCAAAAGTATCCAAGACAACTTCCTCCGGATCCAACAGGCCATGAAGGAAGCACAGAAGGGTTATGAGGTACAGTACAACCGGGGCAGGAAGGAATGCCCGCCTTTCCAGATTGGTGAGAAAGTTTGGTTATCAACCGCTAATTTAAAACTCCCTTGTCCTTCTCGGAAATTGGGTCCCAGGTTCATCGGCCCCTTTGAGGTCAAGAGAGTGATCAATCCAGTGGCCTTTGAACTAGATCTCCCCAGTTCCTATAGGATTCATCCAGTTTTTCATGCCTCTTTGCTGAAACCCGTAATTGCCAATTCTTTCCCTGATAGGCAGACGCCACTTCCTCCTCCCATCACCATCCAAGGAGAGGAAGAATTCGAGGTTGAGAAAATTCTGGATCTCCGAAGAAGAAGAGGTCAGGTTCAATATCTTGTTAAATGGAAAGGGTATCCCCCAGAAGACTGCTCCTGGGAGCCATCCGAAAACATTCATGCCCCTCGCTTAATCCGAGAATATCACCAAAGACATCCTGAAGTGGGCATCCGGAGGCTGCCCTTAGGAGGGGGGCACTGTCAGGGAAATACCAGGCCTCTCCGCCGGGTTCCAGGGTTGCGCACGCGCGGTAGAGCGGCGCAACGAAGGTTACAGGTACGCCGGGTAACGGGTGCGCATGCGCGGGTCCGCGGCACTCGGGTATCTGTCACAACCCAGCCTGTACGCCTCACCGCTGTGCGCGGCGCTGACAGAAGACGAGTGCGCATGCGCACTCGTCCGGGTATCCCACCTGACCATTTACCTGGCCTATAAAAGGCCTTCCCTGTCCGCTTTCAAATTGCTGGTTTGTTGTCTCTTTTGAGTCCTGTCTCCAGTCCAGTATCCTGTATCCTGTATCCTGTATCCTGTACCCGGTACCCTGTACCTTGCATCTACCTGACTACCAGTGACGACCCGGAATCCGTCTGACTACCGCTGCCGCTACTCACCTGTGTTTGAACCTCTGGCTTGCTTCCTGGATTCCTCTACTGCTTGATTACCTGTGCTTGACCCTCGGCCTGTCTACTGGATCCTCCGTGAGTTACTTACCTGTGTGTGACCTCTGGCTTGCTTCCTGGATACCTCTTCTGCCTGATTACCTGTGCTTGACCCTCGGCCTGCCTACTGGACATTCTCTGAGTTACTTACCTGTGTTTGACCCCTGGCTTGCCTTTTGGACACCTCTACTGCCTGATTACCTGTGCTTGACCCCCGGCTTGCCTACTGGACATTCTCTGAGTTACTTACCTGTGTTTGACCCCTGGCTTGCCTTTGGACACCTCTTCTGCCTGATTACCTGTGCTTGACCCCTGGCTTGCCTCCTGGACATTCTCTGAGTTACCTACCTGTGTTTGACCCCTGGCTTGCCTCTGGATACTTCTATTGCCTGGTTGCCTGTGTTTGACCCTCGGCCTGCTTGCTGGACTATCTCCCACTCAGTGTTCTGGACTTGTAGTTCTCTCATGCTCCCGAGGGTCCTCCTTCAGTATATGCTTGGGTACCTCTGCAACCTCTACCTGATCACAGCTCTGCCAGGTGTCTACTCCCAGTGCAGCTTCAGCCTCTCCTGGTCAACGACGCTACTGCACACCACCTGCTACACTCCTGCTGGCAACCCGTGCATCTTTGAGCCCGGTGTCCTCTGTACCCACTCCAGAGGCATCGTGCGCTTAGTCGCAAGGGGAGCAGCTCTCAGCATATCGGCCCGGGTGAGTACCTCTGACAAGTAGTGTCTGAAGTTGGGTAGATTAATCCCCCCTTCCATTTTCGGTGACATCAGAGTTAGCATCTTAATTCTTGATTTTTTCCCAGCCCAAATAAAGTCTCTCACCGTCGCTTGTAGCAATGAGAAAAAGTTTTTGGGCAATTTAATAGGCAATGTGTGGAATAAGTATAAAGCCCTTGGTAGTACTGTCATTTTTATGGCAGCTGCTCTGCCAAACCATGACAGTGGTTTGAGGTTCCAGAGTTGAAGATCTTTTTTTAAATTATGTAGAAAAGGTTGATAGTTTTGTAGGTAAAGGCTGTCCAGGTCTGGAGTAAGCCAGACCCCTAGGTATTTTATTTTGGTGTCTACCCATTTAAAGGGGCAATTTGTTTTGGTCTGTCTCAGTTGTCTCGGGCCCAGAGATATGTTGAGTGCCTCAGATTTCTCATAGTTGATTTTAATGTTAGCTAAGTAACCAAATAGTTCAAATTCCTTGATCAGGTTGGGGATTGAGATATGTGGCTGAGTGAGATCGAACAGGAGGTCATCTGCGTACGCGGCTATTTTGTAGTGCTTAGATCCTAGAGTCAGCCCTGCTATTGAGGCGTTGTCATTTATCGTGCGGATACATGGTTCTAATGTGAGGATAAACAGAATCGGAGATAAGGGGCAGCCCTGTCTTGTGCCATTTCGAATATGGACTGGTTCAGAAAGAGTTCCATTTATTTTCAATCTGGCCGTCGTAGATTGATATAAGGCTTAAATCTAAGTCAGTAAGTTGGCCCTGAGGCCTACATGCCTAAACACTGCAAACATGAAGTCCCATGCCACTCTGTCGAAGGCCTTCTCCGCATCTGTGGACAGGAGAAGGCCCTCGACAGACCCCCCCCCCCCCCCCCCCCCAAGTTTGTGAATCAGGTTTGTGGCTTTAATGACATTATCACGGGCTTCCCTCCCCGGCATAAAGCCAGACTGCTCTGGACCGAGAATGTCTGGTAGGAGTTTGCTTAGTCTGACAGCTATGAGCTTAGACAGAAGTTTCATATCAAGATTTAGTAGCGAGATCGGTCGGTAGCTAGAGCAGAAGTTGGGATCCTTACCTGGTTTGGTAAAATGGCTGAAAAACCATCCGGGCCTGGACTCTTCCCCGATTTTAACGTTTTGATTGCATGCAGTAGTTCCGTCACCTCTATGGGCTTGTCAATTTCCTCTGCATCAGAGGCAGACAAACTCGGTAGACCGCTGCTTGTCATATATTGTTCAATAATTTGGAGTCTAGTTCCCTCTGCCGCCTTAGGTTTGTGCGATGGAGGGATATTGTACAGTCGGGAATAGAAGTCATGGAACTCCGCAGCAATCAAGTTTGTATCATGAACTAGTATTTCGTTCTTGTTTTTAATCTGAGTAATGTTGGTGGAGGAGTGGATGTCTCTTAGAGCCCTAGCAAGGAATTTGTTATTTTTATTGCCGTGTTCGTAAAAGAAGCCCCGACGATAGAATAGTATCCTTTTAGCCTGCAGGTCTAGTTTCTCTTGCAAAGCCTTTCTAGCCAATAAAAGATCTTCGGCTACAGTAAGTGCCAAGGACCTTTTATGTTGGTTCTCTAGATATTGGACTCTGTGAAATAAGTCTTTCAGTTCTTTTTCAGCTGTCTTTTTTTGTGATGCCAGTCCCATGAGTTTGCCTCTGATAACGCACTTATGGGCCTCCCAGATGTTAAGGTGTGAGACCTCATCTGTTGTGTTTTCTTGGAAGTATGTCTGTATAGCTTTTTTAATAGGTTCCAGGGTCGTGGGGTCTGTCAGTAGTGTCGAGTTAAGTCTCCACCCACTATTCCTTTTATGTGCCTCCTGTAACTGCAGGGATAGAGATATAGGTGCATGATCTGACACTGATCTTGTCCCTATATGTGCCCCTGTCATCCTAGTTAGGTCTCTTTGGGTGATGAATAGAAAATCTATACGAGTGTATTTTTGGTGTAGTGGGGAGAAGTACGTGTAATCTCTCCCTTGGGGGTGTACCACTCGCCAAGAGTCAGTCAAGGTCAGGGCATTCAGCATTGTTCTAATCTTTTTCAGTTTACGGTAAGTGATCGTCGATTTGCCATTGGAGGTATCCTGTAGGGGGTCCAAGGGGACATTGAAATCCCCTCCTAGAATGATGCACCCAAAGGCAAACACAGTCAGTTCGTCTATCAGTGATTGACAAAAGGTTACGTGTGCAGTATTGGGGAAGTATGCACATGCTAATGTGACAGGTAAGGTGCCTATGTTACCCTTGAGGAAGAGGAACCGGCCTCCCAGATCCACCATTTGGTGGGTAAGAACAAATCCAGAATTTCGCCCTATTAAAATAGAGACAACTTTTGTTCTGGAGTCTGGGCTAGGTGCGTGGTATGCTTTAGTAAAGTATCCAGCAGTCATTTTTGGTATAGAATCTGCTCTGAAATGTGTCTCCTGTAGAAACACGAAGGCCGGCTTCCCCTCCCAAGGTTACGCAGTAGTTGCGTTCTATTTTGCGGTACATTAAGACCCCGTATATTTTGGGATATCACTGTGTTTTTTTTTTTCCCAAAGCTGAATAAATCATGGTGCTGAATATTGTGGGGAGGTGAGGTGGGGGGGTGAGGAAGGGAGGAGTATACACTAAATAGGTGTAAGGGTTGTAGAAGAAAGGTAAGATATAAGAGAAAGAGGTAGATATAGCAATTAAATAGTATAGTGTGCCCACTATCTGACACTGAAGTGGGTCAGGAGATGTGGTAATTACCCTCTTGGTCTTGACCCCTAGAGGTATCAGGTCTAGTTTGGAGCCACAGACCAGCGCTCCAGCGAGGCCCTCTAATCAATGGGGCGTCGCAGTAGCGTCCACACTGCAGCGTCCACTGTGGGGGTGGTGGGAGGAATGCCCAGGTCAGTAACAACAGTCAGATTTCCAGCACTACCGAAGAATCTGAAAACAAGTGTATTGCCTAAATCAATCTCCCGCCTCCCCCAGCCCTTAATAGATATGGCTAAGTATGAAAAACTATGCAGTAAGTAAACATAAACCGTAACCGTAACCTTGTCCCTCATCCTTGAGAGGGGATGTGGGATTCGCTGTGTTGGTGGTTAGACTCACACCACTGCACACACCATGGTAAAACAACAAAAAAAGGCTTGCAGGTTCTGCAGGTTTCAAAAATTCCAGGTAAGATGTGGTCATCTGTTATCACATTGTTGTAGAGGTCTTACCATGTCTGTTGGTGTTTGTGTACCTCATAGCAAAGTCTGAGCATGGTTCAAAATGTCGCATGACATGGTTAACTGGACCCCCTCCAAAGGCCTCCAGTTCAAGTGGAGCAGGGCCGTGCACTGACTCAATTCCACGTGAAGTGTCCCTTCTTAGACTAGGTAAAGGAAAGTTCATACCTTAGAAGCGTAGAGTTCAGTGTGGGCCCAGTCTTGCTGGTTCCGTTCAGTGAGGGTTGCACGTATCGTTGTCCAATACTCAGTGCTCGTGTGGAGTCCAAGTTGGAGATAACCTGTTGTGAGTGAACCTGGAAGCATAGCCATAAGATGCAAAAAGGAAAATAAAAAGGTAAGGAAGCAAAAGTTAAAAAGGGAGGGGAAAAACATATGGGTATGTGTGCAGTGGTGCCATCATTGTTGTGAAATCAACCACCTGGCTTTCATTTTTTAGCTAGTGCAAAGATATTTTGACCCCCTTTTTCATTCCTGGCCTGAATCTGGAGGTAACTCTCTAGGTGCGTTGGAAAGTCTCGGTGTAGCGCTTGTGCCCGGGGTTTGTTGTTTCTGGAACTTCCCTCTTTTGCTCGGCGGTTTCGTTGGTGTGGTGGGCTGTGAGGCTTGGGTTCCTTGTGCCTTTGGGAGATTATAGAATTCCCTGAACCAACAGATTCGGGTACCCCCCTCACCCTAATGTTATGTCTTCTTCCCCTGTTATCTAAATCTTCCAACTTGCGATTCATCTCTATGAAATGGGCTGCATGTGAGTCTGTTACTTTCTCCAGGCGTGCAATGGCCCTGTCCCTCCTGGATCCTGCCTTCTCAACCCCCTCTAGTTTCTCTGATATGGATAGGATGTCGGCTTTCAGCTCTGTGATGGCGGAGGAGAAAGTTCCTTTTATATCTGTCGCTATTTTCATCATGGCAGTAAGAGTGAGGGGGTGATCTGGCAAAGAGGTGTCTCTTACCTCCTCCTCGTATGTGGACTGGGAGTCTTCATTGAACTCTTCATCTCCACGAGGCTGCGCCATCTTGGGAAGGGCCTTGCATCGGCGGGGTTGTGTTTTAAAGATGTCCGGAATGCTTCTGGAGCCTGGAACCGGAGCAGAACGACGGGGTGGTTACCCGAGTTGTGGCGGGTGAGTCTGCTCATGCTTGCTGGTGGTTACGGTGAAGTTTGAGCTGTAAGGGCTGGGGGTTTGGTGGAGCTCCTCTAGTCTGCTGCCATCCGCTCTGCGCGCCAAGCCACGCCCCCCCCTATACGCCAGAATTGACCACCTCCTAGTCCAGTCCTACCCTCTCATCATTGATTCACAAATCCAAGACACGGTCTTTTTAGACCACTCGTTAGTTTCCATGTCACTACCTCTGCAACATTCGAGACCGGTCCTAGGTCACTGGAGATTGAACAAATCTCTTCTCTCAGACCCAGTAAGAGTATCCATGCTAGATAAGTCCCTGAAGAAATACTCCACTCTTAATGAATCTGAGGAAACATCTGCAGAAACCTTGTGGGCCACCCACAAGACGTTCATCAGAGGGGAAATTATCAAGATGACCACTCAAATAAAACGAGAAAGGGCAGCCGACATAACGAGACTAGACGAGGAATACACCTCATTACGTTCCCAGCACCAGTAGCACCCCTCTCCTTCGTTACTGGCTCAACTTGACAAAGCCAGGATGGAGCTCAACCTTGCCCTCACAGCTAAAGCTGAAAAACAAATATGCTGGAGCAAAAACATGTTTTACCCAGGGAGACAGATTGGGCTCCATGCCGGCTTCTAAACTAACCCCCAGATTCTGATCCTTTGTAATGCCCAAGATCATAATCCCAGGCCAAGGTACCTCAGCCAATCCAAAATGCCTCGAGGTCTTCCATGACTTTTACAACAAACTATACAATCCCCATAAAACCAAAGACAAAACTCTCATCTCAGAGTATCTCGACAGTCTTCCCATCAAATCTACCTCCTGCAGATCATAGAGAAATGTTGGAAGCCCCCTTCTAAGAAGAAGAGGTTCAGGAAGTAATCAAAGCCCTTAAATCGGGATCAGCCCCTGGCCCAGATGGTCTCCCTAATCCCTACTATAATTTACCACTACCCTGACCCCCCATTTGACAAAATTCCTTAACACAAAGACGCAGGGAACCCCATGCCAAAGACGGAAAAAAATCCAGAAGAAGTTAGTAAGTACAGACCTATCTTCCTCATCAACAGCGATATAAAGATCCTCACCAAAATTCTGGCAAATCGTCTAGCTTCCTTCATTAATCTGTATATACATAAGGATCAAGTGGGGTTCATCTCTGGAAGGCAGGGTCCCGATCAGATTAGGAGGGCCATAGATATAGTTTCCATCCTCCAAACAAACTGGGCAGGGGGCCCCAAACAATCTGGCATGCTTCTCTTACTTGACCTCCAAAAGGCCTTTGACTCGGTCTCTTGGCCATACATTTTTGCAATCCTTGAGCGCTGGGGTTTTGGCGATAGATTTATGGGCCTGGCTCCAAGGACACTACTCCAAGCCAATATCTATAGCTAAAGGCACTAGGCAAGGCTGTCCTTTATCTCCGCTTGTTTTTGCAATAGCAATTGAGATACTGAGGAGTTACATGCGGCTCTCAGGTAAACAAATGTGGCCTCTTTGCGGATGACATTCTCCTATTCCTCACCTCCCCTATAACCTCCCTACCCAACCTGTCCCACTCCTTAGACAAACTCATAGTTTCATAGTTTTGAAATTCTCCAAGATCTCTGGCCTCCAGGTTAATTACTCCAAGTACCAAGCCCTTAACATCTCCCTTCAGACTGACAGCATTGCCGTCTTACAAAAAAGCTTTAAATTCCAATGGAGTGCCTCCTCCATTAGATACCTGGGAATTAATCTCACGGCAAAAACTGAAGACCTCTATGACAGCAATTACCCCCCTATGTACCAAAAACTGGAGTTAGACCTCACATCATGGTCCAAACACAACCTATCATTGCTCGGGAGAGTTAATTCTGTAAAGATGACGCTGCTCCCCAGACTGCTTTACCTGTTTCGTTCCCTCCCGATCCCTATTAAAAAAGACCACATTAAATAATTTCAAAGCAAAATTCTCAAATTCACTTGGGGAAAGGCGGGCTATAGGATCCCTCAACAAACCCTATATTTACACAGAAAAATGGGGGGCCTAGGGTTACCCCACCTACACAAATACTATCTAGAAGCCAGAATAGCCCAAATGTTGGTGATTTATTCCAGATAGGAGAAACCGGACTGGGTGCAAATAGAAAAACAGACAGTATCTCAATTCACCCTTGACTACCTACTCTGGTCTAACCCGAAAACCCACCCCCGATCATGGCCCCCACACTCTCTCATACGTTTGCCTGGGACTCTTTGTGTTCAAATTCCTCTTTAGTATCAGCATACAAACCGTTGACACACATTTTTAACAACCCAGACTTCCCTCCAGGAGAGAATATCCTGGCATTTAAATGGTGGTTAGACAAGGGGCTATACCGAATCGGACACTTCTTCATGGCCGAGGGTCCTATCACCCTTACCTATTGTTCCATAAAGCTAGACCTATCCACCTCTTTTTGACAGATCTCCCATTTCTTACACAAAATTTGGAAGGACAAACCTCTTCCCCCACAATTTACCGATTATGAACTATGGTGTGGTCAGGCCATGGACCAAAGGGGGGGTTCCAATAGTTTCGTTGCCTACCCCTCCATCTACTAAGTCGTCCTATATGCAATCCTGGGAGTCAGACTTACAATTTCAGTGGGATCTGGGGGTCTGGCAGAGAGCAAGCTCCAACTCCTTTAAAGGCATCTTGAATACTACTCTAATTGAAGCTAGACTAAAAATAATTTCTAGATGGTACTATAGCCCCTCAACACTTGCCTCAATTTTTCCTGCAGCTGATCCTCTGTGTTTCAGAGGATGCAAGCTCATTGCCACAATGCCCCACATCTGGTGGGAATGCCCCAGAATACGTTCATTCTGTAAAAAAATATTCAACTTGATTGACAAGCTTGTGGGAAGTCAGATCCCCAGAACCCCACTAGTCGCCCTTCTCAGCGCAAACATCCCAAAAATAACCCAAGCCTTACCGTAGGCTAATACATTTCATTCTTCTAGGGGCTAGACTGTGGCAAAAGCCTGGAAAAACCCTAAAATTCCCTTCCCATCAGTAATTAGAAAGGTCTCCTGGATAATGTCACAGGAGAAGCTATCCAGCATACTTTTAGACACGGTTTGTAAATTTGAATCCACCTGGGAACCATGGGCCATTCATGTGGGATCCCCACTGACCACTAACTCATTACCAGCTTGACTTAATCCAATACCCAAAATTGATGCTCCATCCCTTTTCTCTCCCTTCCTCTTCTCTCTTTCCTGGCCTTCCTTCTCGCCTTTCCTCGCTTCCTTTTACTTCTCACCCCCCACGTTTCAAAAAGTTTAAATGGAAAACGACAGATGGCTTTATACTAATAAATCATTGTGATATGTTATTACGAATAGCAAGAAACATGGAAATTTCCGTTCCCCACTTTTTATTAAGGGCCGGTAGTTGGGTTCCTCCAATCTGGCACAGTTATTTCCCAGATGGGGTGCCAGATGAAGAGGGGCCCCTCCTTCCAACTATCTGGAAACTTTCCCTATGCCCTAATTGTCCCATGTTTGTCTATCGTCGAATCCTCTGGTGTTTTACGATCAACTAGTATTATTGCTGCTTAATCTCAATATTTCTTTACATCATCGATATATGTAATGTCGTTTCCAAATGTATTCATCTTGTTATACAAAATAAAATACTTTGAAATTAAAAAAAGTTTGTTGTCTAGATGGGTTTGTAACTAGAATGAAATGCAAACTTGATTCAGTGTAAGGAGAGGACACTCAGCAGCTGTTTACACATCTGGACGCAGGAGCACTAGTGTGGGGCACTAGAATCAAACTTTTTAGGGTGTCCCACACAGGTGCTCCAGTGGGTACTAGGGGTCTCTACATGTGTGATACTTTAACAAAAAAGGAAGTATTCCAGCTTTAGAAAGGAAATAAAATGTTCTTCAGCTTGGAACTCTGCCAAAGCAGACTATTGTACGACACTTCCAAGCAATGTTTCATATTCCTATTTCTGCCCTCCAATATCTGTGTGCTAAGTATACCTATTTTTTATTCTAATAGGGGAGAAAAGACTTAGGACATCTGAGGACACCAGGGACCCCTCACCACCTAAAGAAGGGGAAATACCAAAACCACAAGCAGAGGATGAGGAGGGAGAGGTTTGTGAAGGGGGCAAAATTGTCACCACAACAGGTGAGAGTCTGAGACCATGGCTTCAGGTAAGAGATCTATGCCTGCATATTTCTAATACATGGTGTGTTTTTTTATTTTAGGTGATGTGGATGTTGTGGAACAAGAATCTCATTTCACCAGTGAAAGTGCCCAGATCCTCATCGGGGAGAGAATGGGGTGCAATTATGATTTAGAAAATATAAAGGAAAACATCAATGTTGTTCAACAAAAAATGAAGAACATCATTCATGTTTTAGACAGAATATAAAACACACAGAAATTGTACCATTTTACTGTGTATTTTTGCTTTGAAAACAAATTTATAGTATTAATTATTTATTATTTATAGTATATAGTATTTCAACCACTTGACATTCACACTTTGGCCGAATGATGGCCACATCGCGGATCTCAATTCCCGGGAGGCCGTCATATGACATTCTAAGGCGCGCGCAGAGCACGCTGTGATCATGAGTCACTGAGACTCGGGTGATCAGAGATCCGAATAAGGGGCGGGTCCCGGCCCCTTACCATGTGATCAGCTGTCAGCCATTGACAGCTGATCACATGACGAAAACAAAAGCTCGGTGATAGTTTTTTTTTCTCCTCACGCTGACAGCGGAGGAGAAAAAAAAAGCCGATCTCCGGCTCATCTTTAAGGGACATCGGTCCCGAAAAGTCAGAGGCAATTATGCCTCATGTAATGCCCACAAGTGCCACCTGTCAATGCCCATAAGTGCCATCTGTCAATGCCCACAAGTGCCACCGATCAATGCCCACAAGTGCCACCTATCAATGCCCACCAGTGCTGCCAATCAGTGCCACCTAAAAGTGCTGCCTATCAGTGTAACCCATCAGTGCCCATCACTGCCACCCATCAGTGGCAGTGCCCATCACTGCCACCTATCGGTGCCGTCACTCCCGCCTCATCAGCGTACATCAATGACGGACAAAAATTACCCATTTAAAATTTTTATAACAAAATTAAAAAAAAAAATTATTTTTTTTTATTTGGTCTTTTAAAAAATTTTTAACAAAAAATAAAAATCGCAGAGGTAATCAAATACCACCAAAAGAAAGCTCTTTTTTGGGTGAAAAAAATATAAAAATTTCATTTGGGTACAGTGTTGTATGACCGCGGAATTGTCATTAAAAATGCGACAGCGCTGAAAGCTGAAAATTGGTCTGGATAGGAGGGGGGTTTAAGTGCCCAGTAAGCAAGTGGTTAAAAAACAAATTTTGAATATGCACACAGTGTGTCAACATGTGCTACCTGCCATCACGGGATATCAATGTATGCGTTTTGTGGGTGCAAACCTTCCTCGCAACTCAGTTAGGTGAGAGGCAGGGGTTGCCCCCCCAAAACACTTCCATTGATCCCCCATAATGGGAGTTGACATTAGGCATGGGATCAGGAGGGAAATCCCCAGTTCGAATCCCAATTTGTGTGCATCTTCAAAATTTGGCTTTTACAGGGGTGACTTCACCCCATCTGATGAAGGCAATATCAACACTTTGTAAAAAAAAAAAAATATATGGTGTTCCCTGTGGGGTTTTTAGGCAGCAAAGAAGAGAAATATATTGATGAAATCAAAAAGATTTTATTTTATGTTATATCAAAAAACAAACATATGATTGTAGTATTAAAATACGAGCTCTGGTTTACAGATTGCAAACAGTCTAAAGGATAGAGATACATACAACGTAGTATGCAACAATGTGATACAATTTCAGGACAAATGTAGTGAAGTATGAAAGTACACCCCACTACCCCAATGCATTTCGACCATTTTAGGGGTTTTGGTCTTCTTCAGGGGGGGTAACTTTGTTACAATTCTGTGAAACATCAAAGAAAGAAATTGTCAAATATTTATATACAATGCTGTTCTATTTTCTTTACTATACAACTTCACGCATGTCATATTTACCCTTCCATTAGAGTATGTTGCTTGGACCAAAAAATTCCTTTCTATTCCCAGGAAGTGTCTGCAGGCACCACCACCACTTAGTGGGAAGAGGGGGAAAAAAACAGTGTATGGGGTCTGAGTCACAGGCTTACAGGGGACGGCGTTGAAGCGGTACTCTCCACCTTTAGTAGGGGTGACACTGTATAGGTGGACACACCTGGAAGTGATGATTATTGTTTAGTAATTAATTAATTAGGAATTGCTTATATATTACATGCTATTAACACTAAAATTGCCGGATCGAAGGGGAAGGGCCATCACCAACAATATTTAATTATTTAATTTGTGTAATTCTAATGCTACTAGGACTGAATGGCAGTGTCCAAGTTATGCTGAAGCATTGTCCATAGGACAAGGGGTACTAGATTTATAAAAATTTATGAAATTAAAAATGGTGTATAATAATTACATTCTAAGGGTTATTATTGTATTATATTTATAAATGCAGGACCATATTCCCAGTGTTTCAATGGTGTAATAAGGTGATGGTCATTTATCCATGAATTGTTCAATGTAGATAAACATGTAAAAAAGAAAAAGAAAAGTAAAAAATTTAAATAAAAGAATTGATGGGATATATGCAAGGGTAGGGGTTGGTGACAAGTGTAGGAAGTGTGTGGAAAAGGGAAACTAATTTATTTATTGGAAGCCAGATGTGTCTGGGAAATATGAAATATAGTGAATGTAAAATATAAAAATTGAAAAATATAAAATGAGTGAATGATGTGACAATGATAATAATAATGGTAATAAACAATAAAGTGATGAGAGAATGACGGTGAGTGACATATCTGTTAATATATTGATCGAGTGCAGTGTGTCTAATGGTTCAGTTATTACGGGTAGTGATATACAATATGTTGTAAAGCGCTGCGCAAACTTTCGGCGCTATATAAATCCTGTATAATAATAATAATATATGTTACCTGTAGGTATTCTTGTATTGATTGAGGTTTCAAACAATGCCCGTTAGAGATATCTAATGGTAACCTGCTTGCCAGCAATCAGAAGAAAACTGCAATGAAATATAGTAGTAATAATTTCAATTATAAAAAAAAAAACAGGGCTCACTATAGTGGCCCACTCTATCCCCCTTTCCCCTCTGAGAAGGGGGAAGGAAGCCATTCTCTATTTTCATAGTAGTCCCTACCTGTTGGAGCAATACGACGGTGTTGCACTTCCCAGGGGTCAAGTTGAATGATAATGGTGCAGGCACATGTTATATTTTCTCTACTTACTTGTAATTAAGTAGATACAGGTGTGTATATTCCTCCTAGAGGAACACCACGCACACCGCGCTGCCCGGCGGCGATCGTGGGACGCCTCCGGCAAGGACATTTGCTCCACACAGTGGAGATGGATATTCCTGTGGGAGCTTGGGGCTGGAGATGATAGAAAAATCTCTCCCTCCTCTCACCTTGTCGGGAAGCACGTGAAATCATATATTTCCCAGGGGGAAAGCCTGGCAGCGGCATGCATGAAACTCCCAGGGGAAAAAGGAACTTAATGAGAACATGAAAAATTAGATAAATATATGCATCATTGTAATTGAGTGCAATGTTATAAACGGCACTGAGAATTATACATTTTTAATGTCTTCATGGTTAGATTCTTTGTTAATATTTTGGATTAGATTTGCGAGCAATCAATGGCAAAAGAGAGGGAAAAAGAGGAAAGCAAGAAAAGAAAAACGTTGCAACAAGGATGGCAACGTTACGTGCTTTTTTACAAATAGTATAGCTTTTAGATCAATTAGATCTTCGGTATTATTCTCGTTGTACAATAGAGTTAAGTCCCGTAAAGCTCTAAATTTGTGCATAGAGTATTTGGACCAATCTGTGTTATCAATTTGATTTGTCTGTAGTTGAGGTGCATTATGCACCAGATCTTAATCTGGCTTTGCAGGACTTAACTCCATTGTACAACGAGAATAATACCGAAGATCTAATTGATCAGGTGGATTTGGAAGCCCTGTTTGCCGAAGTAGAGAATTCCACAGTGAACCCTCCAATTTCTTTTAAGAAACCATCATCTAAATTCCCACCCTTAAATACAAATCCAAGTGTTAATACATTCGTCAAACAAGTCCTCAGAGACATTGCAAAAATTCAATGCAGCCATCGTGCTGCATGCATTCTATCAGTTAATGGGAATCGGGCCCTAAAAACACTACAATCTAAGGCAGGGGTCTCAAACTGGTGGCCCTCCAGCTGTTGCGAAACTACAAGTTCCATCATGCCTCTTCCTGTGGGAGTCATGCTTGGAACTGTCAGCCTTGCAATGCCTCATGGGACTTGTAGTTTCACAACAGCTGGAGGGCCGCCATTTTGAGACCCCTGATCTAAGGCCACCCTTGTAATCAAACCATCAGTTAAGGGGGGAAACGTTGTCCTAATGGACAACATTGGCTACAGGGCTATGTGCCTAAAAATACTTAATAACAAAGATTGGTATAAAATCACACAACGGCACATAGAAAAATCCCATCAGATATTTTACAATCTCATTGACAATACATACAGAGAGAATACCATAAACAGACAATTTTATGATTACATTAGAACCAAGCACCCTAAAGTGCCTACTTTTTATAGTACTCCAAAAATACATAAAAGTTGTAGTAACCCCACTAGACGCCCTATAGTGTCCAGAAATAGGGGAATCTCTGGAAACCTAAGCAGAGTCATAGATGCATATCTGCAACCTTTTGTTACAGCTTTACCATCATTTAACAAAGATACAATACATTTTTTGAAAGTTATTAAAACACTACATCTTCCAACACAAGCACTCCTAGTTACGATAGATGTGGAATCCCTGTACTGCTCTATCACTCACACTATGGGCCTTCATTCAATTCAAGACGTTCTAATTCGAAAATTCCCAATATGACAGAAAATTCAATGCATTCATTTTGGATGAACTGGATTACATCTTAACCACTTCAGCCCCGACCAATTGGCAGCCAAAGGACCAGGCCCTTTTTGAGATTAGGCACTGCGTCGCTTTAACTGACAATTGTGCGGTCGTGAGACGTGGCTCCCAAACAAAATTGGCGTCCTTTTTTTCCCACAAACAGAGCTTTCTTTTGGTGGAATTTGATCGCCCCTGCGGTTTTTATTTTTTGCGCTATAAACAAAAATAGAGCGACAATTTTGAAAAAAATGCAATATTTTTTGCTTTTTGCTATAATAAATATCCCCAAAAAATATATAAAAAAAACATTTTTCCTCAGTTTAGGCCGATACGTATTCTTCCACATATTTTTGGTAAAAAAAATCTCAATTAGCGATTATTCATTGGTTTGCGCAAAAGTTATAGTGTTTACAAAATAGGGGATAGTTTTGTAGCATTTTTATTAATATTTTTTTTTTTACTAGTAATGGCGGCGAACAGCGATTTTTATTGTGACTGCGACATTATGGCGGACACATCGGACATTTTTGACACATTTTTGGGACCATTGTCATTTATACAGCAATCAATGCTATTTAAATGCATTGATTCCTGTATAAATGACACTGGCAGTGAAAGAGTTAACCACTAGGGGGAGGGGAGGGGTTATGGGCTGTGACGTGTGTGTTTTTTTTACCATTAGGGGGCGGGGCTGACGTCTGACGTCATTGATCGGCTTTCCCGATGACAGGGAACAGCCGATAAATGACAGGCAGAGTAGGAAGTGCGGGGAGGGGTTTGTTTACACAGACCTCTCCCCGTTCTTCAGCTCTGTGACCCGATCGCGGGACACCAGCGGCGATCGGGTCCGCTGGTCCCATGGCCGTGGTCACGGAGCTCCCGGCCGGGTCGCGAGCGTCCCGCCGACCGTGCGCGCGTGACCCACGGCTAGGCTCTTAAAGGGCCACGTACCTGTACGTGGTTCTGCCTAGCCCTGCCATTCTGCCGACGTACATCGGGGTGAGGCTGTCAGGAAGCGGTTAAACAACAACTTTTTTCTTTTTGACATCTCCCACTACCTCCAGGTGCAGGGCGTAGCGATGGGGACATGTTGTGCCCCATCCTACGCCAATCTGTACCTGGGGGAGTGGGAGAAGTCACTCCCCATCGACGACGTCTTTGTCCTCTGGGGAGATACAGAGGTGGCTCTCATAGAGTTTTTTGATCTATTAAATGTAAACACATTCAATTTTAAGTTTACTATCAATTATAATACTAAAATGGTGACATTTTTGGATGCCAAAGTAGAGGCAGATCTCTCAGGAAACCTGACAACTACCTTATACAGAAAACAGACAGCAGAAAATACCTTGTTACACGCCAACAGCTTCCATCCTTCTCCCCTCATAAAGTCTATACCTTATGGACAGTACCTCCGACTAAGGAGAAACTGTTCCAATGATCAGTCATTCAAAATTGAAGCCGGCAACCTCCAAAATCGTCTGCTCGACCGAGGTTATAGCCGTAGTTGCCTATGTAGGGCCTACAACCGCACGTTCAGACAAACTAGGGATTCGTTACTATACAAAACTAACTTTACTAAAAAGGCAAAAGAGGAGTAAACCCGCATGATAATGCGTTTTTCCTCACAACATAAAGTAATCACCACAATTATCAAAAGACATTGGCCAATCTTATGCGACGATGAGGTGGTAAAGCAGTTCGTATCCAAATTTCCTTCTATCGCATATAAATGAGCCACATCTCTTAGAGACAAATTAGTGAGAAGTGAATACAAAAAACACTGCACAGTATTGGGCACCTTTCCCTGTGGGAGCTGTGCCCACTGTCCACTAATACGCAAAGAACTGGTATTTACCTTACCCAATGGTCAAACTTTCTGACCAAAACATTTTGTAAATTGTCAAACCAGTGGTGTTGTATATTTAATGGTCTGTGAGTGCGGTGCATTCTACATAGGGAAAACGAAACATAGATTCTGGTGTAGAACTTCCAAACATGCCTACAGCATGCAGATAGGGAATATCTACCTCCCCCTTGGTCGACATGCCGTCACACATCACAACTACAAAATATATCACTACCCTTAATAACTGAATCATTAGACACACTGCACTCTTTCACTATCAATATGTTAACAGATATGTCACTCACCGTCATTCTCTCATCACTTTATTGTTTATTACCATTATTATTATCATTATCACATCATTCACTCATTTTATATTTTTCCATTTTTATATTTTACATTCACTATATTTCACATTTCCCAGACACATCTGGCTTCCAATAAATAAATTATTTTCCCTTTTCCACACACTTTCTACACTTGTCACCAACCCTACCCTTGCATATATCCCATCAATTCTTTTATTTTTATTTTTTACTTTTCTTTTTCTTTTTCTTTTTCACATGTTTATCTGCATTGGACAATTCCTGGATAAATGACCATCACCTTATTACACCATTGCAACACTGGGAATATGGTCCTGCATTTATAAATATAATACAATAATAACCCTTAGAATGTAATTATTATACACCATTTTTAATTTCATAAATTTATAAATCTAGTACCCCTTGTCCTATGGACAATGCTTCAGCATAACTTGGACACTGCCATTCAGTCCTAGTAGCATTAGAATTACACAAATTAAATAATTAATATTAAATTAAATTGCGATGGCCCTTCCCCTTCGATCGGGCAATTTTACTGTTAATAGCATGTAATATATAAGCAATTCCTAACTAATTACTTACTAAACAATAATCATCACTTCCAGGTGTGTCCACCTATACAGTGTCACCCCTACTAAAGGTGGAGCGTGCCGATTCAACGCCGTCCCCTGTAAGCCTGTGACTCAGACCCCATACACAGGGGTTTCTTTCCCTCTTCCCACTAAGTGGGAAGTGTGGGGACATCAACCTTGTTTTTTTAGCAAGTCTCTGGTCCAAGCAACATAATCTGATGGAAGGGTAAATAGGACATGCGTGAAATTGTATAGTAAAGAAAATAGAACAGCATTGTATATAAATATTTGACAATTTCTTTCTTTGATGTTTCACAGAATTGTAACAAAGTTACCCCCCCTTTTCGTTTCTCCCCCTGAAGAAGACCAAAACCCCTAAAATGGTCGAAATGCATTGGGGTAGTGGGGTGTACTTTCATCAGATGAATCTTTTTTGAAATCTACTTCACTACATTTGTCCTGAAATTGTATCACATTGTTGCATACTACTTTGCATGTATCTCTATCCTTAGACTGTTTGCAATCTGTAAACCAGAGCTTGTATTTTAATACTACAATCATATGTTTCTTTTTTGATATAACATAAAATAAAATCTTTTTGATTTCATCAATATATTTCTCTTTTTTGCTGCCTAAAAACACCATATATTTTTTTCTAGAAATCTATTTGGGGTGAGCAGTCAGCTCTTAAATTGACAATCCTTGTCCTTGCACCAACTTTTCATATTCTATATCAACACTTTATAAGTTCCTGAGTTGTGTATGTTATGCTTTGAAACATGCCTGTTTAACCAAAAAAAGTATATTTACAACGTGAAAAAATAAAAAGTTATACACCAAAGATGTTGGTTTGTTCCAAAACCCTTTTCTAACACACATGTGAATGTGCTTTGAGTAAAATGTTTTCTACTCAACAATGTGTGGCTTTCAATGTCCAATAGCAATTTTTGTAGTAAGTTGGTTTTTACAGTGACAATGGGGCTAGTTACTAAAGGCAAATCCACTTTGCACTACAAGTGCAGTTTCAGTGCAGTTTCAAGTGCACTTTTGCAGTGCACTTGGAGTGCAAAGTGGAATTTTCTTTAGTAAATAACACCCACAGTGCTTTAGAATTTGCCACAATCACACCATTTTCATGACTCCCCAAAATTCATTCATGGTGCTGAAAATGATTAAAATTTTTCTCAGTAATGCATTACATGCATTAACAACAAACACAAGGTGTATGTAGCAGACCCACAACATAATAATAGTTTGCTGAAGAAGAGATTGTCACCTCATGTATCAAATAAATTACATTTGCACTATTGAAGAAAATGTCCAAAAAGAAAAGCCCATTGGAGTACCTAGGAGACAGCTAAAAGAAACCCTGGCAGTAAAT
The DNA here is from genome assembly GCA_028564925.1 of Lithobates sylvaticus. NCBI lineage: Eukaryota > Metazoa > Chordata > Amphibia > Anura > Ranidae > Lithobates > Lithobates sylvaticus. Next base: position 89,527,097 of record CM053034.1, read on the forward strand.
CAAAGGAAATCTTTCAGTTTAAGTTCAATGTAGGATAAAATGTTTCTTAAACATTTTCTGGCATATCGATGGCCCCCCACCCGCAAAGTACTCAACATACTTTTGTCTTACTTTGTGGGCGCTTTCGGGGGGCAAGCCAGGACGGCCAGCTTCAAGAGCCGTCAGGGTTTCTTGTTGAAGTCCGGCCTCATGCCCACTTGAGGACACATAGTTTATTGAATTTCTCCCTAAATAGTTTGTGTAGAATGCAGCATGCAAGGCTTATATGGTTAGGTTTATATTCCGTCATGTTGATTGGTGTAAGGAATAGGCGTAGCCGGCTGGCCATTAACCTAAAGATGTTCTCCACCACTCTTCTGGCTCTGGCCAGATGGTAGTTATAAACCCTCTGGTCCGGGGTGAGGGTCCTCATGGCTTCTAAATGGTCGGCTGATCAGAACGAACTAACAGAAAGCACTGAAAATCAGAAAGGCCGGAGCTGAAAATCAGATACGAGTGGACAAGAACGCACTAAAAATTAAATACGTAATAGAAATACGAACCCACAAGCACAAACTGAAGAGCAGTAACGATCGGAAAAGCAGGAGGCTGAAAAGCACGAATCATCTGTCACCAAACTTCTACTGAGCGGAAGGAGCCCAAAGGGTGGCACACTTGGTATTGAACTTCCTCTTTCTAGTGCTGTCGTACGCGTTGTACGTCACCGCGTTCTTGACGTTCGCAAATTCCAACCAACTTTGTGTGACCGTGTGTATGCAAGACAAGTTTGAGCCAACATCCGTCGAAAAAAAACATGGATTTTGTTGTCGGAATGTGTGATCGTGTGTACGTGGCGTAACAGTTTTTTTTGTAGCGTTTCACGCAATCGCTGACAGTCAGGAGCTCTTTTTCCTGTGAGTCTCACTACTGTACCAGTAAATTTACAGGCCAAAATGTCCAATCGAAGGTACAGTAGTGAAGAGGCGTAAACATTTCTGGGCATGACAGATTCAGGCTCAGAATACGAACCGGTTAACAGCAGCGGCACCCTGACAGTTAGCTATGATGACGGAGTAGTGGTCCCTTCCAAGGTCGGGCGTACCCGACCCCGTTCTTCTGCTGACGTTGAGGTGCAAGAACCGCAGGGCTCTCTTATGGAGCAGAGAGTCAGTACTAGTGCAGCTCATCCTTCTGGTGAACTGACAAGCACCACCGGCCTAGTACATCCTGGTCGTACATCCAGCACTAGAGTAACACTTGGAGACGTGGCGAGTCCCATAAGTGCAGTTCAAACTGGTGAGGTGGCTAGCACGAGTAGTGTCCTGCAGCTACCAAGAAGAATACAAACACAGGTCCGTCGAGCCCATAGTGCCCTTCCTGCTGCATTTGCCAATCCGAATTGGGAGTCCACCACTTCTGCAGCACCCATACTTCTCCCATTCACAGGCCAACCCGGAATTTAGGTGGAAACAGTTGATTTTATGTCACTTGATTTTTATTCGCTGCTTTTCACGGAAGAGCTCTATAGATCTATTGTGGATCAAAGCAATTTGTATGCGGTCAATTCATCACCGCTAATCCCCAGTTGATCCTTGCCAGACATTGGAAACCTATTAAGGTTTCCGAATTTAAGACCTTCCTGGGCCTATCCCTCCTCATTAGCCTCTAGACTACTTTTACAAACAGTGGGAGGGAATGCCCCCCCCCCCCCACCGTCTTCCATGGTTTTCTCAGGCTCTCCTGTCCCAACAGAGAACCTGAGAATGCAGCCGGTGATTCCGTCAGCTGACCATAGAGCTGATCAGAGACCAGAACGGCTCCAATCATCTCTATGGCCTAAGAAACCGGAAGCTACGAGCATTTTATGACTTAGGTTTCACCAGATATAAACAGCGCCATTGGGAAAGCATTTTATCACAGCAATCTTGGTGTGGTCAGATGCTTTGAGGGCAGAGAATAAATCTAGGGTCTAATAGACCCCAATTTTTTCAAAAATGTCACTACCTATTGCTATCATAGGGGATATTTACATTCCCTGAGTTAACAATAAAAATGCCAAAAAAAATGAAAGGAACAGTTTAAAAATAAAATAAAAAAGCAAAATAAATAATTTAAAACCTCTGCCCCCCCCCCCCCCCCCGTGCTTAAGTGCAAAGGCGAGTGGCAGCGTCGGTCTGGGGTCATATGTAAACAGCAATTGCACCATGCATGTGAGGTATCACTGTGAATGTCAGATCGAGGGCAGTAATTTTAGCAGTATACCTCCCCTGTAAATCTAAAGTGGTAACCTGTACAGGCTTTTAAATGCTTTTAAAAATGTATGTAGTTGTATGTATATAATGTCACCGCTGAACGTTTGTGTGCAATTTTAAAGCATGTTGTGTTTGGTATCCATGTACTCAGCACAAGATCATCTTTTTTATTTCATCAAATATTTGGGCAATATAGTTTTTGATGTAAACAAAAAGTGTCATAAAGGGCTTTGTCTTCAAGTGGTTAGAAGAGTGTGTGACATAAGCTTCTAAATGTTGTGCATAAAATGGCAGGACAGTTCAACCCCCCCCCCCCCCCAAATGACCCCTTTTTGGAAGGTAGATAGCCCAAGCTTGCTGATAGGCATGTTGAGTCCATGGAATATTTTATATTTTGCCATAAGTTGCAGGAAAATTACACTTTTTTTTTATTTTTTGCACAAAGTCAGCACTAAATGATATATTGCTCAAACATGCTATGGGCATATGTGAAAATACACCCCCAGCCTAGCCGTGTACAGGACCCAAACCAATCACTGACTTCAGACTTTCTAAGGGCGTAAAATGGTGGTTTCACTTCCTCACTACCTATCACAGTTTCGGAGGCCATGAAATGTCAAGATAGCACAACCCCCCCCCCCCCCCCCAAATGACCCCATTTTGGAATGAAGACACTTCAAGATGTTTGCTGAGAGGCATGTTGAGTATTTTGCAGATCTCGCTTGTCACAAAGTTTTGAAAATGTAAAAAAAATATATATATCCTTTCTTAATTTTCAAAAAACAAATGAGAGCTGCAAAATACTCACCACCTCTTAGCAAATACCTTTGGGTGTCTACTTTCCAAAATGGCGTGATTTGGGGTGGGGGAGTTTGTGCTCTCTGGACATTTCAGGGCCTCCGTAACTGTGATAGGTAGTGAGGAGTAACTTCACCATTTTACACCTTTAGAAAGCCTGAAGGTGGTGATTAGATTTTGAGGTCCTGTACATGGCTAGGCTCCCAAAAAGTCTCACACATGTGGTATCCCCCTACTTAGGAGAAGCAGCAGAATGTATTTTGGTGTGTAATTCCACATATAACCATGGCATGTTTGAGCAATATATAATTTGGTGACAACTTTGTGCAAAAAAAAAATGTTGTAATTTTCCCACAACTTGTGGCAAAATATAAAATATTCCATGGACTCAACATGCCTCTCAGCAAATAGCTTGGGGTGTCTACTTTCCAAAATTGGGTCATTGGGGGGGGGGGGGGGGTGGTGCTATCTTGGCATTTTAAGGCCTTCAAAACTAAACTGTGATAGGAAGTGAGGAAATCAAAGATTTACGCCCTTAGAAATCCTGAAGGCGGTGCTTGGTTTTCAGGGTCCTGTACGCGGCTAGGCTCCCAAAAAGTCTCACACATGTGGTATCTCCATACTCAGGGGAAGCAGAAGAATTCATTTTGCAGTGTAATTCCACATATGCACATGGCATGTTTGAGCAATATATAATTTAGTGACAACTTTGACAAAAATTCTTTTTTGCACATTTTCCCGCAACTTGTGGCAAAATATAAAATATTCCATGGACTCAACATGCCTCTCAGCAAATAGCTTTGGGTGTCTACTTTCCAAAATTGGGTCATTTGGGGGGGGGGGGGGGGGGGGTTGTGCTATCTTGGCATTTTAAGGCCTTCAAAAATAAACTGTGATGGGTAGTGAGGAGTGAAATCAAAAATTTACGCCCCTAGAAATCCTGAAGGCGTGTCTCACACACAAGGTATCCCCTTACTTAGGAGAAGCAGCAGAATGTATGTCGCGGTGTAATTCCACATATAACCATGCCATGTGTGAGCAATATATCATTTAGTGACAACTTTGTGTATTTTTTTTATTTTTTTGTAATTTTTCAATCACTTGTGACAAAAAAAATTAAATATTTAATGGGCTCAACTTGCCTCTCAGAAATTTCCTTGGGGTGTCTACTTTCCAAAATTGGGTCATTTGGGATGGGGCTCGGGGTTGTACTGCCCTGCCATTTTAGCACCTTAAGGAATGAGATAGGCAGTCATAAACTAAAAGCTGCGTAAATTCCAGAAAATGTACCCTAGTTTGTAGACGCTGTAACTTTTTGTGCAAACCAATAAATATACGCTTATTGACAATTTTTTTTACCAATGACATGTGGCTGAATACATTTTGGCCTAAATGTATGACTAAAATTTGGTTTATTCGATTTTTCCTATAACAAAAAGTAGAAAATATCATTTTTTTTCCGGTCTTTTTCTGTTTATAGTGCAAAGATAAAAAGAGGCAATCAAATACCATCAAAAGAAAGCTCTATTTGTGGTAAAAAAAAGGACGCAAATTTAGTTTGGGTACAACATTGCATGACCGTGCAATTACAAGATAAAGCAGCACAATGCCAAATTGTAAAAAGTGCTCTGGTCATTGAGCAGTCTAATCTTAAGTGGTTAAAAGTAGGGGTGACATTTATAAAGGAAAAATTGTCATTTAAAACTGCTTGCGGCTGTAATGAATTGTTTGGTCTATGCAATATAGATAAAACTCCTTGAAAAAAAGAGCATGGGACCCCCCCAGTCCATTACCAGGCCCTTTGTGTCTGGTATGAATATTAAGGGGAACCCCAAACCAAAAAACGTCCTTTGTAAAAAAAAATATTTTTGCATTGATACATGTCCCCTGGTGCAGGACCCAGGTCCCCAAACACTTTTTATAACAATAACTTGCATATAAGCCTTTAAAATTAGCACTTTTGATTATTCATGTTCGTGTCCCATAGATTTTAACGTGTTTGTGTGTTCTGCCAAATTTTATGCCTGCTTGGTATGTTCTGGTGCGAACTGAACCAGGGGGTGTTCGGCCCATCCCTAGTTAAAAGCTAGCGAATTGAACAATTGCAAAGTAAAACCTTGATAGGGGAAGGGGGAGTAAAGATAGAGAGAGCTTCTAGCAGAAGTTGTGTCTGTGTGTTAAGTGAAGGTTAGAGAACACATTTCAACATTGTGAACAAGATGGAGTCTCTTGTTCTTAAATTAACAATATAGTGAAAGTCCATGTAATTTCCCGCCTTTTGTTTATTTGACACCATTCTTCTCCGCATTACTTCAGCCGATTGCGGGTAGCTTCTGCTACATTGGCGCAGAGAAACGGCGTCCTGTTCAGTTCTCTCCTAGCTTTCTCAGAATAATAGGTTCATGAGGGCTGGTGGACCATTTGTTGGTACAGCGGGTAGTCACACAGTGGCTTAGCCTGATGAAGAAGTAAATAACAAATATGAGAAATAGGAACATCACAATGTAAGCACCTAATTTCTGTAACCATGTTGCTATGCCATATAAAAAGTCACCAAAACCTCTTAATCCCTTAACCACCTGAGATCCAGGCCAATTCTGACATTTCTCTCCTACATGTAAAATTCCAAAATTTTTTGCTAGAAAATTACATAGATCCCCCAAACATTATATATGTTTTTTTTAGCAAAGACCCTAAAGAATACAATGGCGGTCGTTGCAACTTTTTATCTCGCACGGTATTTGCGCAGCAATTTTTCGAACGCGTTTTTTTCAGAAAAAAAACAGTTTCCTGCTTTAAAAAAAAAAAAAAACAGTAAAGTTAGCCCAATTTTTTTGCATAATGTGAAAGATGAAGATACGCTGAGTAAATAGATACCCAACATGTCAGGCTTCAAAATTGCATGCGCTTGTGGAATGGCGCCAAACTTTGGAGTTCTAGGGCTAGAATTATTGCGCTTGCTCTAACGTTCGCGGCGATACCTCACATGTGTGGTTTGAACACCGTTTTCATATGTGGGCGGAACTTACGTATGCGTTCGCTTCTGCGTACGAGCTCGCGGGGACAGGGGCGCTTTAAATTTATTTTTTATTTTTATTGTTAATTTTACTTTATTTTTTTAGTTCAACACCTTTAAAAAAAAATAAAAAATATTTGATTACTTTTATTCCTATTACAAGGAATGTAAACATCCCTTGTAATAGGAGTATGACACGATCGGACCTATTTACAGTGAGATATGGGGTCAATAAGACCCCCCATCTCACCTCTAGGCTGGAAAAGCCTAAAATAAAAAAAAATAAAAAAAAACGATCACCGCTTCCCAGCCGCGGTGCCGCCGTTTTTTGAATGCAGAGGCCGGGCGTGACGTCATAACATCGCGCCCGGCCTCCGAACGATCATAGAGACTCCGGCGACCATCTGGTCCGCCGGAAATCTCTATGATCATCATCCGGGGGCCGGCGGATCCTGTGTCCGACTCACCGATGGAAGCGGTGAGTCGGTAGAAGCACCGGAGGGCGGCGGGAGGGGGGGGGCGTCCCCTCCCGCCGCCCGTAAGAACGATCAAGCGGCGGAACAGCCGCTATGATCATTCTTATGGTGCAGGGAATCGCCGGCTGAAAACGACAATATCTGAATGATGTCTGTAGCTACAGGCATCATTCAGATATACCCCGGAGAACAAAAAGACGTCATATGACGTATACTGGGTCTCAGGTGGTTAAAGAGGTTACATACATCTTTAGCAATATCTCTGGCCTTATTCTGTAGTTCTCTTATGTTAGCACCTCCTGCCTTGAGCTGCAGTGAGATGATTTAGTGTTAATCTGTGCTCTAAGACCCCTTTCACACTGAGGCGTTTTTCAGGTGCTTTTGGGCTAAAAATAGCACCTGTAAAGTGCCTGTAAAGCGCCTGAAATCGGCTCCCCTGCAGTCTCAGTGTGAAAGTCCGAGTACTTTCACACTGAGGCGATGCACTGGCAGAATGTTAAAGAAACTCCTGCAAGCAGCATCTTTGGAGCGGTGAAGGAGCAGTGTATACACCACTCCTAAAGTGCCCCTGCCCATTGAAATTAATGGGCAGTCCCACTGCAGTGGCACTTGTGGTTCGTTTTAACCCTTTTTAAAAGAGCCCCACTAGCGCCTGAAAACCTTTGCAAAAACGACGGTTAAGCGCCGCTAAAAGTAACAGCGCTTTACCACCGACGCCCCAGTGTGTAAGCAGCCTAATACTACTTTTTTAAGCTGAGCTATTTCTTCACTTAATAAACCTATATTAGTGGTAGTAAGGTTAAAGTGTAACTCCACTTTTGTTGAGAAAAAAAACATTCCCCTCTGGGTGATCGATGTACATTGCAAGGATTATAACAACCTTTGTTGTTATAATCCTAACTTTTGTTATTATGAATAAATCACTGTATGTTCCTCTGTGCCTCTGTAATGAGTGGGTCTAATGGGAGTGGTTTCATAATTATCTCTCAGTTGTGCACCTGCACAGCACTAATGAGGAAATCTGCTAGGCATGCATACCTTTAGACATGTTCCTATTGGGAGTATCTCACCAAAAAAAATAATTTTTGTTGCAGGGGATGCCTGAAATCTGACTTGTATATTAGGCAGACTTCTGGGAAAATTGGTGAGCCAATCACACAAGCAGTAAATTATGATTCTGTAGAGTGGTCAGTATACACTCTACTCAATTACAGGGGCTGCAGATTGAAAAGGAAAGGTCATTTTTAGTAACATTCAATTACAAAATGACTTGTGTTGCAATTGTATACCCTATATTATTTTTTCTTTATTTGCTATTTTTTTCCCCACAAAAGTGCAGTTACCCTTTAATAATCGCATCTACAATTCTAGTGTAATTAATTATTCTTTTCATTGCTTCAATTGCCCATCCTGTCCAGGAAGGGAACCATGACCATGTCATATCACCTTCAGTGAACAGCTCTCTTTTGAACACTAAATGGTATTCTGGACTTTGACCTGGTCTCACTGTATCTTTGTGAACAGCCAAAGCATCTAATAACTTCCCCATATAACATGTACCTGTAACATTAGCAGGAAGCCAGGTGTAAGCTTTTTCTCCACAGGTATAATATATAGTATACCTGCTCCTAAAAAACGAGACGCAATAATATGGAATCTCAGGTAACCAATATTTCCACATACTGGGAACTGTGAGCAATTTATACTATAAAGGGTTCTATTTAGTTCTGGTTCTGGGATATAATAATATTGATCATAGTTTCCTCCATAAACTGTAATCTTTGCTCCAGTGCAAGCTGAATTGCCCAACTGTGTACATTTAGTGTTAAATGGGCATGCAATGTTTAGACAAATCTGTGGAGTGTCTATTAGACATGTGCGGTTCGTTTCATTCCGAATTAATATTAGGACACATTTTTTGTTATTTGGAGATTTGGATATATCCGAATACCCAAATTACAATATAAACAAATTTTATTGAATGCTCCAAGTGTTTAAGGAAGTGGTGCGACATCCATGCTGATTTGTCAGTTAGTAAGTTAGTAATGCGAGAGGAGACTGAAGGAGTGAGGTGAGGAGTAGACAGATAAATGTGGGTGTCATAGGCGTATAAGTGGTATTGGAAGCCATGGGCGGTTATCAAGTGACCAAGGGAGGAGGTGTAGATAGAGAAGGGGTCCAAGAACAGAGACTTGGCGGACCCCCACAGAAAGGGGCAATGGAGAGGAGGAGACAGAGTTGTAGGTAACACTGAAGGAGTGCTGTGATAGATAGGCAGAGAACCAGGATAGAGCAGAATCTTGAAGGCCAAGGGAATGTAGTTTATTGAGAAGGAGCTGGTGGTCAACATTATCAAAGGCCACAGAGAGGTAGTAGGAGTATGGAGTACTGGCTGTTGGTTTTATCAGTTAGTAAATCATTAGTAAGTTTGAGTAAGGCAGTTTCCATGGAGTGCTGCGAGCGAAAGCCAGACTGGTAGGGGTTTAAGAAGGTAGGAGCTAAGACGGCTGTAGACTAAGCGTGGGAGCAATGAGACAGGTCTTAAGTTGTTCAGGTTGGTGGGTTACAGTGAGGGCTTTTTAAGTATGGGGGTGATCTGCGCATGTTTTAGAGGGGAGGGGGAGGTGCCACTAGAGAGAAAGAGATTGAAGATGTGAGTGAGGGAGCATAGGATAGAAGAAGAAGGTTGTGACAGAACCCACTGTCACTGTGTGTTTTGGAAGGGGCTCTGCGTTGGCCTCCTACCCACAGACTATGGCCCAGAATGGACTTGGGAGAGACATGGGGACAAAGTGCCATTGAGATAATGCGATGTAATGCTGCATCCCTTCTCCCCCACCCCCACCCCCCCTCTTGTTGCTGTGTTAATTGTGTTGGGTCATGGCATGTAGACGAAAGGACTGGACTGGAGACATCTCCCAGCAGGGGATCTGTTAGGAGGGGCTGCCTGCTTATCATAATCCCTTTGTGTTTCAACTGTAGTTGTTTGGATATACAAGTGTTGAGTTTCCATTGGTTCTTCCTTGCCCCCTACCCCCTCTATGACAAGGCAAAGGGGGTGTCCCCAACTGTGTTTAAAAGTGTATGTTTGAAACTTAGTAAAGAGTTTTATGCTCTGGATGTTTAACCCTCAACACCTGCGTGGCTTGTCTCGTGATTGAGGGGTTAAGGGCTGGTTATGGCGAATCTGCAGGCTGCGGGTGCATTTGGAGGATAGGAGACACAGGTCTGGCGGAGATGCTCAGAAGAGGCATCCGAGATCCGTCACAAGGGTGACCGTAGTAGTTGTGAGGGAACAGGATCCAAGGGACAATTGGTTAGGTGAGCATCTGAGAAAAGTTTTGTAACCCCTTCAGTAGCAGCCAATTTCAAAGAGGAGAGTGTTGAATGTGCTGTTAGGCAAGGTATGTTGGGTGGGGAGGATATACGCACAGTGGAGGTGTCCTCACAAATTGCATCAATCCTGTATTTGAAGTGCTTGGCAATCTCTTGGGCTGTGAGTGAGTTAGTGGGTAGAGGGGGTGGGGGACAAAGCAGAGAGTTAAAGGTTGAGAAGAGCCGACGGCGACTGGATGACAAGGTATTAATAAGAGAGACAAAGTAGGCTTGTTTGGCAGCACGGAGGAAGGAATTGTATTTTAGAAGGGCAGATTTATATAGGGTGAAGTCTTGCAGGCATTCTTCCTAAATACTGACTGAGGAGGGTCATAATAGCATTGCTTTAGAGCCTGTTACCTAGTTAAATCACAGAGGTCTCTTCAATATACACAATATTCTAGATAGAGGACATTTTAAACCAGCCTGTAGTTCTGTATATTGCCTAAATTCAAGGCCTTTTACAAAAGACTTGATGCCTGTTTCCTTTAGCGGACCATTAAACATCCTAGAGTGTAGAAAGCTATGATCCATGTTGTAGATTGCTGGAACAAGTGGGTCAGGGCACTCCAACAAGATTCGTGTTGGTCCAGGATCAGATAACATGTTTTTCTGGCAAAGAGTTTAAAAGATTTTTGTGATCTCTGTTTCACTGATAAAATCAAAATGTGACTATCAAGATAATTCCTTGTTTCAATGTATTGGGCCATGACTATTTGTTGTGGCATTCTGGATGCCAGTGTGGATGGAGAAGACTGTATCCCTGGTGTAATGGATGAATAGCTCTTGAGATAATGGAATACCGTAGTTGGTTTTTGGTAGGATACGTTTTTCAGCTCTATGAAATAAAAGGACCTGCCTACTGCTTGGCTCTGCAATATCCTATGATGAAAAAGTGGAATTTTGCATGTTGATGGCGAATAATAGATTATTAAGGTGAAGGGCTGGTAAGATCTTTTGTTTTGAGGACAAATTTATTTTTCTACCAGTGCCATTTAAAGATGCCCTCCTTTGTTTTAGCTCCTTGATGGGGCTGTAACACCAATGTGCATGATATAAAAAGCTTGGCGTAGGTATAATAACATGTAAACCAGGGGACATTCATTTTCTTTGTAATAAGAAGTAGTCAAGTTCTAATAAAATGTCAGTCAGCTATGATTTTCCTTAAAGTGGATGTAAACCCACTCTCAGCCTTTCTAAACTACTGCAATATTGGTTGTCTAGAAGGATATACATGCCTCCTGCATGTACACTTATCTGTCAAATGTCTCCCCTCTGTCTGCTATGAGACCCGAAAAAACTGCAGATTCTGTGGGTGGGTCTGTTTTCCAGGGCTCAGTGGGTGGAGTTGTGATGTCAGTAGACTCCCCGCCCACCTCTACACTCCTGCTATGATCACTAACATCCAGTCAAAACCCAGACAAGTCCCCACATGACTTCAGCATGCCAAATCATGCTGAATTGTGGAACAGCCAATCCTTGCAGTGCTGCTGAAAAAAGGAGTGGGGGTGGGAATTAAAAAATAATGCATGTCTTAAGCTAGTGCACACGATATTTAAATCACCTGTAAATCACAGCAAGGGGGAAGAATGGACAAAGTTTTCACAGTTAGTCCATTTTATTTCACTGAAAAAATATATGAGGATTGCTCAGACCTGGATTAACTCTTTGTGGCCAATACTCTATATTGTGCCAGACAAAAAATAAGTAAAAAATTTGGGTTTACATCCACTTTAATGTCTTGGAGAACGGTTATTAAATATGGTATATACATATCAATATATCTTAAATATATACATTGTGATATAAGTTTTGGACTTATTGTGTGAATTATTAAACTGTTCAAATGTGTCCTACAATGTATCCTTATGCCCCGTACACACGATCGGATTTCTGACAACAAATGTTGGATGTGAGCTTGTTGGGGGAAGGTATGTATGCTCCATCGAACATTTGTTGTCGGACTTTCTGATCGTGTGTACACAAGTCCATCGGACAAAAGTCCAGGCATGCTCAGAATCAAGTACGAGCAGGAAGCGCTCAGTCTTATAAAACTAGTGTTCGTAATGGAGATATCCTGTATGTCTTGTTTGTCACTACGTTCATAATTTTTGGCCAACATTTGTGTGGCCGTGTGTATGCAAGACAAGTTGGAGCCAGCATGCCTCGAACAAAAATCCACGGTTTCGTTGTCGGAAAGTCGGATTGTGTGTACGGAGCATTACTGTATACATCAGTGGTCGGCCCATGTATTAAGGGCGCATGGGCGCCACCCCCTCTCTCCTGCCACCCCTATAGCACCAATAGATAGATTCATGCATAGCATGGCCGCCGCTGCCACCCCTATCCCCCTAAGAACCCTAATCAGGTGCTTCAAAAACACCCCCTGCCACTGTAATTCAGGCGCCCTGTGCCCAAAAAGGGGTTGGGCGCCTGAATTACAGCGGCGGGGGGTGTTTTTGAAGCACCTGATTAGAGCCATAGGCTCTAATTGGCGTCAAGAAAGGTGACCTGCAAGTGACATGCTGGGTGCTCGCAGGTCACTCAGCTGTTTTAGAAAAGCAAATTAATATTTGCTTTCCTAACACTAAACCGCCTCTCCGCCAATCAGGTGCTCGGGTCTGTTACCTGTCACCTGATTGGCTGAAACGACAGGTGCCGCTATTGGATGCCTATCAGGAGGAGAGGACGGAAGATGAAGACGGCAGGAGACGCATGGAGGACCCCGCTCACCGCTGCCCTACCAAGACAGGGTAAGTGCCAGGCAGACGGCAAACAGGCGGGGGTCCCACTGGGGGCATTCAAGGGCACACTGGTAGAATTTATTGGGCACACTGGCAGCATTTGATGGGCACACTAGCAGCATATGATGGGCACATTGGCAGCATATGATGGGCACACTGGCAGCGTATGATGGGCACACTGGCAGCATATGATGGGCACAGTGGCAGCGTTTAATGGGCACAGTGGCAGTGTTTTGCACAGTGACTGCAATTGATGGCATAGTGGCAGCGTTTAATGGGCACAGTGGCAGCGTTTTATGGCACAGTGGCAGCACCTGAAGACGGAATCACGAAACGTACGTCGGAGGCGGTACCTGATCACTACACTGAACGTAAGCTTCCCAGGATATCCGGCTTTGTTGGTTGACGGCGCGAGGAGGTGACACGCACGCCGATCGGCTCAGGAATCCTTCAAAGGGAGAGCTATCTTTCCAAAAACCTTACCACTGTTTTTATCAAGGCGAGCAGCCCCAGTGCCGGGCGGGCACCGGAGAATGTGAGTGGCCATTTGGCTTTCTTTGTTATATTGTTTTTAAAAATAAAAAGCAAAATTACACTATGAAGTGTTTTTTCAATTCCACATATACACCCATCCATGACCTGATCTGAGCAAATCTGAGAGGAGGAGGAGGAGGTGTCTCTAAGTTTTTTCCTTTGGTGCATCCAAACAGGCTATGCCCTGTAACAAGCGCATGCGATTGTTTTTTAGTTAAAACAATCAACATCTTCCGGTAAGCGGCCAGTTTTACTATTGCTATCACTTGGGTGAAAGAAGAATTTTTCTATGCGGTGAAGGGATTCACAGTTACTAAGAAAAAGTGCAATTCAACACTCAACAGATATTAATTATTCTATGAACTTTTGTTTCAAAATATTTTTGGTTTATGGTGATTTTTTTTGTATTCTTTAGAGACACTATTTTTTATCACTACTCATATTCATTTCCAGGTTATTGTTGTGTCCTGGATCTGGATTTTATTAAGGAGGAGTTGTTTATCATTTTATCATTTGGTGTGATTCTCTTTACCACAGGTGTGGTACACTGTATATGATTATTATTTATATATATATTGAGTGATCATGTTTATCTGTGGGAGCACTTAATTACTGTCTCATTTATTGTGTAAACACATTCAATTAGCACTTGGTCACGACCAAGAGGTCATTTTTGGTGCTAGTTTTTTCATATTGGACATGTTGAGTGTCACAATTTTTTTGTTGATTATCTGACACTATTATAGGAATTGGTTTCCTCCATTTTCCATCACCATATGAAGTTTTTTTACATTATTCACTACCAAATATATGATCTATTAGGTGATTTACAATAATATTGTTTATGAGCTTCTTACCAGGGATTGCTACACCACAATAGAGGCACCTACACCTCACCCGAGAGTTATATTTTTTATTTCACATTATTTACTAATAACTCTAGTTTTGTTATAAGATCTATAGCGCCCCAAATACCAAACCTCACCTTTGATGGCACAGTGGCAGCATTTTATGGCACAGTGGCAGCGTTGGAGGGCACAGTGGCAGCGTTTGATGGAACAGTGGCAGTGTTTGATGGAACAGTGGCATCGTTTGATGGGCACAATTGCAGCGTTTCATGGCACAGTGGCTGTAAATGATGATTCTTTTTCAAAAAAATGTTTGTGCCCCCCCAAAAAATTTGGGGCACCAGCTGCCACTGGTATACATCTAATAATACATGGGAATGCTACATTTCATTGTCTCTTATTGTGTTATTTTAGACATGATATGGTAGGTTTACATGCTTTTTGAGATTATACAAAAGTTTTTGCACTGGTAATTACAAACTGGTAAGCATTACAGCAATCGATACCACTTTACTTTGCAGCTGAAGGCTTAGATGGCCAAACTCCCATTTTTTTGGACATTCACACAAAACTCTCCATAAACTGTACATAGTGCAGAAGTCCCCCTCATATTATGTTCCATGCAAGTTGAATGTTCTTAGCCTTTTAACTCTCTAATGCGGCGTACACACGAGCGGACTTTCCTGCGGGATTGTCCGCCGGACTGGAGTCCCGGAGGATGCTGGGACTGTGACATCATAGGGGGCGGGGTCACCATGTGACATGAGCATGTGACCCTGCCTCCTTGTCCCTATATAAGTCACAACACAGCGCGTCTCTGCCATTCCGGCCTGAGAGAGTGACGAGTCAACATCGGAAGGAGAAGAAGAAGAAGACGGCGCAGAAAGCGGCGACAGCGACAAGAACAGAAGAGACCCCAGAAGACCCCCGAAGAACCCCGAAGGCGGAACGAGACCCCCCAGATGACAGCGGCGACAACGAAGAAAAAAGCCGGGCTCCTCTGCTCGTGAAGGAGCTAGGTAAAAGAGCAGAAGAGAGCGGAGGAGTCCGGCGAGAAGACCCCCCAAGACGGAAGAAGACCCCCGGAGCAATGCAATAAAATATTTTTTTAAAATTGTGTGTTTTTTTATTGACACTTTTACACCTTAGGTGAATGGGTAGGGGTACATCGTACCCCATACTCATTCACATAGGGTGGGGGGCCGGGATCTGGGGGCCCCCTTATTAAAGGGGGCTCCCGGATTCCGATAAGCCCCCCCGCTCGCAGACCCCGACAACCAACGGCCAGGGTTGTCGGGAAGAGGCCCTTGTCCTCATCAACATGGGGACAAAGTGCTTTGGGGTGGGGGGGCCGCACGACCCCCCTTTCCCCCAGGGCACCCCTCATGTTGAGGGCACGCGGCCTGGTACTGCTCAGGAGGGGGGCGCTCGCTCGTCCCCACCCCTTTCCTGGCTGGCCGGGCTGCGTGCTCGGATAAGGGTCTGAGATGGATTTGGGGGGGACCCCCACGCATTTTTTTGGGCGTAGGGATTCCCTTTAAATCCATGCCAGGTGACGGGGCTAGCGTGGCGGCATTCACTGCCTTCGCTAGTCCCGTCTACCTGCAGTTACGTTCGAAATGAACGGACTTTCCGATCGTGTGTCGGCAAGTCCGTTCATTTCAAGTCCCGCTGACTTTTTCCCGTGGATTGTCCGCCGGAAAAGTCCGGGTGTGTGTGGGCAAGTCCACACGCTCAAAAAGTCCGGCGGAGCTCCGCTGGAAAGTCCGGCGGTTTGTCTGCTGGACTAGGTCTGGCGGACAATCCCACCGGAAAGTCCGAGCGTGTGTACGCCGCATTAGTCAATGTTCTTAAGCTGTTTCTCTCTTAGGACCATATGATAAGAGTTGTTACATTCATCCGGTGAAAGGCAGCAAGGAAACCATTACACATATGTTACAAATGTTACATGGGTTATTTATTACTCTTGCACAAATGTTGAGACATTCAACGTTTACCAGTTGTGTGCTACAAAACCTACTGTATATAAAAAATCGGAGATTATACAAAAATGCCTAGTACTGTGAGAATGTAGATTTGTATGCAGTCTTACTAAAAACTTGAAAATCAAGGGGGAAATAGCATGAAGAGTAGTAATGCCATTACAATAACCTTACAACACTCAGCACTGCTGTTACAGAAGCCTATAGCTGCAATAGTAAGAGGACGAAGAGGAAGGGTTTATATCAGGGTGTTATAAGATGTGTATTTATTAAATTAAGAACAATATTGCACTCACATGCACATCCACTGATATACCAAAACACTTTTCCCCCATAAGGCTTTGTCAGAGATTAGAAGTAAGAAGTTCATATGCTTACAATAACCCTTCAGTGTAACTCCCCTTGAGGGGAGATACGAGAGTCACTTGAATTGCCACGCACAAGAGTCACGTTTTCTCAGTTCCTGCACAGCTTTTGCACATATACAGATTTCGGCACATGCCGTGGAATTTTTATTTTTTCAGGAACAGTTGGAACATTTATCTACCCTGGAACTTTATAATTTCTTGGCACAATTAACTTTATACGTTTTTGGAACAATTAATTTTATATTTGCCACATGGATTTTCATCTTCACTGGACTTGCTTTACAATTAATATTTTAGGGTTTACTGCTATTTACTTACTGGTCTAATTTGGTGACTGATCGCAGTGTCACTTGTCTGCACAATTTCCTATGGTTTATTGGTACTCATTATTTGGTCACATTTGGTGACTACTTGCAGTGTCACCAATTTATTATTATTTTTTATTATATATGCTACACTATAACATTGGATCATTGAATGGTGGGAGGTTTTTCTTGCACACCTGCTATATATATTAGGAATCACTATTGTGGTTGTTTAGTCACAACAATCACATGGTTATATAGAGTAGAGCCATCAGCATTTATTTTATTTTATACGGGTTATTACGTATTGGTTGTATTAAGTTATATAGGTTTGATTTGAGGGAGCGCCATTTACCTCACATACACGTATCCATAGAACTGAAAGAAGCCAGGGTATCATATAGAGAAGGTAGTGATATGTGAGGGTGAGTAAGAGTTAAAAAAATATCGTCAGCAAAAAGTGACTACTTATTTCCCCGCTGCCGCAACGATACCCCAAGAATTTCTGGGTGAGACCTGATGGCCACAGCAAGAGGTTCCAGACTAAGAATAAAAAGCAAGGGGCAGCTCTGCTTAGTACCATTACTTAGGAGAAACAGCAGCGACAGGTGAGAAGACAGTTGCACTTGGGAAGAGGGATACAAATATAAAGCCTTCAAAGCCTCAACGAAAAGGGCCCAAAAACCCATATGAGGAAAGTACTGCAACCATTAATGGCCAACTTAAGCGATCAAAAGCTTTTTGAGCATCTAAGCTTAGAACTATGGCAGGGTGTTTTGTCTTGGTCAGAAGATCAATCAGGTCTACTGTACATCTCCTGTTATCTCCTGCGTGTCTTGTTCGAACAAAGCCCACCTGATCTCTATGTATTAAGCATGGTAACATCAGTGAGAGGCTGTTGGCTAGGATTTTTGTGAATATTTTATAATCCAAATTTAATAGTGCGATGGGTCAGTAATTATCAGGTATTGAGGGGTCTTTACCTGGCTTTGGTATGACAGTTATGAATGCATGTAAAAACTGGGAATGTGGGGGGTGCCTTTTAATAAGGAAGAGAATAGGGTCAATAGGTATGAGCCTAAAATTGGGAGCAAGGTATAGGGGAGCCCATCAGGTCCTGGGGACTTATGAGACGGTAAAAGTGTGATCACTTTGGCTATTTCCTCAGGCGTGATGGGCAAATTAAGCTTAGATCATTGTTCAGAGGATATCTTGGGTAAATGTAAAGAAATTTTTCTTGAGTAAAATGGGAGTGAGAATCAGAGCTCAAACAATTAGACAATTACAATTATTAAAGACCTTTGTAGAAATCCCCAAACACCCTAGACATGCCATAAGGACAGTAAGTGGGGGTACCATTTGACTGCATTAAACAATCAGGTATAGATAAAAATGGACTTGGTTTGAGTCTATTAACTAGCACCCAGTGTGATTTGTTGGCATACTCATAGAACTTATGTCTGGACCACAACAATGATTTAGAAATCGTATTTAAGTCTAAGGATTTAATATGGTTATGAAGAGAAACTACAGCTCGTAGATGGTCCACCGTGGGGGGTTGAAGTAGGCGCCTCTCCACAGCTCATAGCTGGGTAAGGAGCTCATCTTTCAGCTTAATAGAGTCTCGTTTTAAGCGAGAGCCTGCAGAGATGCATTTACCACTAAAAAAAGCCATATGGGCTTCCCACAAGGTGGGTATCTGACACTGAGCCCTCTTTTATTTGAAAAAATCTGACAGTTTTTGTTGCACATGGTCCTGGATTTCAGGATTCGTAGTAGGGATTCATTGAGACGCCAATGACATGTTTTGGGCGTCAGAGCAGAAAGAGTAATATCTAGATTAATAATTGCATGATCCGACCATATGATAGGATGTATCTCTGCAGAGACTACATACGGTAACAAAGGTGCAGTCACAAGGAAATGATCTAGACTAAAGTATAATTTATGAGGGGGGAATAAAATGTATATTGTTTGTGGGTAGGATGTTTCACTCTCCATGTGTCATAAAGACTGCTAGATCGAACCAGTTTGCAGAAAGAAGTGGATAGCTTTTGGGGTTGGGTCGGCGGAGTAGTTTGAAACCCGGCAAATCTAACTTTGGTCAGGGACATGCACTTATGAAAATCTCCTCTTATAACCATAAAAGGTTGTGAGAAAGTCTGTAGTTTCTCAAAGACCTTTGTGAGAAAACCAATCTGTCCCAAATTAGGGGCATATACAGTATGTTAGCTAGAGTAAAAGACGTATTCAGATGGGTACATTTCAGGAGAATATATCGACTATGGGGATCTAAAAAGGAGGTAAGGATTCGTATGGGACTAGAGCGTTTAATTGAAATCGCTACTTCAGCCTTCCCAGAGGGATCTGACGCAACAAAGGTAGTAGGGAAGTGCTTGGAGGCAAATTTGAAAGAGCCCCCTGGTTGGAAATTAGTCTCCTGAACCATAATTACGTCTGCTTCGGAAGACTTGAATTCATTCAAAGCTTTCCATCATTTTTGAATGGAATTCAAGCCCTTCACTTTGCAGGAATAGACTTTAAGAGCCATGATATATCATAGAAACATGTAGCAATGGTAGCTTTGATATCAGGTATATAAACACTGATCCACGGTGCATGGAACAATAAAAACAATAAAGGCTTGTTTGTTGAAATGATGCAAAAAAGCACATCCGGTAACCAGAAGGTAAAAACAGTTATATTAATATTGAGGAAAAAAAGAACAGTGTAGAAGGCCTAAAGAAAAAAAACATCTTCAGGAATCCAAGGCAACAGTCTAGGACTGTGGTGAGGTGCATGGCTACCTGCAAGATCTAACGGTTAAGTCCCGTCTCCTCTAATGCCACGTACACACGATCAGAATTTCGGCCAGCAAAAAAACGATGAGAGGAGCTTTTCATCGGAAAATGCGACCGTGTGTAAGCTCCATCAGAATTTTGTTGGCTAAATTCCCACCAGCAAAAATTTGAGAGCATGTTCTCATTTTTTCAGACGGAAAAGGTTTCTATCGGAAATTCGGATCGTCTGTAGCAATTCCGACGCGCAAAATTTCTACGAATGCTCGAAAACAATTTGACGCATGCTCGGAAGCATTGAACTTCATTGAACTTCAGTTTGAACTTCAGTTTGAGCGGAATTCCATCGGAATTCCGTCAGAAAAGCCATCAGAGATTTTTCCGACGAGAATTCCGATCGTGTGTACACGTATAACAAGTTCAAATAGGAAATAACCAAAGTAACAATGAAAACTTCAGGAGAGCAGGAAGGGGGTCTTCTGGGTAGTGGTAGATGACTCCCATACTGGAGTCCCAAGCACAGACAAATCAGTTGTTGAATGTCTGTGGATATTAGGAAGATCTTCCAGCAGTGGTCAGTTGTCAGGTAGGGGATCTGTAAAGTGCAGCCCATTGAGGTGTTGAAGAAGCTTTCCTCGATCTCTGACGCACTGGGGTCCAGATCTTAGTCGGTGTTGGAGGTGGCTTTGTAATTGTAATGGGAAGCTGAAGCTCCTCCTCAGGAATAGGTGGAAGGCTCAGGTTGCGAATGATTGCCTTGCTTTCATGGAGATCTCTCAATGAGAATTTAAATGTATAAGGTGGTCTCGCGCAGTGATATAGAAATCCCTAAAAACAATATGTGCAATAATTGAGGAGCTAGATAAAGTGCAAAAAGGGGGTATAAAATTACAAAGTGCTGTGTGTATATAGGGAACTGAATAAAGTGCAGTAAAGGGTATGTGAAATCACATAAAACTACAAAAGTAAATTAAAATAATGTGCAACAAATGTCCATAAAAATATCTGTGTAAAATCACAAATTAATAGTAAATCACACTAGTATCTATATAAATAGTAAAAAATCTTGAATGGAGAAATAATGCTGCGGAAATTCTAAATAGGGGATCTCCAAACCCGGCCAGTGGATAATGTCCTGGATGCAGACTTAAAAATTATTAAGGTGTACTCTTGCCAAAAATAATGTGAAGATGTAAATACTGTCCATAGAAAGCAATTCCACGAATGATCTCTTCAAGAAATGGCCTCACAGGACTCTTCGCTCATAAATGAAGAAAAAGTGCATCACTACGTGATTGTACTTTCCACACCATCCTATTGGGGTCTCTTCCTGCTTGTATGTCCTAGTTGTGGGGCCATAAAGTAATTCTCCAACTACCTGGATTCCTCACTACACCATCCCAATAGGCTCCAATGGGCTCCACAGTAAGTGAAGGAAAAGGAAGAAAAGAGGGTGCCTCCAATGGTGTAGTGCAGGGATCCTCAAACTATGGCCCTCCAGCTGTTGCAGAAACTACACATCCCATGAGGCATTGCAAAACTCTGACATTCACAGACATGACTAGGCATGATGGGAATTGTAGTTCCTGAACAACTGGAGGGCCATAGTTTGAAGACCCCTGGTGTAGTGTGTTAAATAATAGGTATGTTTATTAAATAATAGAAACAGATGGACTGTCACATTAAAACTGATTAAAAACAGGCAAGAAACAGTGAGCTCTGCGTTCTCAACGCCCCCTGATGAAGTCACGAGACGTGATGTAATGCGTAGGGAGTGGCTTGAACCAGACATACACCGGAAGTGACGTAAGGAGGCACTGAGTGATTTTACACAGATATTTTTATGGACATTTGTTGCACATTATTTTTATTTACTTTTGGGGGAGTTTTATGTGATTTCCCATACCCTTTATTGCACTTTATTCAGTTCCCTATTTATTACACACAACACTTTATGATTTTATACCCCTTTTTTGCACTTTATCTAGCTCCTCAATTATTGCAGTGTTTTAGTGATTTCTATATCACTGCGCAAGACCACCTTATACATTTAAATTATTTATTTGTGTTATGTGAACACTAACAGGTTTTGCTGCTGGTCTTATATTTTATACATCATTTTTTGATTATAGACACATTTTTTCCGTTACTTCTAGTAGCGTGAGGGACACTGTCACATATTCTCAATTAGAATTGCACGCCATCTTTAGGGGAAGGGGAAGCCCCATCGGGAAGCAACTTGGTGGTTTTGTAAATGGGTAGTGACAGGGCGCAGACTAAGCCTCTTAGCCAGTGTAATGGGTGAGAGGTTTGAATCTTGGCGCCCTTGAAGTCTATGCGAGACTTATTACGTGTAATAATAGTAAGAGCTTCTTTACTTTCGTAGTAATGAAAGCGAACAATAATGTCCCTTGGGTTGGAGCCCTGAGTTGGTTTTGGGGCCAATGATCTGTGAGCTCTGTCAAGTCGACAGTCTATATCTATATAAGGATATAAGGTGCCAAAGTGACTGTCATGGTTAAGCAATAGAGTTGTCTGCTTACCTGTCTCCATGTGTTCATCTCTAGAGACCATCACCTGACTGCTTTTATATCCCTCCTCTGGCAGGGCTCCACCCTAGCTCCTATCACAGGACTCTATATTAACCTGTGCACTGCAGGCTAACCCTGCTGATCAACCTTTGTGTGTTTGGCTTTCTGTTACCTGCTGTGTGCTCTTCTGTTGTTCTGTTACCGACTTTGGCGTGTCCCTGACTATCCCTGTTTGCCTGTGACCCTGACTTTCTGGCGTGTCCCTGACTATCCCTGGTTGGCTGTGACCCTGAACCTTTGGCGTGTACCTTGCTGTCCCTGTCTGCTTGTGGCCCTGACCTTGGCGATCCCTCACTATCCCTGTCCTCCTGCCTACTGTGGGTGTGAGCTGGGGGACCCTGGGGGTCGCGACATGGAGCCAGTTGCAGCCCAGTCCATCCTCACCACTAGAGGCTCTGGTGAACACCAGCTGGCTCTTAGACTCTGCGCCCCAGAGAATCTTACGCTCTAACCCCGGTAGGATCTGTCTTGGTGTCTGGCGGCCCTGTCTTCCGTATCACCTTGACTCCTGTCCGCTGCAGTCAGCCATAGGGTCCACTACCTTGCGGTGCACTCCTGATCCCTTCGGTGTGCATCTGTCACCTAGCCTCAGGGTGACCTGACAGTGACAAAAAGAGCCAGAAGATACTGTCATAATGCTTTGTTACTAACGGATTCAGGGACCCCAAGGATCCTTAGATTTTGGCAGTGTTTCCCTATTTTCCAAATCTATCTGCTGCAATTGGAGTTGAGAAACTGTGTGTTTAATGGCAGCGTTATCTTCTTCAAGAACATGCACATACTGAACAAGTTCATAAAATTTTCTTTCCAGTGTGTCAGTATGTTCCCCAATCTCACCTCTAAGCTATTTTGTAATTTTTCCAACCTCTTTAGGCACATCATCATGAGTCAAATCCTGAAGCAGTATTTGTAGCTTTAAGTCCAACACAGCAACAGCCACCATCGCTGTGGATTCTGAGAGCTGGGGTTGCTGGAATATGTGGTTCCTGTGCGACATACCTTCAGCCATTAGAGGGCGATCGGCAGGACGTGGCAGGTCGGATGGGCTACTTGAGGCCGAGAATTGCGGCATAAGAAGGTAGCACTCCATGTGCTGACTAGGCCGAGACAGTGACGGTGGGATGAATCCTCTGTAGATGTTCTTTTGGTCACCAATTTTTTTAATGGGGTGCCTGGACACCTCTGGCTGCGGATGATGTAGCTCCTGGGGCACTGAATGCCTGTGTAGTGGTACAGGAGCCGCAGGCGAGGAGACGGGGACTGGAGCTCAGCTCTCATGCGTCCACCATCTTACAAGACGCGCATGTTCCTCTGATAATTATTTTTATTGGTTTCAAAAACAAAACAAACTTTAGGTGGCACCAGCACAACACCAGCTAGGCCACACAGGGCCCATAACAGAACAAGTCTAAACTGAACTAACATAGTTCAACTGGCTGTGCCAATAAAATACCATTACCACACCCCCCACCCCCCTCCCCCAACCAGCAGCTTGACAAACATCCAACAGATTTATATACCAAAATTAGGGATGTACCGAACACCCCCCAGTTTGGTTCGCACCAGAACATGCGAGCAGGCAAAAAATGTGTGCGAACATGCAAACCCTATTAAAGTCTATGGGACATGAACATGAAAAATCAAAAGTGCTAATTTTAAAGGCTTATATACAAGTTATTGCCATAAAACAACCGTTTTTTTCAGGAGCAATGATTGTAATAATGTTTAAAGTGAAAGGAATTGTCAAAAACTGTCTATTGTGGTTTTTACTTTTTGACACTTTTTTGGGTGAATGGGTAGTGGTACAATGTACCCAATACCAATTCACATGGGGGGGACGGGATCTGGGGGCCTCATTGTCAAAAGGGGCTTTCAGATTCTAATAAGCCACCTGTCCGCAGACCCCGACAACCAATGGCCAGGGTTGTCAGGACGAGGCCCTTGTCCCCATCAACATGGGGACAAGGTGCTTTGGGGGGGACAAGCCAAGCAGCCTGGTATGGTTCAGGAAGGGAGGCGCTCGCTTGTTCCCCCCCATTTCCTGGCCTGCCAGGCTGCTTGGTCGGATAAGGATCTGGTATGAATTTTGGGGGGACCCCAAGCAAATTTAAAAAAAAAAATTGTCCTGGAGTTTCCTTTACAATCTATGCCAGACCCAAAGGACCTGGTATGGATTTTGAAGGGGACCTCACACTGTTTTTTTTTTTCATTTTGGTGTGGAGTTCCCATTAAAATCTATACCAGATCCAAAGAGCCTGGTATGGACTGGGAGGGGGGACCCATGCCGTTTTTTTTCTTAATTCTGTCATAGGGTTCCCCTTATCCACTTCAATACACTGTATTATATACTGTACACTGCCTGCACTGTATATATATTCAAAGAAAGTACAGGCCGGCAACTCGACAGCTTCTCCATAGAAAATATTTATTTAAGCATTATAGCAATAACATCATCCAAAATTCTAAAGCGTTTCGGCCTTAGGCCTTCATCAAAAACATAAAAATATGACATTAAAAGCAAGTATATATAAGGGAAGCAGCCCTTGTGAGGTATGAAGGGCAAAAATAACTTGATTAAAAAATCAACCCATTAATTGGTTACAGGTGGAGATGACCAGACATGGGCCAAACAAACACACACAAAAACAGGGGGTTTCAACAAAGAGCACAAAATGTTAACCATTACAGTCCCACTGATACAACAGTGGAACAGGCTGACATCCATCCTATTGTTCATACCCAGCGGCATTCTGGTATTTAAAGTGCGTATCCACCACACCTCCCGTTGGAGCAGGGTGTGATGGGTATCCCTCCTCTTGTAGACCGTTTAACATGTTCTAAACCAAAGACAGAAAAAGTATCAAGGTTACCTCCATGCACTGTCTTGAAATGTTTAGATACATTAGACAGTGTCATTATAGTGTTAAGAGCCCCTGATTGGTAGGTGGTGAATGGTGCAACCCACGTACTGTATCTGACAAGCACTACATTCCACTATATAAACCACTGATTTAGAGCTGCAATTAATACAATTTTTAAGAGGTTTTGCCTGTGGAGAAAGATGACAGTTTTGTTTTTTCTGTGTCTTCTACACTGTCTACATGTGCTGGTGCCACAAGGAAATGATCCAGTGGTACTTAGCCATGTCTATGGGGGACATGGCTAAGTGAGAGTATAGCTTGGTTACATTATATCATTTACAGTATGCAGCCGAATACAGACATCCAGGAGATCGATCAACCTGAGGCCATACAGTCGATTTTAACCATACCAGACCAATGTTTACCAGGGATGAAGGGGTCTCAACCTCAGAAGAACAGTGCAGTTCCATTTTTGATAAACTAAAATACCTTATGCGGAAAGAACTACGACTCTGGTGGGACTATACAGGACTCAACTGAATGTTGATGAGGGTATGATCCCAAGGGTCCTAAGAATAAAAAAGTCCCCAGCAAAAAATAAAAAAGTCCCCAGCAACTACATATTGTGATACATTTGTGACAGAATGGAATGCTATCCTCTCTAAGTGTTCATTGAGCCTCATGAACCTTATCATGACATATGAGGAAAAGCGGTGGATGTAAACAAAGATATTACCATCTTAAAATAATCTGCTTTTGGTTGGCTGACTCATATGAGAAACTAAATTAAGAGTTACAAACCAATATAAAAAAATCTGGAAGCCGATATAATGGAAACCAAACGATCTACATTTTTACGGGAGCTGAAAGATTATGAGGAAGGTAACATGTATGTGCGTAAGGACAGCAGATTTCCACACTCCATTCTAAAGAGAAGACCCAGATCTACAAGTGAGAAAAGGGTTAATTTTAGTTCACCAGAAATCACAGACACTCAGTCAGATCTTTCTGACACAGCTGAGCCAAGTTTGTCTAATGCCCCGTACACACGGTCGGAAATTCCGACCACAAAATCCGTCAGATTTTTTCAGATGGATTTTGTCCGACACTGGTGTTGCATACACACGGTCGGACAAAGTTGTTGGAAAATCCGATCATTCTGAACGTGGTGACGTTCGTTGCGTACAACGTAACTATGTAGAGGCTATTAGCCAATAGCTTTGGTCTCGTAGTTTGATCTGAGCATGCGTGGCACTTTGTCCGTCAGAATTCTCTACACACGATCGAAAAAGTCAGATCGGATTTTGTTGTCGGAAAATTTGAGAGCAGGATCTCAAATTCCGACGGAAAAAGTCAGATGGAGCCAACCATGTTGTCGGATTTTACGACAACATGGTCCGATCTGACATTTTCCGTCGGAATTTCCGACCGTGTGTACGGGGCATAATACATCTTTGTTCTGTCAGCTCTGTCTTTTCTAGACAAAGTTCTCCAAACAAATCATCAAAAAACTCCCGGGACACAAAGAAAAGAACAAAAGGAAAAAGAAAAGGACAAGACGGGGAAGTCAGCCAGCAAAGGCAGAGCACAAGAAGTATCTGACACGATCAAAGAAGCAGGGAGACTAGATACTGTGATTGGACTTAACCACTTAAGCCCCGGACCATTTGGCTGGCCAAAGACCAGAGCACATTTTGCGATTCGGCACTACGTCGCTTTAACTGACAATTGTGTGGTCGTGTGACGTGGCTCCCAAACAATTTTTTTTTTCCCATAAATAGAGCTTTCTTTTGGTGGTATTTGATCACCTCTGCGGTTTTTATTTTTTGCGCAAAAATAGAGCGATAATTTTGAAAAAAACACACATTATTTTTAACTTTTAGCTATAATAAGTACCCACAAAAAATATATAAAAAAACTATTAAGCGGAGATCATCACCAAATTCAAAAAAGTTTAAAAACACACAACACATACAGTACTGTAATCTTACAGATTACAGTACTGTATACAAAAAATACACATCCCCTTTGTCCCTAGTGGTCTGCCCAGTGCCCTGCATGTCATTTTATATAATAAAAAGATTTTTTTTCTGCCTGGAAACTGAAGATTGGCCATAGCAACCAAAAAGTGTACCTTTATGTATGAAGGTGTTTATTATTAAAGGTGAAAAAAAATCCAAACCAGCATGGTCCTGTGTGAAAAAGTGATTGCCCCCTAAACCTAATAACTGGTTGGGCCACCCTTAGCAGCAACAACTGCAACCAAGCGTTTGCGATAACGTGCAATGAGGCTTTTACAGCGTCCTGGAGGAATTTTGGCCCACTCATCTTTGCAGAATTGTCCTAATTCAGTTACATTAGAGGGTTTTCGAGCATGAACGGCCTTTTTAAGGTCATACCACAACATCTCAATAGGATTCAGGTCAGGACTTTGGCTAGGCCACTCCAAAGTCTTCATTTTGTTTTTCTTCAGCCATTCGGTGGTGGACTTGCTGGTGTGTTTAGGATCATTGTCCTGCTGCAGAACCCAAGTTCGTTTCAGCTTGAGTACACGAACAGATGGTCGGACATTCTCCTTCAGGATCTCTTGGTAGACAGCAGAATTCATAGTTCCTTTTATCACGGCAAGTCTTCTAGGTCCTGAAGCAGCAAAACAGCCCCAGACCATCACACTACCACCACCATATTTTACTGTTGGTATAATGTTCTTTTTCTGAAATGCAGTGTTCCTTCTACGCCAGATATACTTGGACACACACCTTCCAAAGAGTTCCACTTTTGTCTCATCGGTCCACAGAATGTTGTCCCAAAAGTCTTGGGGATCATCAAGATGTGTTGTGGAGAAATTGAGACGAGCTTTGATGTTCTTTTTGCTCAGCAGTGGTTTTCTCCTTGGAACTCTGCCATGCAGGCCATTTTTGCCCAGTCTTTTCCTGATGGTGGAGGCATGAACGCTGACCTTAACTGAGGCAAGTGAGGCCTGCAGTTCCTTGGACGTTGTTGTGGGGTCTTTTGTGACCTCTTGGATGAGTCGTCGCTGCGCTCTTGGGGTAATTTTGGGCAGCCGGCCACTCCTGTGAAGGTTCACCACTGTTCCATGTCTTCGCCATTTGTGGATAATGGCTGGATAATTTGTGGTTCGCTGGATTCCCAAAGCTTTGGAAATGGCTTTATAACCCTTTCCAGACTGATAGATCTCAATTACTTTCTTTCTCAATTGTTCCTGAATTTCTTTGGGTCTCGGCATGATGTGTAGCTTTTAAGGATCTTCTGGTGGACCTTACTGTGTCAAGCAGCTCCTATTTAAGTGATGCCTTGATTGTGAACAGGTGTGGCAATAATCAGGCCTGGGTGTGGCTAGAGAAATTGAACTCAGGTGTGGACAACCACAGTTATAGTATGTTTTAACAAGGGGGGGCAATCACTTTTTCACACAGGGCCATGATGGTTTGGATTTTTTTTCACCTTTAATAATAAACACCTTCATTTACAAATTGCATTTTGTGTTTACTTGTGTTGTCCTTGACTATTGTTTAAATTGGTTTGATGTTCCGAAACACTTAAGTGTGACAAACATGCAAAGGAACAGGAAATGAGGAAGGGGGCAAACACTTTTTCACACCACTGTATCTCATTTCTTGTGACCCGAACAAGCCAGGAAAGTACAAATACCCCCCAAATTACCCCTTTTTTGAAAGTAGACATTCCAAGGTATTTAGTAAGAGGCATGGTGAGCTTTTTGATGTTGTCATTTTTTTCCCACAATTCTTTGCAAAATGAATTATTTTTTTATTTTTAATTTTTTTCCACAAAATTGTCATTGTAATAGGTTATTTCTCTCACATGGAATGTGTATACCACAAATGACACCCCAAAATAAATTGTGCTACTCCTCCTGAGTATTACGATACCACATGTGTGGGACTTTTACACAGCCTGGCCACTTAGAGAGGCCCAAAATGCAGGGAGCGCCATCACGTGTTCTAGGAGCATAAATTACACATCTAACTTGTTGACTACCTATTACACTTTTGAAGGCCCTGGAGCTCCAGGACAATGACAGGTGGCACTGACGTGGCACTGATGACAGGTGGCACTGATACGTGGCACTGATGACACGTGACACTGATGTGGCACTGGTGACAGATGGCACTAGTATGGGGCACTCATGACACGTGACACTGATGACAG
>CM053034.1:89556656-89710647 GCA_028564925.1 Lithobates sylvaticus
GATTACTGTTATAACTTCAAACCAGTAATTTCACAAAATGTTTTACGGTTACCAGGTTAGAGTTACAGAGGAGGTCTAATGCTAAAATTATTGCTCTCGCTCTGACAATCGCGGCGATACCTCACATGTGTGATTTGAATACTGTTTACATATGCGTACGCAACTTCCGTATGCGTTTTCTTTGCTGTGCAAGCTCGCTGTGACGGGGGCACTTTGAATTATTTTTTTCTTATTTATTTTATTTATTTTTATATTATTAAATCGTGTTTTAAAAAAATAAATAAAAAAATTGATCACTTTTATTGCTGTCACAAGGAATGTAAACATCAATGTGACAGTAATAGGTGGTATCAAGTACTCTTTATGGAGGGGTCGGGGGTCTAAAAGACCCCAAATCTCTCCTTTGCACTTGAAAGTATGTAAATTATTTAAAATTCAGCGCCATTGGCAGCCGAGTAAACAGGAAGTGACGTTGTGACGTCGCTTTCGTGTTTACATCCAGGAGACTGGAACAAAGCCGTTTCCCGCTTCATTTCAGTCTGTCACTAGCCACTGGAAGCGGCGGATCATCGATCGGTCCTCCCGGTGGCATGGGAGGCCCGGGAATAGCATCAGTTGTTATACCCGGAAAGCCGATCACCCGCTCTAAACAACGGTACCAGGATGATGCCTGCAGCTGCGGGCATCATCCCGGTATAACCCCCGAAAGCCGAGTACGCACATCTGCGTGCGCTCGGCGGGAAGGGGTTAATAATATATGATTTAGCTTGATTAAACAAGTACCTTTTCAGCAGGCAGCAGATTCTCATTCTCCTTCTTAACTGTGTGAGAAAAACATTGGATTGTGGGTAAATCTTACACCCATAAACCCATGCTTTTTCCTTCTAGTTAAGAGGACCGGGCTGGAAGGGAGCATGTGTCTTTTAGACACATGCCCCCTTCTATGACACTGCAGTGAGAGGACAGCCTCCACTGCAGAATTTTATTGGACAGCTTGTTCCAATGGTGCTTTACCATTGGTCCAGGGCTCCAAGCTGTCCATTGAGCTCAGTGCTTCTGAAAAGAAGTGAGAGGCCCTGTGAGCTCATCCTCTCATTCTGCTGCACACAGAATGTGCCAGCTTCTATTTAAACTGGCCGCTCTGTATGTAGCTTCTGACAGGCTGACCAAGGAACCTGTATCTCCGTAACTATAGGTCACCAAGCTACAGCCCTTAAAGCTCAATCTTTTTTTTTTATGTTTATGGCAGGTGAGACTCTGCCTGTCCCCGGCACAAGCCCACCTGTTCACATCAGACTCCCGCCACCTTACATCAAGAATGTTCATCAGAGTTCCTCCTCAAACAAAGTACTCAGAGTCACCCCCTCTACATCAGAGTCCTTCCCCTTACATCAGGGTCCACAGAGTATCCCCCATCATCAGGGTTCCCAAAGTCACACCCCTTATGTCAGGATCCCCAGATTTGCATTCCCAACATCAGGTTTCCTAGAGTCCCCCCTTACATCAGGGTCCCTGGGGTTCCTCCCCCTTATCTCAGGGTCCCAAGAGCCCCCCTCACATCAGGGTTCCCAGAGTTCCCCTCCCTACATTAGGGTCCCCAGATCCCCCAATCTTACATCAGGGTCCCTAGTGTCACCCCACCTACATCAGGGTTCCCAGAGTCATCCCCTTACATCAGGGTACTCAGAGTCCCTCTCCCTGTTATATGAGTGTCCCCAGAGCCCCCCCCCCCCCCCCCCTTACATGTAGGTTCCTAGAGCCACTCCCTTAAAGGGGGGTCCCCAGAGTTTCCCTAGTTACATCAGGCCCCCAGAGTTCCCCCTTTACATCAGTGCCCCCCTCCTCTTTACATAAGGGTCCTGAGAGCCCACCGTATGTCAGGGTCCCTAGAGTCCCCCCTTTACATTAGGGTCCCCCTCCTCCTTACATCAGGGTCCCTAGAGTCTCCCACTTACATCAGGGTCCCCAAAGTTCCCCAGAAAGCAGTGTTCAGAAGTATGACATTTAATTATAGCCCACAAGAAGGAAAGATAAAAAAGGGGGACTTCTAAGAGTAGCCAAGCAAATAAATGCTCAAAAGTCAAGTGTTAAATTAAAGATTGAGATTTAATTGTTTTTTTCAAAATTGTCTGTCTTTTTAATTTCATATAATTAAAAATAAAAAACCTAGAGGTGATCAAATACCACCAAAAGAAATCTCTATTTATGTGGGGAAAAAAAGATACAAATTTTGTTTGGGCACAGCTTTGCAATAGTCAGTTAAAGTAGCACAGCACCACATAGCAGAAAATGGCCTGGTCATGAAGGGGAGTAAATCTTCAGGAGGGCAAGTAGATATATATTTTATATTTAAATGTACTAAAACAGTAAAACAAAGTTAAATTTAGCATTATGTAAAGTTACAACATCATTAGGCAAAATTAGATCATTCTTTTACAAATACTAAAAAAAATGACATGGCAAAAATGCCATATCTACCCGAAAAATAGAACCCTTCATTGGTTACTGAGCTTTGCAACTGTTCAAATGTCATTTAAATATCAACCCTGCCCTTCTATGAAGGATTCATTTGTGGCTGGCATCATATTTGAACATCCTATGACTAGTATGGCAACACATAAAGGAAAACTACCATTGCCGCTCAGACCTATACCTCATCATTAGTTTACAGAAGTTAGTGACAATCAGTCTGCACTACATTAACATACTTGACTAAACATTTTCATTTGTCTTCAAGTGGTAAGTTTATTGTGTTCCCGCAGGATTAGAGCCACTGTGACATGTCAGACAATATGCATGTGTGCTTGTTATGCCATCTGTTAAATTCTGCATCCTTCCTTTGGAAAAAAAAATATATAGTCTTTAATATATATGTAGCGGTGACACTTTTGCAAGGTGTCCGATATGTGTAAATTTAGTTATTTTTTCTCTCAAGAACAGTAAAGGGGTTTTGAGAGTTAATTATGTAGGTTAACTTTGGCATCAGTTTGGCTGGGCTGTGCTAGGGTTCTGCCTGGTCATGTGTACAGTTAGGTGCACATGACAGGTTCAGAACCAGGCCTGGTTGGACAGTTTGGGTATCAACATTCCCCACAGCCAATCAGTGGGTGCATTTGGCCCCGCTGAGGAGTCTGGGGAAGGGTACTTAAGATGCTGGAGTCACATGTTCTGGGTTCGTTCGTGTGGCCGGAGTGCCTGTTCCTGGAGCTGGACCGGGGTAGCCCCACGACGGGTCCCGGTCACGGGAGCGTTTGCCGCCTCACAACATGGTTAGTTTGACTAGCCCTACCGACTTGCTTGGTTTTGGGGCAAGGATCCATCTGTTCCTGTGTCTAGGAACTGGCTGGTCTGAGGCACAGTAACTGAGGGTGGATTCAAGGTGTCCGGGTGCGATCTCAACTTGGAGGGGCACCGCAGCTCGTGTAAGTGACCGGGGGAGGACTCTTCAGAGGAGGGTCAAAAAAAGCTGGCATCCCAAGAAGTGCCTGGTTGCTGGGTTGTCAAGGACACTAGAGAATCCTCGCTTCCCCAATACTGCCAAGGAGACGGATAACGTTCCAGGTACGTTCCAGGTAGGAAAGGTTACTGTTTACTTCTGAATGCTACTTTAATTCAAGGTCAGAGACTTTGCAAGTTCTGAATTCAAGTGCTGACTGCCATAATCTCTGGCTAGAGATTTGTTTAGCTTTGAAGCACCCAGCTGCGAGTGGCTACTCTCTGGGTTGGCATTAGAGACTTTCACATACATAGCAGTTTAAGGTGCCTGAGTTTCTTCACCCTTGCCCTCTGTTCCCACATGAGACTGTGTCTGTTGGATGTTACCCCTGCAAATAAAAACCTTTCTAAAGGACTTTTATGGTGACAGCGTCCAAAGTCGTTGGGTACTAACCCTGGGAACACCTAGACCTAGAAGAACAAGCCAAGCGGAGGTAACCGGTAAGCCCAAAAGTTAAGGCCGCCCCATTGAGGGTTATGGCCGCTACATATATATTCTTTAATATGTATAAAATCTATGTTAGGATGTTGCTGTTTACCTTAGCTTAGGCAAGTCATGTGTACCTTTTACAGAACAGCTGATTAATTAGGCCATTTTGGTCATATAGTCATTGATTTACTAAAACTGGAGAGTGCAAAATCTGGTGCAAATCTGCATAGAAACCAATTAGCTTCCAGGTTTTATTGTGAAAGATTATTTGAACAAGCTGAAGTTAGAAGCTGATTGGCTACCATACCCAGCTGCACCATATTTTGCACTCTCCAGTTTTGGTAAATCAATAGTATAGAGACCAAGACCCTGGCTGCTGTTCCATTTTATGAGACTGTTTGGGGGTGTTTTGGAGGCCAGGAAGCATTTTCATATCCTGTGGTTATTATTTATCTTAAAGCTGTAGTAAACCGCTGGGGGTTAAAAAAATATATATATATTCCTGCAAGGCAATGTCTTAGCATTGCATACTAGCACATTATGAGAAACTTACCTTAGAAGGAAGCCCTTCAACACTGCGATGTCAATGGTGAGATGGCTGACTTCTTCCCCTGGTCTTCCTTCTGGGTTTGCGGCCTCCAGCTACATGAGTGGCCTTGGGAGCGGTGACGTCACTCCCACACATTCCCAGCATGGGTTCTGAAGATCCGGCACTGTAAGCCGAACCTTCAGAGCGCATGCGCCGGTGATGTCATTGGCTGCATGCACTCTGAATATTTCCTAAACTGTGCAAGTTTAGGAGATATTCACAGTACCTACAAGTAAGCCTTACCTGTAGGTACAAGTGGTAGTACAGAGTTTACTACCACTTTAAGACAGCCAGCTCCTGCAGCACTCCCCCTTCCCATCCCTGTTAAACCACATGGATACATTTGCAAATTGTCAGATTGTTCTTAGGAATACTTTTTCTATGAAAAGTCAGGAGCTCAAGCTGCTAAAATGCTTTTTTTCTTTTTTTCTCAATTTTCTTTTTTTGGAAAAATGTACAGTTGGTTCAGTTAGTTCAGCTGGACATGCACTATACCAGCACTCACACAGCTAAACTTATCTAGGGAACACATAGCCACCATGTTAAAAAATCTATTTCCGTTAGTCATTTGTTTCTTATATATATATATATATATATATATATATATATATATATATATATATATATGTATATATATATAGTTATCCATAGATATGGATCTATCAGTCAAATGTTCTGTCTGTTTATCATTTATATGAAGTAGTGTAGATGAGGTTGAATATAGATGACAATATGGGTCTATGAGAGTGATATCTGTTATGAGCATCCTAGTACCCCTGTACTCACCTACTCTTTTTTGGGTATAGCCTCATCTGGGTCCCCTATGTCCATCCACAGGACCATTTATTTGGACTTCTCTGTATGCCACCATACCTATTGTCACACCCTCTCATCTACATTGACCATGAGAAATTACAAGCATGTCTGGATGACAATGATATGTGTACCAATTTTGCTATAAGGCAGTCATGCTTTATGTTGCATGAGGGTTGTGAGACCTTTTAGTGGACATCCATCCATATATGTTTATTAGTTTTATGTGTTGTTTTTAAACTTGTGCACTAAAGTATGACATTTTTATTTTTATATATGCAAACTCATAGTTACATAGTTACATAGTAGGTGAGGTTGACAAAAGACACAAGCCCATCAAATCCAATCTATGGCTCTTCTTTATTTGCAGATGTGGAAACATGTTCCTAATTACAACTAGCAGTCATCAAAGGAGGAGAGTTTTTTTGTAGAAGCTGGCAAAGCACCATAAAAATGCAAAATAATCCAGTGACATTTATCTTTAAATTGGGTGTCTTTTGCTACAATGATGCTTCTCTTGCCTTATGCTTTCATAGTGTTATGCCGCGTACACAATGGCCAGAATTTCCGATGGAAACAGTCCGATGGGAGCTTTTCATCGGATTTTCCGACTGTGTATGCCCATCAGTCTTTTTCTGTCGGCATTTCCGACGGACTTTAGATTGAGAGCCTGTTCTTAATTTTTACAGATGGAAAACCTTTCTATTGGATCGTGTGTATGCAATTCCGACATGCAAAATTCCGACGCATGCTCGGAAGCATTAAACTTCCCTTTTATAGTGCCGTCGAATGTGTTGTATGTCGCAGTGTTATTGACTGTCGGAATTTGGTGTGACCGTGTGTAGGTAAGACAGTTTGAGCGAAATTCTGTTGGAATTCCGGCGGGAAAACCATCAGAGCTTTTTCCGATGAGAATTCAGACGGTGTACTCGGCATTAGGCTTGGGATTTATTGTGGCCATGGGAGTTTCAAAAGTGGAGCTGCAATTGCATGGTGAAATGGGTCCCGAAACATTTACAGGTCACCATACAACATACCAGTTCTATACAACACAAGGGTTAATAATCGTTATTATATGCTAAAAAACAAACAAAAGCTTGCAAGCTACCATGTGAAAATCCAAATGATAATTAGAGATGATTAAAGGACAGCTGCTAGCATTGATCACGTCCCATATACTTGCGCCAAAAAGTTTTATACCAATATAATGCTGCGCTATCCAAATATAATCATATGGTAACCGTACTAAATCATAATATAGCTAGTTGCAGTTAAATAGTGGGGGTGAGATATTATAATCCTATATAAAAACAAAAATCGAGTGAATCTAATAACGCAATCTTATGCCATTATAACTTGCGATCATGAACAATTAAAAATACAATCCTATGCGATCCTCCCAATGACAACCTGTGTAGCATACACACCTCTATATACACATATAGCATTCATATGCGATAGAGAAATTTGCAACCCTGTGCGATAATTGTGATAATGCGATAATTGCCTGTAATTTACATCAATCTATATAAAAGTGCATATATACAATAATCAATATAGAAATAAAGTAAACCTTGTTTAAAGTGTTCTTGTGCTAAACGAATTTATGCATTAATCTGTGTCCATAAAATCACAGCATAAAGTCCATTCATAACTATTCCATTCTTCTGGTGCTCATTGCAGACGATAAAACCGATGATATAACAGTAAAGTGCTCGTGTCCACTCTTGTGCTCCCCGTTGGTGTATACGCTCACCTTACAGCGTGTGACCTTGCACCTAAGCTCGGTCAAAACACACTTTTAAACCACCTCTGGGTTTATGGTCAGCATTTCGATCCTTGGATGGTTGCTTGCAGCAATATTCATATGGAAACAGAGGAAACTGGATAGTGTATTACCATTTTAAAAGTTTTATTTAAAATGACAATATTCCCTATATTAGGGTACTCACATTTAATAGGTGCTATGAGTGCACCACTCTGTATCAAGCCAAACAAATATAAAGGTGCTGTGCTGGTGTGTCCTCTCCCACTCTGAGAACACTCCACTGTCTTGCAAACCGAGGGGACAGGACGGTTTGTGAGACAGTGGAGTGGAGTCACGGGGACAAAATTCTGAGGAGGAATCGATTGATTGAAGTAAGTGACAAATTGCCAGTGCAATCGATCCCAACCTCCACCACCTCTGTCTCTTACTGATCCCATCCCCCCACCACCACCACCGATCTCATCCCTACCCCCCATCATCTCTACAACAGAGGTGATGGGGGGAATGGGATCAGTAAGAGGCAGAGGTAGGGGTGGGAGAGAATGGCACCACCTCTGCCACCCCCCTCAACATCACCGCTGCCACCCCCCCTCAGCACCACCTCTGCCACCCCCGTCAACATCACCGCTGCCACCCCCCCTCAACACCACCACTGCCAACCCCCTCAACATCACCGCTGCCACCCCGCTCGACATCACCGCTGCCACCCCGCTCGACATCACCGCTGCCACCCCCTCAACATCACCGCTGCCGCCCCACTCAACACCACAGCTGTCACCCCCCTCAACATCACCGCTGCCACCCCCCCCTCAACACTTTTTTGGGGGGGGCCCTTCATGAGTTCTTGCACCGGGGCCCTGAAGTTTCTAGTTACGCCTCTGGGTCAAACTATACCCAGGCTTTCCCTTGGTTCAAGATACAGTGAGTCGCAAGCTCAAGGTTTATTAAATGTGCAGAACAGTCAACTGACCTGAGCTGGACCAGTTTGCCAGTCTTATTTATTCACCTTTAGGTGTCCTATTGGGAATATACAGTGAGCCAGGTTGTAACTGCATGTTTAAATATTTAACCTGATTCATGGACCCCAAAACTACAAGTCCTATCATGCGATCTGTCTACCCATAAATGCGCCCTACTCGCACATGATATTCTTCTATTTGTCACCTCCCCTCTTATATCTACGCTGAATATTTTTAAATTACTACACGATTTTGGTCACATCTCAGGCTTAGACGTTTATATGTCCAAATCTATGGCTCTTAATGTAACGACTCCCCCAGCCCTGGTCGATCATCTACAGCAGCGATATGCAGCTAGCAGACCTCCAGCTGTTGCAGAACTACAAGTCCCATGAGGCATAGCAAGACTCTGACAGCCACAAGCATGACATCCAGAGGCAGAGGCATGATGGGACTTGTAGTTTTGCAACAGCTGGAGGTCCGCTAATTGCATATCCCTGATCTACAGCAACACTTTATATTTGCAAGGAATTGTAGGGCCATCCCATATCAAGGTATCCAGCTGGCGGCCTCCATCAATTGGCTATATAATGTTAACTACCCCTCCTAATCAACAAAGTAACATCTGATCTATCTAAGTGCAGTGTTAATTTCGTCGACTAAAACGATTAAAACATTTTAGTCGACTAAATTAATACTATTTTAGTCGACTAAAATACAACTAAAATGAAAACAATTGAGATTACTAAAAAAAACTACAGCTAAAACTAAAATGGCATTTTAGTCAAAAGACTAAAATGGGACTAAAACTAAAATGCCATTTTAGTCAAAAGACTAAAGCCCCACACACACGGTCGGATTTTCCGATGGAAAATGTCCTATCGGACAATGTTGTTGGAAATTCCGTGTGTAGGCTCCATCGGACATTTTCCATCGGATTTTCCGACGGACAAAGTTTTATCTCCTGCTCTCAAATTTTCCGACAACAAAGTCCTATCGGACTTTTTCCGATCGTGTGTAGCGAATTCCGACGGACAAAGTGCCACGCATGCTCAGATCACATTACAAGACCAAAGCTATTGGCTACTAGCCTCTACATAGTCCCGTCCTAGGCAACAAATGTCACCACGTTCAGAATGATCGGATTTTTCGCAACTTTGTCCGACCGTGTGTATGCAACACCAGTGTCGGACAAAATCCGTCGGAAAAAATCGGATGGATTTTGTGGTCGGATTTTCCGATCGTCTGTACGGGGCATACGACTAAAACTATATTGAAATTTGACTTCAATATTAACATTGGTCTGCAGTGCATGTTCATACCTCAATACCGTAAATAATAACATATTCGATTTTTCACTCAGCAGTATATAATGAGTTTGGAAATTGTAGAGCAATGTTAACTAATGCATTACAATTTATTTACACCCATTCAATTTTAGATGACTAAAATTAGTTTTAGTCGACCAAACGTAGGACATTTTAGTCAACTAAAATGTACTGGAGATTTAGTCGACTAAATATGACGAAAACTAAAACAATTGCAGAAGACTAAAATGGGACTAAAACTAAAATGCCATTTTAGTCCTAAGACTAAAACTAAATCAAAATTTGCTGCCAAAATTAACACTGTCTCAGTGGACCTCTCCTGGACTTTTTTGGTTAGGCAGCATGAATCTGTTCCGGTCTCTTCCCATTCTTTTAATTAAGACCCACATCTCCAAATTGCAATCCGCCATTGTCAAATTTGTCTGGGGTAAGACGACGGCTATATAATGTCAACTACCCCCCCTAATCAATGAAGTAACATCTGATCTATCTCAGTGGTCCTCTCCTAGACTTCCTTGGTTAGGCAGCGTGAATGCCACCAAAATTAGTCTACTACCCTGAATCCTTTATCTGTTCCGGTCTCTTCCCATTCTTCTAATTTTAAGACCCACATCTCCAAATTGCTATCCGCCATTGTCAAGTTTGGCTGGGGTAAGGACATTGCTTCTCCAAGAATATCCTATACAGACCTAAACTCCCAGGAGGACTAGGTCTTCCCAATCTGTGGTGGTACTACCAAGCAGCTCAGCTTGCACAGATTTCTACAGTCTATTCTAATGCCGCGTACACACGGTCGGAATTCTCGTCGGAAAAAGTTCTGATGGTTTTCCTGTCGGAATTCCGATGGAATTTTGCTCAAACTGTCTTGCCTACACACGGTCACACCAAATTCCGACAGTCAGTAACACAGCGGCATAAAACACGTTCGACAGCACTATAAAAGGAAAGTTTAATGCTTCCGAGCATGCGTCGAATTGTTTCTGAGCATGCGTCGGAATTTTGCGTGTCGGAATTGCATACACACGATCGGAAAATCCAATAGAAAGGTTGTCCGTCGGAAAAATTGAGAACAGGTTCTCCATCCAAAGTCCGTTGGAAATTCCGACAGAAAAAGACCGATGGGCATACACACAGTCGGAAAATCCGTTGAAAAGCTCCCATCGGACTGTTTCCATCGGAAATTCCGACCGTGTGTACGCGGCATTAGAGTAGCAAACCTGACTGGGTTTCTATAGAAAAGGAAATCGGTCCCACACTTCACCTTAGACTTTCTTATATGGAGTTCTCCTAAATCGCGCCCTCCCATACTTTCCCCAACATTATCACATTCAGTTGCTCTGTGCGACTCCTTGCATAAGTCCTTCAAAATCACATCGGAGTGGCACCCAGTGGTACACATCTTTCACAATCTCCCCCAGGAGAGACATAAAAGCCTCTAAATGGTGGACAGACTAGGGTCTTTAAAGGATTGGGTACTTTTGTAACTCGAATGGTCATACAACCACTGTGTCAGTAAATTGGAGATACCACCCTCGGAAAGATTAAGTTTCACCCAAATTTCACGCTTTTTACATTCTATTTGGGTGGATAAAATAAAAATCTTTTAAGGATTACACCGTATGAACATTGGTGTTCTAATCTCATGAAAATGAGAGGAGGCATCTCCCTAATCTACTCGGCTCTAGCGGACTCCACCAAAAAAACGGGTGGGTGAATGATCATTACTATTTGGCATCATGAAATTCATGGACTCACTTATATGAACTGTATAAGAATTCACTTATTATTGTGTTATTCATTCTTTTCTCACTTAATGATTTACTATCATTATAATCATTTTTACTTTTATGTTTAGCGCTTTACTGTTTATATCTTTTTTTTTTTTTTGCACAAGTAGTGCTGGTTGCTTTGTTATATATTTAATTTATTTGAACACTAAGCACGGTTTAACATTACTCTATTTCCCAATTAATATATAGGCATATGATTAATTGATGCACAATTTTCACCACTGATGGTACCTATGAAATAGGGGATATTGTATGGATTACTGGTCCACATACAGTATATACACTTTTATATATTTAGCATATTGCACGGCACCATTCCTTTAATATAGTTTTGATACACAGATGTAAATGTGAGAACTTTTTTAGTGTCAGCATCAATACCATATATATATATATATATATATATATATATATATATATATATATATATATATATACTCTTACACTATTAAATATTTTCCCTGGAGGAATATTTCACGATTTATAGGTTTTATGTAATATATATATATATATATATATATATATATATACACAGTACATACACCCCTGTGCGATCAATGTTTTCTTTTGAGGGGTCCATTTTTCTATTTGCCTGTGGCCCCATTTTGTCTAAACCTTGTCATGCATGATGTGTAGTGTTTTTATGCTTTTTATACTCATTAGGTTGTTTTGTGCATGACAACTCCCTTGCGGTGTATTTATATAGCTATATATAGACCCTGGCAGTTATATATTGTTACTAATGCTTTCTAGCATCTAGTGGAATTTGTTCCCACATAAAAAAGTGTTGAAAAAACCCACCCACTTTTTTGCTGTGTATGCCTCCACTGCAAAGAGTCACTGTTTATATTATTATTATTATTTAGGATTTATATATCGCCAACAGTTTGGGCAGCACTGAGAAAGAAAGAAATAATCAGTATCTTACATATGTAATGCATTTTTTTTAAAACTTCAAACAAAACCAATCCAAATCTTGAAATTATTAAATCCCAGTTCTCAACGTACCCAACTGTGGCATCTATTAAAAAGGAGACTTGTTATCCCCTTTCTTTGGAGAAAAAAGCTAATTCACGGAGAGTTCACTGTTTAAATCCCCATGAAATATGAAATTACAATGTATGATGCAACTAATCTACCAACTAAAACTTATTTTGGGCAAAATAATCATTAAAAGTCTACCTAGTATTGTCAGTTAATGCAGTTTGTAGCCTGGTTGTCCCATATTGAATATATGGAACGCATAAACATAGATGTATTCAACAAGCATCATCTACAATGACTATGTAAAGTGCACATGATAGCTCACAATAGCTCAAAGGTTCAAAATAATTACAAGCAAATGCCTAACATAAAAGAGCTGATATGCATTTTTAGTATTGTTATAATTCTAGGTAAAATGTGTATGTGTAGGATATTTATACTGGGTTTATATACTATATATTTATACACTTTATTATTAATGTTAACAAAGTTAGAGTCATCTAAAATTAAGCTTCAGCAGAGATTAGTATAAAGCATTGTTCTTACTTTTTGTATTGATCATATCTTGCTGTTACATTCATTCACAGAGCCATTACACTGCCAAAAGCATTGTGGAACAGCAGGCTATAGAATAATGAGAACATAAAGGTGAATATAACACAATGGGCTGCTAGGGTATGCTGGAATTTGTAGTTCGTGGCCAATTTGAAAGGAACTTAATGTAATTCATTGATGTATTGCTCTTTCATTGAAAAAAAACATATGTGCCTAAACTCCCATTTGAAGAGAAGGTGCATTGGAGCATTCCTATATTCTTATTTCAAAACAAAATCATAATTGCAAGCTGAACACCTACCTTCTACATGGCCCACATTTAGAAGTAAGACCCATAATAGGATCCTGGCAAAGAATCCCATTGCGTTCCAATCACAGACGGACCAGCAAGGAGCAAAACCCCTTTATCAAAGACTAGCTTTTATACTGTGTTAGGGTGAGGTTGGCAAGACACTTCAATAAGGTGTGGCCACCAGCTTGACTTTTCCTAAGCTGCTATAACCTTCAGATGCAATTGTACAAACAATGAAGTTTACTTTACATTGTAGCAAAGTGTAATTTCTTTAGTGTTGTCACATGAAAAGATATAATAAAATATTTACAAAAATGTGAGGGGTGTACTCACTTTTGTGAGATACTGTATATATGCTGTATATATACTGTATATACAGTATCTCACAAAAGTGAGTACACCCCTCACATTTTTGTAAATATTTCATTATATCTTTTTATGTGACAACACTGAAGATATTACACTTTGCTACAATGTAAAGTAGTGAGTGTACAGCTTGTATAACAGTGTCAATTTGCTGTCCCCTCAAAATAACTCAACACACAGCCATTAATGTCTAAAACGCTGGCAACAAAAGTGAGTACACCCCTAAGTGAAAATGTCCAAATTGGGCCCAAAGTGTCAATATTTTGTGTGGCCACCATTATTTTCCAGCACTGCCTTAACCCTCTTGGGCATGGAGTTCACCAGAGCTTCACAGGTTGCCACTGAAGTCCTCTTCCACTCCTCCATGTCGACATCACGGAGCTGGTGGATGTTAGAGAACTTGCGCTCCTCCACCTTCCGTTTGAGGATGCCCCACAGATGCTCAATAGGGTTTACATATGGAGACTTGCTTGGTCTCCAGATCTAGAAGAGGCTTCCTTCTGGGATGACAGCCATGCAGACCAATTTGATGCAGTGTGTGGCGTATGGTCTGAGCACTGACAGGCTGACCCCCCACTCCTTCAACCTCTGCAGCAATGCTGGCAACACTCATACGTCTATTTCCCGAAGACAACCTCTGGATATGACGCTGAGCACGCGCAGTCAACTTCTTTGGTCGACCATGGCGAGGCCTGTTCTGAGTGGAACCTGTCCTGTTAAACCGCTGTACGGTCTTGGCCCCCATACTGCAGCTCAGTTTCAGGGTCTTGGCAATCTTCTTATAGCCTAGGCCATCTTTATGTAGAGCTATAATTCCTTTTTTCAGATCCTCAGAGAGTTCATGAGGTGCCATATTGAACTTCCAGAGACCAGTATGAGAGTGAGAGCGATAACACACCTGCTCCCTATTCACACCTTAGACCTTGTAAAACGAATGAGTCACATGACACCGGGGAGGGAAAATGGCTAATTGGACCCAATTTGGAAATTTTCCCTTAGGGGTGTACCCACCTTTGTTGCCAGCAGTTTAAACATTAATGGCTGTGTGTTGAGTTATTTTGGGGGAACAGTAAATTTACATTGTTATACAAGCTGTACACTCACTACTTTACATTGTAGCCAAGTGTCATTTCTTCAGTGTTATCACATAAAAAGATAGAATAAAATATTTACAAAAATGTGAGAGGTGTACTCACTTTTGTGAGATACTGTATAAATATATATATATCAAAGCCCTTAAATAAAAAAGTATCATGCTACATTTCCTCCATGAAGTGAGAGAAACTGGGATTAAGCCACAATAAAGAAAAGGGAAAAATCTTGACCCACTTCTGAATACTATATTTTATGAACCTGTCCCCATGTTTTAATAATAATTTTCATGGAGCCAATAGAAGGATATGCTATAAATTACCTATGTTTAACTAATATTGGCATATTGTTCCACTAGGATCCAGTAAATATAAGTCTGGAAGGGAGAAAATCAAATACTCTCTTAGGCCTCCCCGGGTAGCTGAAGGGGTAAGAGCTTAAAAACAATTTTTTTTATTATTATTTTCACAAGTCTCAATCCTTGCATTATACTGCAGACAATTCAAAGGGAAGAACCGATTGGGGTGCACCCACTTTCATTGAAAAGTATATTGTGCTAAAAATATCTACATAGACTCAAAATAACTCAGGAAACAAATCAAGTTGGTGTGGTTTATGTTTAACCAATACGTTTTATGCTAATTAAGTTGGTACTCCGGAAGGCTG
Source organism: Lithobates sylvaticus (assembly GCA_028564925.1). Classification (NCBI taxonomy): domain Eukaryota; kingdom Metazoa; phylum Chordata; class Amphibia; order Anura; family Ranidae; genus Lithobates; species Lithobates sylvaticus. The sequence continues at coordinate 89,571,784 of CM053034.1, forward strand.
GAGGCACTGTCTTATACTGATTAAATAAATAGTTGGTATTGCTGTAGTTTGGACTTACTGACACTTCCTGTGGGAGAGAATCCCACTCATTTACATCAAACAATCTATTTTATATAAAAAAAAAAAAAAACCTTATCGGTGATAAGAAAACATTTAAGCTTATCAAAACCCTTAAAGAAAAAAACATCCAGCCTAATTTTCCTAATTTCTAGATCCCTAATGGTTTTTCTAACAAGATAATTAAATGTTTGTAAATATGTATTACTGTCATTGTTAAGGTTAAATAAAGATTAATTAGTTAGACTCATGTGTGTTAAGGAACTTTGACTACATCAATTCTCCACAATGGTATTAGATACTTAATATATAAACCAAATATCCCCCAAAAATATAGGATATATGATCACGTTCTTATTTATGTGCTAAAATAGTCCAAACATGTGACACAAACACTTGTGCTCTTCCTACAGTGCACACACCGTACTAATCAGATATTATTGACCTCTTTGATTAAAAAGAAGTCAAATAATGATTTTTTATTGAATAGAATCTCTTCCATGAGTTATTAGTGGTTAGCAATCCCTGTCTGATCCATCCCCTTGGTCCTTTTATCATATGGGTAATATATTGCCTCATTGGCTTTAAAGTGCATCTGTGTCTTTAAGATACTCAGTGGCAGTGCATTGAGTACATGTCCTGCATCATTTGTGGAACATCAGAAAATCATGCAAGATACCAAGTGCTTCACTAAATTCTGTGTTCCATATTTGTGGAACAGTGAAGATAGAAGCCAGCACGATCCTACACTGACTGGTTACCTCAGACAGCTTACTACCAATACATGTAAACTTTATATTTATTAGATATTTAATAGTTTTTAATATTGACTTTTCTAATAAATGTACACACATCCATTAATTTGTTTACAGTATTTTTAAAATCAAAGTCAACCTATTTCAAGCTAAGTTGACATTTCTCTGGAAACTGGTAGGATTCTCTTACCCCTTTTCAAAGATAAAACATCCCCAATAAAATTAATAACATTATCAATCTATATTAATTATTCTCTTATGCTTTTCAAAAATGTTATAGGAAGAACTGTTGGGTTACCTCATTATTAGGCGTTTCTTTGAATTGCTATTATTTAATGTAAATTTATAGTATAGATTATGGATGAGGTGTGGGTTTGGGGCTGTTTATGGACCCAGTTAGCTAATGCACAATATTAGTTCCATAGCATCCAACTAGCCAGAATGCAGTTTCTGGCCTTTTTAGGTAGGTCTTTGGCTTAAAGGGACAATAATGGGGGCTTTGCTATATGGCCAACCCAAACATATTAAAATGAGTAAGCACAAAAAAACTAGCTAGTAGTTTGATTGGAAGGGGCACCCAAAGTGGTTTTCAAAGAATAGGCACGAGTCATCCGCTTTAGTAAAACATCAAAATAATTTTTTATACTGAATAAAACATGTTTTGGGACTTTAAATTGGCACTTCCTCAGTTCAGATCAACTTGACTCATTCCTGTCCTTGAAAGAACACATTTGGTGCCTCTGCCAATCAAACTACCAACAAGCTTTTTTGCACTGACTTCTCTTACCAATTTGTTCACCCACCTGAGAACCCCACAGAACACCCAGGATGCGAAAGCCCATGGCATAGAAAGTGACAACACTAACCATGTGTGGAAGTGGTTTCCTCCATCTGTGCACTAGGAAGGCAGCATGAACCTCACCTTCCCAGGTGAGCACATCCTCAACAATTGTAAGTAGATTTTTTTTCCTTTTATTGTGGAAGCATTTAAACCTTATCTCTAAATTAATCTACTACGTTAAAAGGGCATATGTCAGTGTTTATTGAAGTAGTTTAGGGATAGCTGACAGTCTGTGTGTAGGGGGAGTTAGTTGCTGCTTCACAGTCCTGTACTGTGCTACATTGTGTTACTGTGGATTGCAGTGTGGTTGGCTACATATGTTTGTGTACTCACCTATGTTGACAGTTAAGATACTCAACAGTCCTATTTAAGACCTGCTTTTGGGAGGTTTATTTTATTATTATTTTTTATTTATTTTAGGGCATTTTTTAACTTCGCAGTCCTCTGACACAGGCAAAGTTGTGCTTTTCTCCAAAGCACCAAATATATTTTCCTCTTTTGCCATAGCTGCATTAAAGTTAATCCCCTTTATTCAAAATGTGAGGCAGGCCTCAAAGCATCTGCACATGGAGGTAGTAGGGGGCAAACAGGTTTTTCAGAAGAATGATAGTAGGGTTGCACCCTCTAGAGATATGGCAGACATTCATCTGAGAGTGACCATAGTATACAGTCAAAAGGAGGCAGTTGAGTGAATGACAAAGACTTCCTCTTCTTCCTGCTCCCAGGTGCAAAGCAGCCAGGTGTCTTTAACTGCTGCTAATGTGCCCACTTCTTTGTTCTCCACCTCTTCTGCTAATTTTGTTAATATCACTGTAGCACTGCAAACTGGCAGTCAGCAAAATAATTTTAGCACATACTTGCTGCAGGAGGCAGATTTTGGTCATGTATGTGAAGGATGAAGAGAGCTTCAGGAGCAGAGAGGGAGAGGACATACCTAACTGGTCTCTAGCAATGAGGAGGGAATGGGTGATGAGGTGGTAGACCATACATGGGTGGCACCAAATGGAGTGGAGAAATTGAGGGAAAGGCAGAACACCAGGGAGGAAGAATTTTGTCCAGGTAGCAGAACCTCAAAGATAACAGTTGGCAGAAAAAGACCTGCATTCCTCATCTTCATTACTCAGTGCTTTCCACATCTCCTGCTGCATCCAGCAGAACAATATGTCTGTGGACAATAGTGACAGGTAAAGAAGTTTCACTAGGGGTTTCAGCGATAATGTCACAGATCAACTGCAGAGCTGATCTGTATCTTACTGGTTGCATACGTTTTTTACCTTTTGCTGCTGTAGGTCTGTGGTAGCACAAGCTTGTGCTCTGCTCTTGCTGCACTGACTTGGCAGCTACGTGTGTCGCCGGCTTCACCTGATGGTTAATATACCTTCCTTCTTGCTACTATTTAAATTCCACTCATACGGGGGCGCATGCGCGGCGAGATGCTGGGTGGACGCGAGTGACTTCAGCTCCGCCAGACACGGTGAAAGCAAGCAAGGTCCCCAGGGCCACACTACTCAAAAATCGGGCGAAACACCCATAACCCCTGTGGGAACATCTTGTGTATGCCTGGGGGGAAAAACCGGTGCTCTAGCCGCCAGCAACACATTCTTACAAACTTTCTTTTGGACAGCAGAGATAGACAGCGCCAAATTTCTCAAAATGGTGCCGGTCTCGGACCCAACGCGGAAACTGGGAAAGCCACGCTGAACTTCAGCTCTTCCCAGGATCGCAGTGAGTACATGTCTCCTCTGTCTAAAGTGGACCTGGATACCAGTCTGACTAACATATTTGAAAAACTGGTGGAGAAGATTGAGCATGAGGTGCACAAATCCACCATAGCCCTTTCACAAGAAATCGCATGTATTGGCAGTCACACTGATGTGCTAGAAACAAAACATGATGAACTCTCCTTGGCACATAATGACCTGCGGAAAGATTATGAGACCTTGGCCGACAGTTTTGCATTTATGCAGGCCCAAGTCGAAGATCTCGACAATAGAAACTGCCGCCATAATATCAGAGTGTGCGGTATACCTGAGACGGTCACTGAATTAATGCCAGCCATTGTAAAGATTTTCCACAACCTCCTCCCTAACAAACCCTTGTTAGCTTTCACTTGTGATAGGATTCACAGGGCACTGCGCCCCAAGCCAACACCAGATAAACCCCCCCCAGGGACGTTATCATGTGTATGAAAGACTTTCTGGTTAAAGAAGACATAATGAGAGCCTCAAGAAACATGCACAGCATAGATCTTGATGGCAAAAGATTACAGATTTTCCCTGACATCTCTCCAGCCACCTTGGACAGGAGACGTAGGATGAAAGATGTAACCAGCATTCTTCAAAATGCAAGAATAAAATATAGATGGGGCTTCCTCTTTAAGCTTACAGTCCCTCACAATGGCTCTACCTACACAGTTTATAATGTGATTGAAGGCAAAGAATTGCTGGTTAAACTGGGCTTACTGAATCCTGAACCTCCCAATCGTCTCCCTATCACACCTAGACCCTCACCGATATGGTCCACGCCATCCACTCGTCGCAACAGCAGCAATCAGAGGCGCCTAAGACAAGCATTTCAAGATCTTGTACCCTGACTGTCCAATTGACCATCATCTCTCCTCTTGTTCTTATATATTCTGGGGAGATGTCCTACCATTCCAGCACTTATCCCCAATTTTTCCAAGTTGCACTAAAGTGAAGGAGAATACCTAAAAAAAAAAAAAACTTTTTTTTTTCTCTCTGGACTGTCCATTTAAGTCTTAGGTATCGAACACATCAGGCGTTTTTGCACAAAATAATACTTGCTGCTATTAGAATCTGTCTCTCTTTTTTTTTTTTTTATTGAGGCTCCCTCTCACACCAGTTACTCCCCTGCAAGTGACATCTGGTAACGAGCTTTACCAAACCCATCTACAGATCTACCTTTTCATTGTTTCTCTATAATGTCCCCTCTGGGGCAATTACCCCCTCCGACAGTCCACACTGCCTGCAGGTGGACTGTGGGATTGGGGCTGATACACAACAATCAGATGACTGGAGCACCGGGTATGGAATGTTATGAAAAACTGATGCTGCCTATTATCCTGTTCCTTTACATATTAGGACTTCATAGTTATTTTGACTAGATTTGATATTGGGCTACTCCAGAATTAATGTTGTGATCTTGATAGATATAATATATGGTTTGTAGATCGCATATCTACCCCCAGGAATACCATTGCACACCAGCTTTAGAATGAAGGGAAAGGAGGGGGGGGGGAGGGGGAACGGGAGGGAAGAAAGGCATTTTTTTTTCTTTTGTTTTCCCCCTTTTGTTCCCCTTTTTACCTTTTTTACCTGTTAAATCCATCGTCGCTGGATTGACCCCCATCCTGTAGATGTGGCTGGCTGAACTCCCAGACATTGTTTGGGTACTGCACTTGGCCGTATGTATAGGAATAGGACCCTTTAGTCCTATGGTTGAACATATTTTTTCATTTAACAGGATTTTTCTTGTCCCAATGACAATTTTTTATACACTCTATTTGTATCTCAATGTTGCCTTTTTGGTTAAAGTTATACTTTTGATAAAACATGGAAGTCAATACACCTCATTACAGCTATGCAATTTTCTCAGTGGTTTTGCTATGATAGCTTACTATAAGATGTCAAACATTTATGATATACTAATCTTTTTGCCATTGCATGTGATTCAATCTCTCACACTCCTGTGGTTAGACGAGGAAAACACATCATGCATCGCCATGTACATACTGCATCGTGATAACTTTCTTCCCACGGACCCAGGTCAGTCAGATAGGATATCCCTCTTCGTAGGGCATGGCTCCAATGGGTCTTAAGGTAATCTCGCACAATGTGCAGGGCTTTAACTCCCCTCACAAAAGAAAAAAAAGCTTTTTTAAAATTTTACAAAAGAATCGGTGCAGATATCATATTGATGCAGGAGACTCACTTTTCCTCCTCTGGCCACCCTAATTACTTTAATAGAATGTACAATCAATCTTATTATACTACTTTTGACAACAAGTCTTGCGGTGTTGCGGTATTTGTTTGCAATTCTATTATATTAGATATTCAGAACATCTACAGAGACAATGATAGTCGTTTCATTCTTATTAAATGCATTATTAACAGACGTGAAGTTACAATAGCGTCAGTATACGCCCCTAATGATTCACAATCATTGTTTTTCACTAAATTCTTTGATGCACTAAACAGATTTAACTCACCTCATGTAATCCTAGGTGGCGATTTTAACTTAAACGCACACCCTGCTCTAGATAGAAGTAAGGTAGTACCATCCGCCAAGGCCTTCCCTAAAGACCTTAATCGCTCTCTCAACAAACTTCAACTTATTGACACCTGGAGGGCACATAATGTAGGCATAAAAGCCTACACACACTACTCATATCCACATGATGTTTACACCAGACTGGACTACATATTTTGTACCCCTATACTGGTGGCAAACTCTACGAAAGCCAATATTTATCCCTGCCCTTGGTCAGATCATGAAATCACTTCTTTTGAGACATCTCATATAGGTCTTACTCCCTCCCTATTTAACTGGCGTCTAAATGATTCATTACTTACTGACCCAGTTATCTTTCAATCTCTACACATATTGAAAACTATTTTAAAGAAAATGTAAATGATGATACTTCCCCTTCAACTCTATGGGTTGCCCACAAAGCTGTTCTTAGAGGACACTATATCAGCCTGGCTGCTAAAAGAAACAAAAAAAAGACTTGCAAACATAAATAGACTGACAAAGGACCTAAACCACCTACACAATAAAATAAAACAAAACCCCACCCAAGAGATTACTCTCCAAATCCAAGAAAAGCGCCAAGCCCTGGACCTTATTCTATCAGCAAACATGGAAAAATCTCTTGGATTCTCAAAAGCAAAATTCCTACTTCATGGTAACTCCCCCTCAGCTATGTTTGCCAAAAAGTTAAACCAAGATCATAAACCCCCTCACTCCTATAAAATTATAAATCAAACCGGCAACCTTGTCACACATCCAGCGGAGGTCCTGAGTATATTCTCTGCTTTCTATAAGGATCTCCTCTCCGGACCCCAATCCCAACCGAAACAAACCTCTAAAAACTGGTTGAATGAAACTCTATTACCTTCCCTCGATACCCATCAATAGGGATGAGCCGAACACCCCCGGGTTCGGTTCGAACCAGAACCTTTGAACGGACCGAAAGTTCGCGCGAATTTTCGAACCCTATACGTTATAATGGACGCGAACGTTCGAAATCAAAAGTGCTAATTACAACGGCCAATATGCATGTTAATGTCATAAAACAGGTTTGGGGACCCGGGTCCTGCCCCAGGGGACATATATCAATGCAAAAAGAACTTTTAAAAACTAACGTTTTTTCGGGAGCAGTCATTTTAATGATGCATAAAGTGAAAAAAAAAAAGTGACATTTTCCTTTAAATATGGTACCTGGGGGGTGTCCAAAGTATGCCTGTGAAGTGGCATGTGTTTCCCGTGTTTAGAACTGTCCTTGCACAAAATGACATTTGTAAAGGAAAAAAAGAAGCCATTTAAAACCACTTGCGGCTTTAGGTTTGATCTTAAGTAGAATCTGAACAGGTACATTATGAAGTGTAGCTCCATCCCAAAAAAAATCTATTTTTAAGCTTTTTGGAGAACATGGGAGGGGTTATCACCCCTGTAACATTTGCTGTCTTTGCACATCTGTTCAGAACATTTCACCTCACTTTCCGTCCCAATGACAAATGTTTTTGGAAAAGTGGGGTTTTAATTGAAACAAGGATTGGTGATAAAGTATCAGTAGAGAGGAGATACCTTTTTCCCAAATTAAATCTAACAGGATAGAATTTCCCTTCCTAGGGGTAGATTTCCTCTCACTTCCTGTTTTCTCTTTCCATTTGCAAGTAGGAGTCGTTTGTAAGTTGGATGTTTGAAAGTAGGGGCCTGGCGTATATACTCTGCAGAAATTTGCCCTATTAGATGTTGGTGTAGCCACAAGACTGGTGGGCACAGGAATGGGCCCTGCTGTGAGTTAATAGATCAAGATTTGTAATTGCATGCACCTGTTGAACAGGGCAGAAAAATTGGGGGTGGTGGTGGTGGTGGTGGTGGACGGCATTGCCACAAGACTGTAAGCCCTCACAGTTACTCATTGGCTTTAAAGTGCATCTGTGTCTTTAAGATACTCGGTGGCAGTGCATTGAGTACATGCCCTGCATCATTTGTGGAACATCAGAAAATCATGAAAGATACCAAGTGCTTCACTAAAATCTGTGTTCCATATTTGTGGAACAGTGAAGATAGAAACCAGCACGATTCCACACTGACTGGTTACCTCAGACAGCTTACTACCAATACATGTAAACTTTATATTTATTAGATATTTAATAGTTTTTAATATTGACTTTTCTAATAAATGTACACACATCCATTAATTTGTTTACAGTATTTTTAAAATCGAAGTCAACCTATTTCAGACATTTCTCTGGAAACTAGTAGGATTCTCTTACCCCTTTTCAAAGATAAAAGATCCCCAATAAAATTAATAACATTATCAATCTATATTAATTATTCTCTTATTCTTTTCTAAAATGTTATAGGAAGAACTGTTGGGTTACCTCATTATTAGGTGTTTCTTAGAATTGCTATTATTTAATGTAAATTTATAGTATAAATTATGGATGAGGTGTGGGTTTGGGGCTGTTCATGGACCCAGTTAGCTAATGCACAATATTAGTTCCATAGCATCCAACTAGCCAGAATGCAGTTTCTGGCCTTTGTAGGTAGGTCTTTGGCTTAGAAGGGACAATAATGGGGGCTTTGCTATATGGCCAAACCAATCATATTAAAATGAGTAAGCACAAAAAAGCTAGTTAGTAGTTTGATTGGCAGGGGCACCCAAAGTGGTTTTCAAAGAATAGGCACGAGTCACCCGCTTTAGTAAAACATCAAAATCATTTTTTATACTGAATAAAACATGTTTTGGGACTTTAAATTAGCACTTCCTCAGTTCAGCTCAACTTGACTCATTCCTGTCCTTGAAAAAACACATTTGGTGCCTCTGCCAATCAAACTACCAACAAGCTTTTTTGCACTGACTTCTCTTACCAATTTGTTCACCCACCTGAGAACCCCACAGAACACCCAGGATGCGAAAGCCCATGGCATAGAAAGTGACAACACTAACCATGTGTGGAAGTGGTTTTCTCCATCTGTGCACTAGGAAGGCAGCATGAACCTCACCTTCCCAGGTGAGCACATCCTCAACAATTGTAAGTAGATTTTTTTTCCTTTTATTGTGGAAGCATTTAAACCTTATCTCTAAATTAATCTACTACGTTAAAAGGGCATATGTCAGTGTTTATTGAAGTAGTTTAGGGATAGCTGACAGTCTGTGTGTAGGGGGAGTTAGTTGCTGCTTCACAGTCCTGTACTGTGCTACATTGTGCTACTGTGGATTGCAGTGTGGTTGGCTACATATGTTTGTGTACTCACCTATGTTGACAGTTAAGATACTCAACAGTCCTATTTAAGACCTGCTTTTGGGAGGTTTATTTTATTATTTTTTTTTATTTATTTTAGGGCATTTTTTAACTTCGCAGTCCTCTGACACAGGCAAAATTGTGCTTTTCTCCAAAGCACCAAATATATTTTCATCTTTTGCCATAGCTGCATTGAAGTTAATCCCCTTTATTCAAAATGTGAGGCAGGCCTCAAAGCATCTGCACATGGAGGTAGTAGGGGGTAAACAGGTTTTTCAGAAGAATGATAGTAGGGTTGCACCCTCTAGAGATAGGGCAGACATTCATCTGAGAGTGACCATAGTATACACTCAAAAGGAGGCAGTTGAGTGAATGACAAAGACTTCCTCTTCTTCCTGCTCCCAGGTGCAAAGCAGCCAGGTGTCTTTAACTGCTGCTAATGTGCCCACTTCTTTGTTCTCCACCTCTTCTGCTAATTCTGTTAATATCACTGTAGCACTGCAAACTGGCAGTCAGCAAAATTATTTTAGCACATACTTGCTGCAGGAGGCAGATTTTGGTCATGTATGTGAAGGATGAAGAGAGCTTCAGGAGCAGAGAGGGAGAGGACATACCTAACTGGTCTCTAGCAATGAGGAGGGAATGGGTGATGAGGTGGTAGACCATACATAGGTGGCACCAAATGGAGTGGAGAAATTGAGGGAAAGGCAGAACACCAGGGAGGAAGAATTTTGTCCAGGTAGCAGAACCTCAAAGATAACAGTTGGCAGAAAAAGACCTGCATTCCTCATCTTCATTCCTCAGTGCTTTCCACATCTCCTGCTGCATCCAGCAGAACAATATGTCTGTGGACAATAGTGACAGGTAAAGAAGTTTCACTAGGGGTTTCAGCGATAATGTCACAGATCAACTGCAGAGCTGATCTGTGTCTTACTGGTTGCATACGTTTTTTACCTTTTGCTGCTGTAGGTCTGTGATAGCAAAAGCTTGTGCTCTGCTCTAGCTGCACTGACTTGGCAGCTAAGTGTGTCGCCGGCTTCACCTGATGGTTAATATACCTTCCTTCTTGCTACTATTTAAATTACACTCATACGGGGGCGCATGCGCGGCGCGAGGCTGGGTGGACGCGAGTGACTGCAGCTCCGCCAGACCCGGTGAAAGCAGGCAAGGTCCCCAGGGCCACACTACTCAAAAATCGGCCGAAACACCCATAACCCCTGTGGGAACATCTTGTGTATGCCTGGGGGGAAAAAACGGCGCTCTAGCCGCCAGCAACACATTCTTACAAACTTTCTTTTGGACAGCAGAGACAGACAGCGCAGAATTTCTCAAAATGGCGCCGGTCTCAGACCCAACGCGGAAACTGGGAAAGCCACGCTGAACTTCAGCTCTTCTCAGGATCGCAGTGAGTACATGTCTCCTCTGTCTAAAGCGGACCTGGATACCAGTCTGACTAACATATTTGAAAAACTGGTGGAGAAGATTGAGCATGAGGTGCACAAATCCACCATAGCCCTTTCACAAGAAATTGCATGTATTGGCAGTCGCACTGATGTGCTAGAAACAAAACATGATGAACTCTCCTTGGCACATAATGACCTGTGGAAAGATTATGAGACCTTGGCCGACAGTTTTGCATTTATGCAGGCCCAAGTCGAAGATCTCGACAATAGAAACCGCCGCCATAATATCAGAGTGCGCGGTATACCTGAGACGGTCACTGAATTAATGCCAGCCATTGAAAAGATTTTCCACAACCTCCTCCCTGACAAACCCTTGTTAGCTTTCACTTGTGATAGGATTCACAGGGCACTGCGCCCCTAGCCAACACCAGATAAACCCCCCCAGGGACGTTATCATGTGTATGAAAGACTTTCTGGTTAAAGAAGACATAATGAGAGCCTCAAGAAACATGCACAGCATAGATCTTGATGGCAAAAGATTACAGATTTTCCCTGACATCTCTCCAGCCACCTTGGACAGGAGACGTAGGATGAAAGATGTAACCAGCATTCTTCAAAATGCAAGAATCAAATATAGATGGGGCTTCCTCTTTAAGCTTACAGTCCCTCACAATGGCTCTACCTACACAGTTTACAATGTGATTGAAGGCAAAGAATTGCTGGTTAAACTGGGCTTACTGGATCCTGAACCTCCCAATTGTCTCCCAATCACACCTAGACCCTCACCGATATGGTCCACGCCATCCACTCGTCGCAAACAGCAGCAATCAGAGGCGCCTAAGACAAGCATTTCAAGATCTTGTACCCTGACTGTCCAATTGACCATCATGTCTCCTCTTGTTCTTATATATTCTGGGAAGATGTCCTACCATTCCAGCACTTATCCCCAATTTTTCCAAGTTGCACTAAAGTGAAGGAGAATACCTAAAAAAAAAAACTTTTTTTTTTTTCTCTCTGGACTGCCCATTTCCTAGGTCCTAGGTATCGAACACATCAGGCGTTTTTGCAGGCGTTTTTGCACAAAATAATACTTGCTGCTATTAGAATCTGTCTCTCTTTTTTTTTTTTTTTTTTTATTGAGGCTCCCTCTCACACCGATTACTCCCCTGCAAGAGACATCTGATAACGAGCTTTACCAAACCCATCTACAGATCTACCTTTTCATTGTTTCTCTATAATGTCCCCTCTGGGGCAATTACCCCCTCCGACAGTCCACACTGCCTGCAGGTGGACTGAGGGATTGGGGCTGATACACAACAATCAGATGACTGGAGCACCGGGTATGGAATGTTATGAAAAACTGATGCTGCCTATTATCCTGTTCCTTTACATATTAGGACTTCATAGTTATTTTGACTAGATTTGATATTGGGCTACTCCAGAATAAGGATGAGCCCGGTGTTCGATTCGAACCCATGTTCGAATCGAGCACCTGGTGTTCGCTCGCTCGGCGAGCCCAGAACTATTGGGGCCGCTCGCATCAAATTCGTGTGATGCGAGCGGCCCCGCAATGCATTGCGGCCCGCGCAGTGCAATGCTGGCTGATGATTGGCCAAGCATGCACTGTGACCCCGCATGCTTGGCCAATCACAGCGCCGGCAGCGAGGAGAGCCATAATTGGCTACAGGCAGGATGCCTGTAGCCAATTATAGCTCAGGGGCTTTAGTACACGCCCCACGGTATAAGAGGCCACCGCGCCGGCGGCCTCGCATATTATGTTTCAGACAGTGTCAGCGTGTCAGTGTGCTGCTGACTGCTGACAACATTATGTGCTTTATTTCCACGGATATGTGTGTGCATGCTGTTAGAACAGCATTGCAGTATCACATCTGGGGGGTGTCTATAGGTGGCCTGTGAAGGGGGCAGGTTTCCTGTGCTTAGAACTTTCCCTGCAAAAAGTGTCATTTTTGCAGGAAAAAAGCTATTTAAAATCACTCGCGGCTAATGAATTGATGGCTCCTGTAACACAGAGAACTGTCATTCATTAATAAAAAACAAAAAAAAAGCGTAGGGGTCCCCCAAATTCAATAACCAGGCCCTTCAGGTCTGGGATGGATATTAAGGGGAACCCCAGCCAAAAAAAAATGGCGTAGGGTCCCCCTCAAAATCCATACCAGACCCTTATCCCAGCACGCAACCTGGCAGGCCGCAGGAAAAGAGGGGGGGACGAGAGCGGCCCCCCTCTCGCCTGAACCGTACCAGGCCACATGCCCTCAACATTGGGAGGATGCTTTGGGGGTCTACGACCCCTAAAGCACCTTGTCCCCATGTTGATGAGGACAAGGGCCTCTTCCCCACAACCGTGCCCGGTGGTTGTGGGGGTCTGCGGGCGGAGGGGTTATCGGAATCTGGAAGCCCCCTTTAACAAGGGGACCCCCAGATCCCGCCCCCCCCCCTGTGTGAAATGGTAAGGGGGTACAAAAGTACCCCTACCATTTCACCAAAAAAAGTGGCAAAAATGGTAAAAATGACAGGAGACAGTCTTTGACAATTCCTTTATTAAAATCTTCTTTCTTCTTTCTTCATCCTTCGGTTTCTTCATCTTCTCCTTCCTTCATCTTCTTCCATCTTCTTCTTCCATTTTCTTCTTCCTCCGATCCGCTTCTTCTTGCGCTGGTCTTCTCGTCCTTCTCGTCCGGCATCTTCTTCCGTCGGCGTCGGCGTCGGAGTCGGTGTCTCTGTCTCTTCTTGGGCCGCTCCGCGCAATGGGAGGCTCCCGCTGTGTGAGGCTCCGCTCCGTCTGACAGGTCTTTTATAATGGAGGGCACCTGGTGACCCCGCCCCCTCTGACGCACAGGGACGTCATGGGGAATTCCATGATGGCTTTCCCCATGACGTCAGAGGGGGGGGCGGGGTCACCAGGTGCCCTCCGTTTTAAAAGACCTGTCAGATGGAGCGGAGCCTCACACAGCGGGAGCCTCCCATTGCGCGGAGCGGCCCAAGAAGACACCGACACCGACGCCGACGGAAGAAGATGCCGGACGAGAAGGACGAGAAGACCAGCGCAAGAAGAAGCGGATCGGAGGAAGAAGAAAATGGAAGAAGAAGATGGAAGAAGATGAAGGAAGGAGAAGATGAAGAATCCGAAGGATGAAGAAAGAAGAAAGAAGATTTTAATAAAGGAATTGTCAAAGACTGTCTCCTGTCATTTTTACCATTTTTGCCACTTTTTTGGTGAAATGGTAGGAGTACCCTTACCATTTCACACAGGGGGGGGGGGCCGGGATCTGGGGGTCCCCTTGTTAAAGGGGGCTTCCAGATTCCGATAAGCCCCCCGCCCGCAGACCCCCACAACCACCGGGCACGGTTGTGGGGAAGAGGCCCTTGTCCTCATCAACATGGGGACAAGGTGCTTTAGGGGTCTTAGACCCCCAAAGCATCCTCCCAATGTTGAGGGCATGTGGCCTGGTACGGTTCAGGCGAGAGGGGGGGGCGCTCTCGTCCCCCCCTCTTTTCCTGCGGCCTTCCAGGTTGCGTGCTCGGATAAGGGTCTGGTATGGATTTTGAGGGGGACCCCACGCCATTTTTTTTGGCTAGGGTTCCCCTTAAAATCCATACCAGACCTCAAGGGTCTGGTATGGATTTTGAGGGGGACCCTACGCCATTTTTTTTTTTTTTTTTGGCTGGGGTTTCCCTTAATATCCATCCCAGACCTGAAGGGCCTGGTTATTGAATTTGGGGGGACCCCTACGCTTTTTTTTTTTTTATTTTTTATCAATGACTTTTTTTTATGAATGAGTTTCAATGAATCACTGTTCTCTGTGTTACGGGAGCCGTGAATTAACATTAGCCGCGAGTGATTTTAAATAGCTTTTTTACTTTCAAAAATGACACTTTGCGCAGAGACAGTTCTAAACACAGGAAACATGCGCCCCTTTACAGGCATACTATAGACACCCCCCAGGTACGAAATTTAAAGGAATATTACACTTTTATTGTTTCAATTTAAGCATTATTAAAATCACTGCTTCTGAACAAAACGGACGTTTTTAAAAAAATTTTTTGCATTGATACATGTCCCCTGGGGCAGGACCCAGGTCCCCAAACACTTTTTATGACATTAACATGCATATTAGCCTTTAAAATGAGCACTTTTAATTTCGAAGGTTCGCATCCATTATAACTAATAGGGTTCTAAAGCTCGCACGGACTTTAGGTCCGTTCGCGGGTTCTGGTGCGAGCCGAACGGGGGGGTGTTCGGCTCATCCCTACTCCAGAATTAATGTTGTGATCTTGATAGATATAATATATGGTTTGTAGATCGCATATCTACCCCCAGGAATACCATTGCACACCAGCTTTAGAATGAAGGGGAAGAGGGGGGGGGGGGAAGAGGGGGGGAGGGAGGGAAAAAATATTTTTTTTTTCTTTTGTTTTCCCCCTTTTGTTCCCCTTTTTTACCTGTTAAATCCATCGTCGCTGGATTGACCCCCATCCTGTATATGTGGCTGGCTGCACTCCCAGACATTGTTTGGGTACTGCACTTGGCCGTATGTATAGGAATAGGACCCTTTAGTCCTATGGTTGAACATATTTTACACACTATTTGTATCTCAATGTTGCCTTTTGGGTTAAAGTTATACTTTTGATAAAACATGGAAGTCAATACACCTCATTACAGCTATGCAATTTTCTCAGTGGTTTTGCTATAATAGCTTACTATAAGATGTCAAACATTTATGATATACTAATCTTGCCATTGCATGTGATTCAATCTCTCACACTCCTGTGGTTAGACGAGGAAAAAACATCATGCATCGCCATGTACATACTGCATCGTGATAACTTTCTTCCCACGGACCCAGGTCAGTCAGATAGGATATCCCTCTTCGTAGGGCATGGCTCCAATGGGTCTTAAGGTAATCTCGCACAATGTGCAGGGCTTTAACTCCCCTCACAAAAGAAAAAAAGCTTTTTTTAAATTTTACAAACGAATCGGTGCAGATATCATATTGATGCAGGAGACTCACTTTTCCTCCTCTGGCCACCCTAATTACTTTAATAGAATGTACAATCAATCTTATTATACTACTTTTGACAACAAGTCTCGCAGTGTTGCGGTATTTGTTCGCAATTCTATTATATTAGATATTCAGAACATCTACAGAGACAATGATAGTCGTTTCATTCTTATTAAATGTATTATTAACAGACGTGAAGTTACAATAGCATCAGTATACGCCCCTAATGATTCACAATCATTGTTTTTCACTAAATTCTTTGATGCACTAAACAGATTTAACTCACCTCATATAATCCTAGGTGGCGATTTTAACTTAACCGCACACCCTGCTCTAGATAGAAGTAAGGTAGTACCATCCGCCAAGGCCTTCCCTAAAAACCTTAATCGCTCTCTCAACAAACTTCAACTTATTGACACCTGGAGGGCACATAATGTAGGCATAAAAGCCTACACACACTACTCATATCCACATGATGTTTACACCAGACTGGACTACATATTTTGTACCCCTTAAACTGGTGGCAAACTCTACGA
This sequence comes from Lithobates sylvaticus, assembly GCA_028564925.1. Taxonomy (NCBI): domain Eukaryota; kingdom Metazoa; phylum Chordata; class Amphibia; order Anura; family Ranidae; genus Lithobates; species Lithobates sylvaticus. Next base: position 89,587,890 of record CM053034.1, read on the forward strand.
AAGCCAATATTTATCCCTTCCCTTGGTCAGATCACGAAATCACTTCTTTTGAGACATCTCATATAGGTCTTACTCCCTCCCTATTTAATTGGCGTCTAAATGATTCATTACTTACTGACCCAGTTATCTTTCAGTCAATCTCTACACATATTGAAAACTATTTTAAAGAAAATGTAAATGATGATACTTCCCCTTCAACTCTATGGGTTGCCCACAAAGCTGTTCTTAGAGGACACTATATCAGCCTGGCTGCTAAAAGAAACAAAAAAAAGACTTGCAGACATAAATAGACTGACAAAGGACCTAAACCACCTACACAATAAAATACAACAAAACCCCACCCAAGAGATTACTCTCCAAATCCCAGAAAAGCACCAAGCCCTGGACCTTATTCTATCAGCAAACATGGAAAAATCTCTTAGATTCTCAAAAGCAAAATTCCTACTTCATGGTAACTCCCCCTCAGCTATGTTTGCCAAAAAGTTAAACCAAGATCATAAACCCCCTCACTCCTATAAAATTAGAAATCAAACCGGTAACCTTGTCACACATCCAGCGGAGGTTCTGAGTATATTCTCTGCTTTCTATAAGGATCTCCTCTCCGGACCCCAATCCCAACCGAAACAAACCTCTAAAAACTGGTTGAATGAAACTCTATTACCTTCCCTCGATACCCATCAAGCCAAAGCTCTTAATGCCCCCTGCACAGACTCTGAGATACTTACAATCATTAAATCTCTTAAATCCTCCACAGCCCCAGGTCCTGATGGTTTCTCATCAGCATATTACAAAAAATATGCCCCTCTTCTTATCCCACATTTAGCTAAACTTTTTAACTATGTCCTCACGGGTAATCATTTCCCTGAAGAAATGCTACTAGCTAACTTATCTTTAATCCCAAAACCAGATAAGGACCACAGAATTTTCGCCCAATTTCAGTGCTCAACAATGACCTACAAATTTTTGGGAGGTTACTTGCTGATAGATTGGCCCCAGTTATTACCAATTTAATCCATATTGACCAAACAGGCTTCATCCCAGGTCGTCAGATCGTGGATAATATTAGACTAGTTACTAATATTGTACAAGATGCTAATTTGCACTCTCGGAAACGGTGCCTTTTGAGTTTAGATATTCATAAGTCATTCAATAGTGTTACTTTGGCCTACCTCAATCATTTTTTACCAAAATACGGTATCTCGGGCAATTTCTTAAATGGATTTAATGCACTATATCACTCGCCACAGACCAGAATTAGAATCCCGGGACATATTTCCTCTCAGCTAGACTAATGCAAATCTCCCAGTGGTTCTCTCCATCGCAAAGTACCCCTGGAAGAGATTTGAAACTCATTCTATTGCTCCATTGAATCTTCAAGGTATCCTTTGGAGCAAACTAAATCTCTACAACAAACTCATTAAGCTCAATACCTTAGTTGCGCACTACTACCAACTTTGGCTCAAGATATGTGGCCCATTTAGATTGTCTCCTGACTTTTCCATCCTCATCTCTTTCCTAGGAGACCCCAGATTTGTTCTAGCACACAATGACATAGCTCAGTTCTCCCATTGGATTAATAAGGGTTTGACCTCCTTAAATTCTTTACTGACAGATGGGGATTTCACCTCATTTATATTACTACAGGCAAGATGGGACATTCCCTCTTCAGAATCACAAAATTACAATCATATCAAACAGTTTTTTACTGACCATTTCCCACCCTCTCCATATCCACATGCCACTGTATTTGAGTAGATATGTATTTCTTCCGCAGGTGACAGAGGCCTTATATCAAAAATGTACAATTATCTTAATGGGCTAAATGTACCAGACAGGTCTGGACCTATGCTCCACTGGGAATCCGATCTTGATTGCTTTTTCTCAGCAGAAGACTGGCTTGATATGTCAGACAACCTCCGCAAAAGTAATAAGGCTATAGCATTTAGGGAAACCCCCACAAAAGTATTCTCGAGGTGGTATTTAACCCCCTCGAAACTCACATTTTTCCCCTCAATTTCCCCCAACTGTTTCAGGGGATGTCAAACACCAGGTACTATCCTCCACATATTCTGGAGCTGTCAACCCCTCAAGAATATTTGGATTAAAGCAATAGACAGAATTAAAAGTTCTTCCAAACATTAAATTGTACCCACTCCCCAAAACTGCCTTCTATATGCAAATATACCCAACATCCCTCCTCCATGTATGAGACTCTTTCATTCCTTATGCAGTTCCATCCAATGGATGATCGCCTTTAATTGGAAGTCTGATAGCCTTCCATGGTCTCAAGTACTATCCAGAATGGAGAATGTTAGATTATCGGAAAGAATCTTCCATACTTTACATGACTCAATGCATATTTATGACAAAAAATGGTCATACTGGAATCTACCTTAAACCTATACATAGTATAGCGCCTTCTAATTTTTATGTTTATCTTTACTCATCAATCAAGCATGTTTTGTCAATAAAAGAATATGTAATATCACCATTGTAATATACAATGTCCAAGTCTCCCTATCCCTGTGATGCCTCAAGATTCTCACATGCTATGTACCTTATTTTCATTCCACTGTAAAATCATTGTTATTTTTTTTATGTTAATTTATTTGTTCTCAGGCTGTACCTGTTTGTATACAATTGAACTTCCAAATAAATAATTCCAATAAAAAAAAATTCCACTCATACCAGTTTCTGGTTGCTTGAGCAACACTTATTCCTGAGCCCCTTCCATGCAATCATTCCTAACAATGACTTCTCATGGACTGATCTCTTGTGTACCAACTCGGCTAGTTCTCCTGATTACATTTGTACGCTGCCTGCCCTGACCTTGGCTGGTTATCCGGCTCTCCTTTTGCTCCATCCATCCACCAGTGCCTACACTGTCTCTTCGGGTACTCTTCTCGTGAGCAGGGTTAATATGGAGGTTGTGATCTGGGGTCAGCATGCAGCTAAGTCCAAACTCCAATGAGGGGGTCCCTGGCTGACTCTTAGATTCTATGCCCTGGGGGATCCAGTGTCACCTGCTCTTCTGTGGGCTCACACCAGTAGCACCGCAACAGTTTGCTCAAGCCATGAGCTCCTCGGAGAGTTCATTATCGGCCAAAGACCAAATGCAACACCTAGCTCAGTGACCTAACTCCCAGCAGGCAAATCAAGCGCAAATAATGGTGTTTCTACAGGATCTTACCTTCTGCCTGGATCGTCTGCAAACCGATGTAACCTCGACTTCTTCAGCCCCTGCTTCTGCCTCATCAGCCCCCGTGTTACCTGCAACACCTGGCAATCCCTGTCTCTGCCACCACCACCTTGTTTTTCTGGTGACCCTAAGGCTTGTTGTGGCTTCATTAATCAGTGTTCCATCAACTTTGAATTGTCCAGCCACCATTTTCCAACAGATCGCACCAAAGTGGCTTATATCATCTCCCTCCTTTCTGGTGATGCCCTAGCTTGGGCCTCCCCACTCTGGGAACGGCACGATCCTATCACCTCCAGCCTCCAGGTGTTTTTGTATCCATTCTGGAAAACTTTTGCCCGGCAGAGCGTCTTCTGCTGCTGTGTCCTTCCTTCGTCTTCGTCAGCAAGGAATGGCAGTTGGCCAATATGCAGGTAAATTCTGTAAATTACAGAGGAACTACAGAGCTCAGAAGAACATGGATGGCAAACTTGGTGAAGGTAGGAGATCCGCAACAAGGACAGGGACAAAAAAAATTTGTCTGGAGTTCTGCTTTAACGCCATCATCGTGAAGAACTGATACCCCCTCCCTTTCATTTTGGAACTTTTTAAAAGACTGCAGGGTTCTCATGTTTTCACAAAATTGGATCTTAGAGGGGCCTACAATTTAATAAGAATCCATGAAGGAGACAAGTGAAAGACCGCCTTTAACACCAGGGGCGGCCATTATGAATATCTTGTGATGCCCTTTGGCCTATGTAATGCCCCAGCTGTCTTCCAAAACTTGGTTAATGAGATCTTCCGTGAGCTTTTGTATGTTTGTGTTATGTATATTCTTATTTTCTCTACAGACTTGCACCCCATCATCTCCATGTGAAAGCTGTGCTGCAGTGACTGCGGGACAATTGTCTCTATGCCAAGTTGGAGAAGTGCCTATTTGAACAAACACAAGTTCCATTCCTGGGATACATAATCACATATCAGTGTCTCCTCTTTGGGCCATCTCTGAGTGGCCCAGCCCTCTGATCTTAAAGCTAGGGATGAGCCGAACACCCCTGGTTCGGTTTGCACCAGATCACCACGAACAGGCAAAAAGTTTGAGCGAACATGCAAACCCTATTAACCACTTGCCGATCGGTCAAGCCGATACATGTTGGCAGAAGGGCACGGGTGCACAAAACAACGTGCCCGTACATCACTCTGTCATCGGCCTGCTAGCGACCGCGAGCAAGCTGCCGGTGGTCGGTGGTCCCGTGGACACGATGTCCGCCAGTGGCCCGCGATCATGGCACAGAGAGGCAGAACGGGGAGATGCCTATGTAAACAATGCATTTCCCTGTTCTGCCTAGCAAAATGACAGGGATCTACTGCTCCCAGTGATCGGGAGAAGTGATCCCTGTCATGGCCTAGTGAGCGCATCCCCCTACAGTTAGAACACACTGAGGAAACACGCTTAATCCCTTGATCGCCCCCTAATGTTTAACCTCTTCCCTGCCAGTGACATTTACACAGTAATCAGTGCTTTTTTATAGCACTGATTGATGTATAATTGTCAATGGTCCCAAAATAGTGTCAAAAGTGTCCGATCTGTCCGCTGCAATGTTGCAGTCATGATAAAAATTGCAGATCACCGACATTACTAATAAAATAATAAAAATGCCATAAATGTATCACCTATTTTGTAGACGCAATAACTTTTGTGCAAACCAATCTATATAAGCTTATTGTGATTTTTTTTTACCAAAATATGTAGAAGAATACATATTGGCCTAAACTGAGGAAAAAAAATGTTTTTATATATTTTTGGGGTTTATTTATTATAGAAAAAGTAAAAAATATAGCTTTTTTTCTAAATTTACGCATTTTTCTTGTTTATAGCGCAAAAAATTTAAAACGCAGAGTTGATCAAATACCACCAAAAGAAAGCTCTATTTGTGGGGAAAAAAAGGACATCAATTTTGTTTGGGTACAACATTGCACGCCTGCGCAATTGTCAGTTAAAATGACGCAGTGCCGTATCGCAAAAAAGGGCTTGGTCAGGAAGAGGGTAAAAATAAAACAGGGTGGGGTCCTCCCCAAAATCCACACCAGGCCCTTTGGGTCTGGCATAGATTTTTAAGGGGAACTCCACGCCAAAATGTAAAAAAAAATTGGCGTGGGGTCCCCCCAAAAGTCCCTTATATGAGCAAGCTGCCTGGCAGGCAAGGAAAGGGGGGGACAAGTGAGCGCCCCTCCCTTCCTTAACTATACCAGGCTGCTTGCCTCAACATGGGGAAGGTGCTTTGGGGTCCCTCCCAAAGCACCTTTTCCCCATGTTGATGGGGACAAAGGCCTCTTCCCGACAACCCTGGCCATTGGTTGTCGGAGTCTGTGGGAGGGGGACTTATCGGAATCTGGAAGCCCCCTTTAACAAGGGCACCATAGATCCCCCCCATGTTAATGGGTATCGGTTACATTGTACCCCTACCATTCAACAAAAAATGTCAAAAAGTAAAAACCACAATAGACAGTTTTTGCCAATTTCTTTATTTAATCGTCAATCACGCCGCCCGACGGACCCGAAAAAAAACCTCTGCCTCCATGGGAGGTCTTCAGGCGACTGCTGTCTTTTGACTTTGACAGCTGTTATATAGGCAAGGGCAGGGCCACCCTCTGACACAACCAGATGACCCCACCCCGTCTGATATTACATGAAAAGGGGCGGGGTTCCATTTTTTTCCTTTTCAATTAAAGAAATTGTTAAAAACTGTCTATTGTGTTTTTTTTTTGGTGAATGGGTAGGGGTACAGTGTACCCATTCACATAGGGGAGGGGGGCGGGATCTGGGGGCCCCCTTGTTAAAGTTGTAGTACTGTAAACCTTTCCCATAATGTTTTAACCTCTAAACCTCTGTTGTCAAATTTGGATGTTTGCAACAGGATGCTTTGCGTGTACAAGTCTGTAGCCTATTCTGTTGTTTTCTCACTATTTTGCCGGGTCTTCTCCGCTTTCTTCTCCCTCTGTTCTTCTTTCGATGTTGACTTGATGCTCTCTCCTGCTCTAATGTTAGGTGTGCGTTTTGCCACTACCTGTGCCACGCCCCGTATGATGTAATCGCCCAATCATGCCCCACAGTGATGTCATAAGAGGACGGGGCCTACGGATGACGTCACCCGGTGACCCTGCCCCATGTCAATATAAGTAGTGGTACACCGCGCACCTAATATTAGAGCAGGAGAGAGCGTTGAGTCGGGAGCGGAGAAGACCTGGCAAAAGAGCAAGAAGACAGCGGAGAAGACCCGGCAGAGGCAGAAGACAGTGGACAGAGGAAGAAGAACCAGAGAGGGCTAGAAAACATCAGCAGAGAAGGCCCAGAGATGGGAGAAGAACCGGCAGGGGCAGAAGACATCAGTGGAGGAGGTAGAAGAGCCAGAGAGGAGAGAAGAAATTGGAAGCTACGCCGAAGCTGCCTTAATAAATTACTTTTAAAACCTGTGCACTGAAGTTTTTTTTTACACTTTTTTTTTAGGTGAATTGGTAGGGGTACGATGTACCAGATACTCATTCACATAGGGTGGGGGCCGGGATCTGGGAGCCCCTTGTTAAAGTGGGCTTCCAGATTCCGATAAGTCCCCCGCCCGCAGACCCGGACATCCAACAGCCAGGGTTGTTGGGAAGAGGCCCTTGTCCTCATCAACATGGGGACAAGGTGCCTTGGGGTAGGGGGGCAAGGCCCCCCTGCACCAAAGCACCCACACCCCAATGTTGAGAGCATGAGGCCTGGTACGGTTCAGGGGGGGCTCGCTCATCCCCACCCCTTTCCTGACCTCGGCTGGTATGGATTTTGGGGGGGCCTCATGACATTTTTTCGGCGTGGGGGGCGTTTTTTTTTATTTTGGCGTGGAGTTCCCCCTAAAGATTCATACCAGACTTAAAGTGCCTGCTTTGTTGGGATCAAAGTCGGATCCCCATTCATTATAGTCGGATGGATGTTGGACTTCAAGTTGCAGGGCAAAGTCGGATCCACAGACATATGGCTATCATGTCATACCAATGTGAACCCGGCCTTAGCCCTCGTTCACACTGAATGCGGGTTTGAAATCGTGCAAGTTCGCACAATTTCAAACCTGCATTTCAGTGCAAGTCCAGGGGCGATTTGAAAGACATCTGTGCAGGGTTTATGCACAGATGTCTATTTAAATCGCCCCCGAAGTCGCCAAAAGTAGTGCAGGAACTACTTTTGGAAATGGCTGTGGTGTCACAAAGTCGGCGTCGCACCAATTGGGACAGTGCTGTTGCCAGCAATAGGCTCCAATTTGACATGCGATTTGACCTGTCAAATCGCATGTCAAATCGTGCCGATGTGAACGTGGGCTAAAACCTGGAAGCCGGTTTCTATGCACAGCTGTACCAGATTCTGTTTGTACAACAGCACCAGATTTTGCACTCTACAGCTTTAGTAAATCTCCCCCATAGAGTCCGGCCACTCTACAGTATTTGTGGCTTTTGTCTCTAAAATGATACACTCTAGTTTCTATTTCAGTGTAAAACTTTCATTATCTCCTCCACTTACACTGTGGTCTAAACAAACTATTTACATACTGTCCAGCCAATGTATAAAATTTGAGGCTGTTGTCTCTGAAATAATACATTCTACTGTTTAATTCAACATAAATGCTGCCTTGTTCCATCTCATTTTGCATCAAAAAGCTGGTTACATACTATCCAATCACTGTGTATGTGTGGCTTTTGTCTCTGAAAGTATTAGATACATTTTGGATAAGGCAATTCTACCTGCCCATGAAGCTTGAATATTTTAAAAATCCTATATCGCCTTTCGGGGTTTTGAGATGAGATTGGAGAAGTTGAGAGATATCAATTGGGAGGAAGGGGAGGTTATTGTATTGGTTATTGTCAGTGATATAAGTAACTGAGTTAAAATAAACGGAGTTACATAACTGAGTTACTTTAGAGGGTAACGAGTAATCTAACTGATTACTCTTCCCCTCATGGTAACGCCGTTCCCATTACTTGGGTGGTGTTACCGCAATTACATCTACCGCCACTAGATGGCAGTAGTGTAATTCCGGTGTAGCATGAAAGTCACTATCCCGTGAAAGACGCTACCCCCTGACGCTACTGCGCATGTGCTGGTTTCAGTCAAAAGAAACTGACACACAGGCTGGTTGCGAGGGGACAGCAACAAGCTGTATCACATACACACAGGCTGGATGGGGGCACAGGGGGCACACCATGTATAGCACAGGGAGCCTATCACAGGGGGCACACCATGGATATGATAGAGGAGGGGGGGGTGCACTGACCCCTGTATGATGGAGGGGGAGCACTGACCCCTGTATGATGGAGGGGGGGGACACTGACCCCTGTATGATGGAGGGGTGGCACTGACTCCTGTATGATGGAGGGGGGCAATGACCCCTGTTTGATGGAGGGGGGGCACTGACCCCTGTATGATGATGATGAGGAGGAGGAGGGGGGGAACTAACCCCTATATAATGGAGGGGGGACACTGACCCCTGTGTGATGGAGGGGGGGCACTGAACCCTGTATGATGGAGGGGGGCACTGTGCCCTGTATGATGGAGGGGGGACACTGACCTCTGTATGATATTCACCCTGAGCAGCTCTGCGCTCGGTTTCTTTTGACTGGGGTTTTGAGATGAGATTGGAGAAGTTGAGAGATATCAATTAGGAGGAAGGGGAGGTTATTGTATTGGTTATTGTCAGTGATGTAAGTAACTGAGTTAAAATAAACGGAGTTACTTAACACAGTTACTTTAGAGGGTAACGAGTAATCTAACTGATTACTCTTCCCCTCATGGTAACGCTGTTCCCATTACTTGGGCGGTGTTACCGCAATTACATCTACCGCCACTAGATGGCAGTAGTGTAATTCCGGTGTAGCATGAAAGTCACTATCCCGTAAAAGACGCTACCCCCTGACGCTACTGCGCATGTGCTGGTTTCAGTCAAAAGAAACTGACACACAGGCTGGTTGCGAGGGGACAGCAACAAGCTGTATCACATACACACAGGCTGGATGGGGGCACAGGGGGCACACCATGTATAGCACAGGGAGCCTATCACAGGGGGCACACCATGGATATGATAGAGGAGGGGGGGTGCACTGACCCCTGTATGATGGAGGGGGAGCACTGACCCCTGTATGATGGAGGGGGGGGACACTGACCCCTGTATGATGGAGGGGGGGTGCACTGACCCCTGTTTGATGGAGGGGTGGCACTGACTCCTGTATGATGGAGGGGGGGCACTGACCCCTGTTTGATGGAGGGGGGGCACTGACCCCTGTATGATGGAGGGGGGGCACTGACCCCTGTATGATGATGGATGGGACTTACGATTCGCGCTTCTCAGTTTTCTGACTCAGATCGTTACTGCTCTTCAGTTTGTGCTTGTCGTGCGTATCTGTTTATTAGTGCGTGTAGTCAGTTTGCATTTGTTGGTCATTGCGGCCTATATCTTGATATAGGACGCTTTGATTTTCACTGCTTATTGTCTGCTCGTTTCTGGTATTCATTTCGTTCTTTCAGGCCTTGCTGTTTATCGGTGCTTTCTGTGTGTCCGTTCTGACCAGCCGACCGTTTGTGAGCGATGTTTCCCGTACGTACTCGTCGCCGAGTTCGTGCTGTACGCGGAATTGGTGTCGGGCTTTTAGCTTTGAGCCAAGACCCGTCCATGAACAGAGTGACGAGGAGTATGTGGACCAAGAATCGGTTGCTTCAGCGTGATCAGTTCTCGCACATGCCTATGCTTCGTGAGATCCGGGAGAATAATCCTGATGATTTCAGGAACTTTCTCCGGATGATGGACCCCGTTTTTCACCGTCTTTTGGCTTTGCTGACCCCTTTTATCAGCCGGCAGGATACCTGCATGAGACAAGCCATCACTCCGGAGCAGAGGCTAGTTGCTACGTTGAGGTACTTGGCGACAGGGAGAAGCCTTCAGGATTTGAAGTTCTCCTCAGGTATCTCTCCCCAGGCCCTGGGAATCATTATTCCAGAGACCTGTTCTGCCATCATCCAGGTCCTGCAGGAGGACTATATTAAGGTAACATTTCTCCTTTACTATTCCCTTCTATGTATGCTCTGTTTGCTAATGTCTTCTATTTTTGACCTCCTTCCCTAATTACCATGATTGCAATATGCTCTAATATGCTGTGCCTCTTTTCTCCTTCATGCATTTTTCCCTTCACTTACCTCCCCAGCATGCTCTTCTGGCCCAATAGACACCTATGGCCTAGTCACTTAAGCAATGTATTTTGTCTGCTGCATAGTATTGTTTTCCCCCAAACACCCCCTAAAATATGCACAAATGTTTGCTGTGTGTTTTACTTCATGTAGAGCCCCTTTTTTTTCCCTTTTTGTTGGTGGGGGGGGGGGGGGGGTGCCAAACTCATTATGAACCCCCTCCCCCAACTGCTCTGTCAGATGGTACCAATCCTCTATCTGCTGGCTTTCCAAAGGTCAATACACACTATATACCTACCTCTTTATAGTGGGCATCTTTAGGGATGAATTCAGCAAAGCATGTAGTGTAAGGGGCTGGCTCCATACTTTCCATTTCCTTTTTTTGTGTTCTTTCCCTCCTATTAGTAAGGAGGGTCTGGCCAAACTAGCACACATTATTGAGCCATTTGGCAATCAATGAAGTGCAGAGGGTTACCTGTCCAAACCCCCAAAACCCTTGTTATTGTCAATGGCCCATCAGAAGTGGGGGGATTGATGGGGGGTGAGTCATCTGCTAGGGGGACCCTCTACTTTGCATTGCAAATACTTTCCAGCTTAAAATGTAAAAGTCTGATCTTGTTCCAAGATGTTTAGTGTCTAATCTGCTTGCAATGTTTATGTGCAAAGTGACTAATTTTTTTTTCTTGTTTCACACCACAGTTCCCTTCCATGCCACAGGAATGGCAGACTGTGGCCTCCCACTTTGCCAGACGTTGGGACTTTCCTAACTGCGGAGGTGCAATTGATGGGAAACACGTCCGCATCGTCCCACCCCCCAACTCGGGGTCCTACTATTATAATTACAAGGGGTTTAATAGTGTAGTGATGTTGGCGGTGGTGTCGGCGACATACGAGTTTTTGTATGTGGACGTGGGGATGAACGGCCGGATCTCGGATGGTGGTGCCATTGCGCACACGGTGTTCTACTGGCGTCTCCAAAGTGGCAGTCTGTGCTTGCCACCTCCAGAGGAGAATGCTGAAGGACTCCCCTTCGTCTTTGTCGCAGATGAAGCGTTTGCGTTGACTCCCCATCTGATGAGGCCCTTCCCGATGAGGACCCTCACCCCAGACCAGAGGGTCTTCAATTACAGGCTGTCGAGAGCCCGCAGAGTGGTGGAGAACACCTTCGGGATCCTAGCCAGCCGCTTCCGCCTGTTTTTGACGGCTATTAACTTGGCGGAATACAAACTGAACCACATAGTTCTTGCCTGTTGCATATTGCACAACTTTTTGAAAAGACACAACACCAACTATGTGGTGACCGTTGGCCCTGATGTGGAGGGCCCTTCCAATGCCGACCTCACAGCCCTTCAAGCGGCACGTCCAGGCTTGCCCCCTTTAAATGCCCGTGAGGTCCGCGAGCAATATATGGAGTACTTTGTGGGTAGGGGGGCCATTGCTCTGCCTGACGATGTGTGAGAGGCATTTTTAAATAAATATATTTTTTAACCAAACCTATGATTTCTTGTCATTTCCATATTCTAGCTTATTTGAGATATACATTTTTGCCCTTTAGCTTCAACAGTGGGAATGCACTTTCTGGGCAAAAGGAGGTAACAGTCTCTTCTTCCCAAAAAAATTCTTCTCATGTTGTGTGTTTGATACCTAATCTTTTGTCTAGAGAAGGTTTGTAGTGCATAACTGACACCCAAAATACTCCTTTTCATCACCATGTCAGACATGTGTGTATTCCCAAAAATGGTGTGCTACGTGTTTTCGTACAAAGCACTGTGGGTGTCATTTACATAAGTCAAATCCACTATGCTCTACAAGTGCAGTGCAAAAGTGCCCTGGAAAAGAAACTTGCAGTGCAAACTGGAATTGCCTTTAGTAAATAACACCCATTGCCCCCCAAATCCTTTACATTTGACATACATAATGCTTTTGTGTTTTTAAATAAGGAAGCCACCCATTAAGAAAATTAAAAAAGTTTACTTGCAACACTTTCACAAGTGCGTTTACAAACTTCTTGGCAAAATTGACAAGATCTTGGTTCTTTACAACATTGTTTACAAACATTCCGCATTTGTTAAAACCAGGCATGGAGCAAAACAGAACATAGGAACTAGGAAATAGGGATGGGCCCGGTGCTCGATGCGAACCCACGTTCGCATCGAGCACCGGGCGTTCGCTCGCTCGGCGAGCCCAGAACTATTTTGGCCGCTCGCATCACGTTCGTGTGATGCGAGCGGCCCCGCAATGCATTGCGGCCGGCGCGGCCGGCGCAGTGCATTGCTGGCTGATGATTGGCCAAGCATGCACTGTGACCCCGCATGCTTGGCCAATCACAGCCCCGGAATCTCGAAGAGCCATAATTGGCTACAGGCAGGACGCCTGTAGCCAATTACAGCTCAGGGGCTGTAGTACACGCCCCCCCTATAAAAGGCCGCCACGCCGTCTGCGCCGGTCACATGCTGTTCCGGCGCAGATAGAGCAGGCTAGATCTGTGACACTCTGCTGGATTTAGTTAGTTAGAGAGATTTACTTAGAGAGATTGAGTTAGATAGATTCATTCATTTAGATTGATTTAGAAAGAGGGGCTTGTAGTGTGTTCGTGGCAGGCAGGCAGAGCTCCTATATTTTGTTCCCAGAAGCACCTATAGGACTTGTAGTGTGTTCCTGGCAGGCAGGCAGAGCTCCTATATTTTGTTCCCAGAAGCACCTATAGGACTTGTAGTGTGTTCCTGGCAGGCAGGCAGAGCTCCTATATTTTGTTCCCAGAAGCACCTATAGGACTTGTAGTGTGTTCCTGGCAGGCAGGCAGAGCTCCTATATTTTGTTCCCAGAAGCACCTATAGGACTTGTAGTGTGTTCCTGGCAGGCAGGCAGAGCTCCTATATTTTGTTCCCAGAAGCACCTATAGGACTTGAAGTGTGTTAGTCCAATCACACAGAGATCATATATTTTGTTCCCAGAAGCACCTATAGGACTTAAAGTGTGTTAGTCCAATCACACAGAGATCATATATTTTGTTCCCAGAAGCACCTATAGGACTTGAAGTGTGTTAGTCCATCACACAGAGATCATATATTTTGTTCCCAGAAGCACCTATAGGACTTGAAGTGTGTTAGTCCATCACACAGACCTATATTTTCTTCCCAGAAGCACCTATAGGACTTGAAGTGTGTTAGTCCAATCACACAGAGATCTTATATTTTGTTCCCAGAAGCACCTATAGGACTTGAAGTGTGTTAGTCCCATCACACAGAGATCATATATTTTCTTCCCAGAAGCACCTATAGGACTTGAAGTGTGTTAGTCCCATCACACAGAGATCATATATTTTCTTCCCAGAAGCACCTATAGGACTTGAAGTGTGTTAGTCCCATCACACAGAGATCATATATTTTCTTCCCAGAAGCACCTATAGGACTTGAAGTGTGTTAGTCCCATCACACAGAGATCATATATTTTCTTCCCAGAAGCACCTATAGGACTTGAAGTGTGTTAGTCCAATCACACAGAGATCATATATTTTGTTCCCAGAAGCACCTATAGGACTTGAAGTGTGTTAGTCCCATCACACAGACCTATATTTTCTTCCCAGAGGCACCTATAGGACTTGAAGTGTGTTAGTCCCATCACACAGAGATCATATATTTTGTTCCCAGAAGCACCTATAGGACTTGAAGTGTGTTAGTCCCATCACACAGAGATCATATATTTTGTTCCCAGAAGCACCTATAGGACTTGAAGTGTGTTAGTCCAATCACACAGAGATCATATATTTTGTTCCCAGAAGCACCTATAGGACTTGAAGTGTGTTAGTCCCATCACACAGACCTATATTTTCTTCCCAGAAGCACCTATAGGACTTGAAGTGTGTTAGTCCAATCACACAGAGATCTTATATTTTGTTCCCAGAAGCACCTATAGGACTTGAAGTGTGTTAGTCCCATCACACAGAGATCATATATTTTGTTCCCAGAAGCACCTATAGGACTTGAAGTGTGTTAGTCCCATCACACAGACCTATATTTTCTTCCCAGAAGCACCTATAGGACTTGAAGTGTGTTAGTCCAATCACACAGAGATCTTATATTTTGTTCCCAGAAGCACCTATAGGACTTGAAGTGTGTTAGTCCCATCACACAGAGATCATATATTTTCTTCCCAGAAGCACCTATAGGACTTGAAGTGTGTTAGTCCCATCACACAGAGATCATATATTTTCTTCCCAGAAGCACCTATAGGACTTGAAGTGTGTTAGTCCCATCACACAGAGATCATATATTTTCTTCCCAGAAGCACCTATAGGACTTGAAGTGTGTTAGTCCAATCACACAGAGATCATATATTTTGTTCCCAGAAGCACCTATAGGACTTGAAGTGTGTTAGTCCCATCACACAGAGATCATATATTTTCTTCCCAGAAGCACCTATAGGACTTGAAGTGTGTTAGTCCAATCACACAGAGATCATATATTTTGTTCCCAGAAGCACCTATAGGACTTGAAGTGTGTTAGTCCCATCACACAGACCTATATTTTCTTCCCAGAGGCACCTATAGGACTTGAAGTGTGTTAGTCCCATCACACAGAGATCATATATTTTGTTCCCAGAAGCACCTATAGGACTTGAAGTGTGTTAGTCCCATCACACAGAGATCATATATTTTGATCCCAGAAGCACCTATAGGACTTGAAGTGTGTTAGTCCAATCACACAGAGATCATATATTTTGTTCCCAGAAGCACCTATAGGACTTGAAGTGTGTTAGTCCCATCACACAGACCTATATTTTCTTCCCAGAGGCACCTATAGGACTTGAAGTGTGTTAGTCCCATCACACAGAGATCATATATTTTGTTCCCAGAAGCACCTATAGGACTTGAAGTGTGTTAGTCCCATCACACAGAGCTCCTCTATTTTCTTTGCAGAAGCACCCACAGGACTTCTAGTGTGTTAGTGGCAGTCATCACACAGAGCTCCTCTATTTTCTTTGCAGAAGCACCCATAGGACTTCTAGTGTGTTAGTGGCATCACACAGAGCTCCTATATTTTCTTCTCAGCAGCACCCACAGGACTTCTAGTGTGTTAGTGGCATCACACAGAGCTCCTCTATTTTCTTTGCAGAAGCACCCATAGGACTTCTAGTGTGTTAGTGGCATCACACAGAGCTCCTCTATTTTCTTTGCAGAAGCACCCATAGGACTTCTAGTGTGTTAGTGGCATCACACAGAGCTCCTCTATTTTCTTTGCAGAAGCACTCATAGGACTTCTAGTGTGTTAGTGGCATCACACAGAGCTCCTATATTTTCTTCTCAGCAGCACCCACAGGACTTCTAGTGTGTTAGTGGCATCACACAGAGCTCCTATATATTCTTCTCAGCAGCACCCACAGGACTACCGACTACAATGGCTGGAAGACCGCCAAGGGGAGGCAGAGCGTGCAGAGCCAAGAACACAGGGCAGGCAGGCTCTGTTTCTAGTGGACGTGGCCGTGGACGTGGTCGTGCATCGTCATCAGCACGTGGCCATGGGACACGCGCGTCTTTGTTTTCGGCAGCTGGACATGTGGAGCCGCATCATGCTGAAGGCTTGGTAGAATGGATGACCAAGCCCTCCTCATCCTCCTCATCCTCTCTCACCCAGGCTCAGGGTACTGGCAGAGCATCATCAGCCACCCCTTCCCTAGACCCACCATGTCCTCCTGAGGAGTCCCCCGAACTCTTTGAGCACAGTGTTGGGTACATGCTCCAGGAGGATGCCCAACGATTCGAAGGCTCGGATGATGATACCCAGCTTGAGGAATCTGGCAGTACTGTTCCACCAGCTGCAGCTTACTGCCAGGTTTGCTCTAGTGGTGAAGAGGGAGGGGATGATGAGGTCACTGACTCCACGTGGGTGCCTGAAGGGAGAGAGGATGAGGAGGAGGACGAGGAGGAGGAGGATGCGGCGTCACATGTCCAACGAGGCAGGTTGCCCCCTGGAGGCCAGGTAGAGGCCAGCACAGCAACTGTACAACACCGCAGAGCTCAGCCTGTGCAGGGCGCTGCCTCTGCACGTTATCAGAAAAGTTCTTTGGTGTGGGCCTTTTTTGAGACGAGTGCAGCAGATCGCACCACTGCTATTTGCAATATTTGTCTCAAGCGTATCTCGCGTGGCCAAAACATCAGCCGCTTGGGCACCACAAGCATGACCAGACATATGGCGACCTGCCATGCAGCTCGTTGGCAGGCACACATAAAAGACCCACACCAAAGAACTAAGCGGACCTCTCCTTGCTCCTCCTCAGCTGGGATCTCCATCCCCACTACACCTTCAGTCCTCTCTGAAAGCTGCTCTGAGAGGACTGAAGGTGTAGAATTAGGTGTGTCACAACCAAGTACTTGCAGTACACCGACGTCCGATTGCAGCAGGCAAATTTCCCTGCCCCAGCTGCTGGACCGTAGAAAGAAGTACACTCCCAGCCATCCACATGCCCAGCGGTTGAATGCTAGCCTGGCTAAATTGCTAGCACTTCAACTGCTGCCTTTTCAGTTGGTAGACTCGGCCCCCTTCCGTGAGTTTGTTCAATGTGCGGTTCCTCAGTGGCAGGTTCCCAAACGCCACTTTTTTCTCACGGAAGGCGATTCCGTCTCTCTACCGGCATGTGGAGGGCAATGTCCATGCCTCGCTGGACAGGGCGGTCAGCGGTAAGGTGCATATTACCGCTGACTCATGGTCCAGCAGGCATGGACAGGGACGGTACCTTTCTTTCACGGCCCATTGGGTCACTCTATTGGCAGCTGGGAGGGATGCAGGACAAGGTGCAGTAGTGTTGGAGGTTGTTCCGCCACCACGCCTCCAAAACGCTACTACTGCTACTGGTTGTGACACACCTCTCTCCTCCACCCCCTCCTCTTCTTCTTCCTCCAGTGCTCTGTCCTTGGAACCAGCGGTGCTCCGTAGGCGTACAAGGGGCTACGCAAGTACGCAGGCAAAAAGATGCCATGCCGTGCTTGCGCTGGTGTGTTTGGGGGACAGGAGCCACACTGGGCCAGAGGTTCTGGCAGCTCTGCAGGGGCAGGCCGAGAGGTGGTTGACGCCACGTCAGCTTAAGCCAGGAATGGTCGTTTCTGACAATGGCACCAACCTCCTCTCCGCCCTGCGACAGGGGCAGCTCACCCATGTGCCCTGCATGGCTCACGTCCTCAACCTGGTGGTGCAGCGGTTCTTGGGCAGGTTCCCAGGCTTACAGGATGTCCTGAGGCAGGCCAGGAAAGTCTGTGTGCATTTCCGCCGATCTTATAATGCCAGTGCTCGGCTGACTGAGCTGCAAAAGGAGCTGAACCTGCCCAAGAACCGCCTAATATGTGACATGCCCACCAGGTGGAACTCAACGTTGGCCATGCTGCAGCGACTGCACACGCAGCAGAGGGCCATCAATGAGTACCTTTGCGACTACGGCACCAGGACAGGGTCAGGGGAGCTTGGTTTTTTTTCCCCACGTCAGTGGAGCATGATCAGGGATGCATGCACTGTCCTCTCACCATTTGAGGAGGCCACGAGGATGGTGAGCAGTGACAGTGCATGCATCAGTGACACTGTCCCTCTTGTCCACCTGTTGGAGCATACGCTGCGTGGGATAATGGACAGGGCACTTGAGGCAGAACAGAGGCAGGAAGAGGAGGACTTCCTTGCCTCTCAAGGCCCCCTTTATCCGGACAGTGTTCCTCCTGTCCCACCCATCACACAGGAAGAGGATGAGGAGGAGGAGGAGGAGGAGGAGGAGGAGGATTGTGTGAGCATGGAGGTGGAGCCTGGCACTCAGCATCAGCAGCAGCAGTCTTTTAGGGATGATGTACAGTCCCAACAAACCAGTGGACTTGTACGTGGCTGGGAGGAGGTGGCTGGCGATCATGTCATCCTCAGTGACCCAGAAGACTCCGGACCGAATGCCTCAGCTAACCTACGCTGCATGGCCTCCCTGATCCTGCAAAGCCTGCGGAAGGATCCTCGTGTTCTTCGGATCAAGGAGAGGGACCATTACTGGCTGGCCACTCTCCTTGATCCGCGGTACAAGGGTAAGGTTGCGGACCTTATCTTGCCGTCGCAGAGGGAGCAGAGGATGAGACATCTCAGGGAGGCCTTGCAGAAAGGTCTGTGCAACGCGTTCCCAGAAACTGGGAGGCTACAAACTCCTGGTCCTGGGCGACGAGTTGCTGAGGCTTCGGTCAGTGGCAGAAGGAGCGGTGGGGAAGGTGGACGTCTGACCGATGCGTTCAGACAATTTTTTAGTCCGCAGCCCCAAGGTATGATCGGTTCCAGCAACCATCGCCAGCATCTGATATACATGGTGCAGGAATACCTTGGGGCAAGGTCAGACTTGGACACCTTTCCCACCGAAAATCCTCTGGCTTACTGGGTCCTGAGGATGGATCACTGGCCAGAGCTTGCACAGTATGCAATTGAGCTACTGGCCTGTCCTGCCTCCAGCGTTCTGTCCGAACGCACATTCAGTGCTGCTGGAGGATTTGTGACTGATCATAGGGTGCTCCTGTCCACCGCCTCGGTTGATCGACTGACCTTCATCAAAATGAATCAGTCTTGGATCACCACCAGCTACCAGGCACCTGAGGCGGATATAACCGAATAATTTTTAATGTCACATCACATCCCTTCAAGACTGCCTATGCTGATGCTGAGTGACTGTCCTCTTATGTTCACTGACTATCCTCTTCCTCCTCCTCAATGATCCATGCCACCACACCAGTGCCTAAGGCACAATTTTTCAGCCCCTGTTTAACAGGGGCGTGTACATACAATTTTTATAAAAAAATGCTTCGCAACACTGTGCTCCAAGTACAGTATCTGTGAGGGGTTGCAGTGTTGTGGCACCAGCACCAGTGCCTAAGGCACAATTTTTCAGCCCCTGTTTAACAGGGGCGTGTACTTACAATTTTTAAAAAAAATGCTTCGCAACACGTGTGACTGCTGTGCTCCAAGTACAGTATCTGTGAGGGGTTGCAGTGTTGTGGCACCACACCAGTGCCTAAGGCACAATTTTTCAGCCCCTGTTTAACAGGAGCGTGTACATACAATTTTTATAAAAAAATGCTTCGCAACACTGTGCTCCAAGTACAGTATCTGTGAGGGGTTGCAGTGTTGTGGCACCAGCACCAGTGCCTAAGGCACAATTTTTCAGCCCCTGTTTAACAGGGGCGTGTACTTACAATTTTTAAAAAAATGCTTCGCAACACGTGTGACTTCTGTGCTCCAAGTACAGTATCTGTGAGGGGTTGCAGTGTTGTGGCACCAGCACCAGTGCCTAAGGCACAATTTTTCAGCCCCTGTTTAACAGGGGCGTGTACATACAATTTTTATAAAAAAATGCTTCGCAACAATGTGCTCCAAGTACAGTATCTGTGAGGGGTTGCAGTGTTGTGGCACCAGCACCAGTGCCTAAGGCACAATTTTTCAGCCCCTGTTTAACAGGGGCGTGTACTTACAATTTTTTAAAAAAATGCTTCGCAACACGTGTGACTGCTGTGCTCCAAGTACAGTATCTGTGAGGGGTTGCAGTGTTGTGGCACCAGCACCAGTGCCTAAGGCACAATTTTTCAGCCCCTGTTTAACAGGGGCGGGTAATTACAAATCTTGATCTAATAGTTCACAGCAGGGCCCATTCCTGCGCCCACCAAGAGTAACTATGAGGGCCTACAGTCTTGTGGCAACGCCGTCCACCACCACCGCCAAAGGCCCAATTTTTCTGCCCTGTTCATCAGGTGCTTGCAATTACAAATCTTGATCTAATAACTCACAGCAGGGCCCATTCCTGCGCCCACCAAGAGTAACTGTGAGAGCTTACAGTCTTGTGGCAACACCGTCCACCACCACCACCACCACCCCCAATTTTTCTGCCCTGTTCAACAGGTGCATGCAATTACAAATCTTGATCTATTAACTCACAGCAGGGCCCATTCCTGTGCCCACCAGTCTTGTGGCTACACCAACATCTAATAGGGCAAATTTCTGCAGAGTATATACGCCAGGCCCCTACTTTCATACATCCAACTTACAAACGACTCCTACTTGCAAATGGAAAGAGAAAACAGGAAGTGAGAGGAAATCTACCCATAGGAAGGGAAATTCTATCCTGTTAGATTTAATTTGGGAAAAAGGTATCTCCTCTCTACTGATACTTTATCACCAATCCTTGTTTCAATTAAAACCCCACTTTTTCCAAAAACATTTGTCATTGGGACGGAAAGTGAGGTGACATGTTCTGAACAGATGTGCAAAGACAGCAAATGTTACAGGGGTGATAACCCCTCCCTATGTTCTCCAAAAAGCTTAAAAATAGATTTTTTTGGGATGGAGCTACACTTCATAATGTACCTGTTCAGATTCTACTTAAGAACAAACCTAAAGCCGCAAGTGGTTTTAAATGGCTTCTTTTTTTCCTTTACAAATGACATTTTGTGCCAGTTCTAAACACGGGAAACACATGCCACTTCACAGGCATACTTTAGACACCCCCCAGGTACCATATTTAAAGGAAAATTTCACTTTTTTTTTTTTTCACTTTATGCATCATTAAAATGACTGCTCCCGAAAAAACGTTAGTTTTTAAAAGTTCTTTTTGCATTGATATATGTCCCCTGGGGCAGGACCCGGGTCCCCAAACCTGTTTTATGACATTAACATGCATATTGGCCGTTGTAATTAGCACTTTTGATTTCGAACGTTCGCGTCCATTATAACGTATAGGGTTCGAAAATTCGCGCGAACTTTCGGTCCGTTCGAAGGTTCTGGTGCGAACCGAACCCGGGGGTGTTCGGCTCATCCCTACTAGGAAAGTTCAACTTTCTAAAGTGAAGACAAGATCAGACATGACTATATGTTCAAAGTGTGTTTGATCTTGCCTTCATCACATGGGGGGTCACCCCTGGAAACTGGAAATTTAGAACATGCACACAATTTGGGTCTGAAAATGGACATTAGATGGTAAAACACATGCCTAGAATCTTCAAAAGTGCCATTTTCCATCATGGGGATGAATGGACGTTTTTTGGGGGTGCAACCCCTTCACCACAACCACTTTAGTAGTTCGTAAAGTGGTTGCACCCCCAAAAAAACATTGTCATTCATCCACCATGATGGGAGCTAGCACATGTGGACACAATGTGTGCATGTTACAAATTTCACACAGTTCTTAAGTTGCAAATGTGTTCAGAAACAGCCACAAATGTGTGTTAATTACTTGGTGCGTTTTCAGATTTTTCCTAAAACATCAATGATGTTCTTCAATTTTTGTTGAACATCATTGATGTTTTGCTTTATGTCATCTAGATCTCGATTGCAGACCATTATCTCCCCGATGAGTACGTGGGCACTTTCTGTGGTAAAGTGCGATTCTTCTTCCACAACATCCACGTCACCTAAAAACAACCAAAAAAAACAAAAATGTGTCTTGGAAATGAGGCAGGCATACATTGATTAGCTTACCAGTAGCTGTGTTCTCCCACACTCACCTGTTGTGGTGACAAGTTCTCCAATTTCTATGATCTCTCCTTCCTCCTCCTCTGCTTCTGGTCTTTCCCCTTCTTTGGGAGAAGTGGGCTTTGTGGTTTCCTCAGACGTCCCGAGTTTTCGCTCCCCTATGAGAATGTACAAAATGAAGATTTAGCACCACAATCTATTGAGGGCAGAAATAGGAAATGTCAAACATTGCTTGAAAGTGAGGGACAATATTTTTGGTTGGCCAGTTACAAATGACAACAACATGAATGTAGTCACTTTGTAAAGGTGCTAAACTTACTAGCTTTTTGGTCGAAGTTTGTCTGATGGAGACCCCCCTCTAGTATCCACTGGAGCACATGTGTGGAAAAGCATAATAAAAAGGGGGTTTGGGTGTCCCAGCACTAGTGCTCTAGAGTCCAGATGGGTAAACAGCTACTGGGTGACCTCTCCTTTACATTGAATAAATTGGCTTTACATTCTTGATGACATCTCTAGTGAGAACAAACTTCCTTTCACTAAAAAATTCCCCAAAACTCGTATTATAAGTGGCCGAACGATCGAGGTTGAGTACGATCGAATGGACACACACGAACATGACAGTGGCAGAAAGATCGAGGTTGAGTACGATCGAATGCACAGACGAACATGAAAGTGGCCATTTTCTAATGTACAACTTTGCAAAAATCCAAACACATGGAGCAGTATGCAAGCAAGTAATCAAACACAAAACACAACTACTTACTTTTTTGAAGAACTCGCTTGATCTTTCTGTACTGATCGGGCTCCCTCAGTTTCAGGTCTGACCAGCGTTTCCTCAGTTGCTCCTTGGATCGTTGTACCCCAAAATGATTGTACAGCCTCCTCACAACTTTAGACATGGTCTTGGCCTTTCGGACATTGGGGTTGAGGTAAGGCCCATACTTCCCATCATAGTCGCTCCTCTTTAATATGTCCGCCATCTCCAACATTTCTCCAAATGACATATTGGAGGCCTTGAATTTCAGGCTCCGGGATCGGGACGTTTCTGCCTCCGGCCTTTCCTCGTCCTCCTCCTCGTTGGTGGGATATTTGGGGCGCACCTGCTGTGTCCCCGCCATGTGCTCTCCCCACTGCGCCGTAAAGAGAAGGGGTGGGGAATAGCCGAGAAAGATCGTCAGGAGCAGGCGGAGTTTGACGCATGCGCACTGTATATAAAATGTCACACGCCTGTGTCGTAGCCACGATCTGTGAGACGAGGGGAGAGAAAGCTCACGCACGAGACGATCGCTAGAACGAAGGTACAATTTGAACTTGGTACATAACTAGCCTAGACTGATTAGACCTTGAGGCTTATTTATGGAGAAGATTAGGAGAGTTTAGCCAGACATTATTTATAGTGTTTTGTGTGGTGTTGTGTCTTGCAGAGATTATGGACGGCTTCAACCATGTGAGTTTTCTCCCCCTCTTCATTGATAAATATAGGGAAATGCCCCTATTATGGCAGGCGAAACACCGAGATTACAGCAACAGACCAAAGAGGTACGCAGCCATGAAGAAACTGCTGGCATTTGTAAAGCCAAGGTTCCCCACGGCAACCGTGGAAAAGTTAAGACTAAAAATTGGCAGCCTGAGGAGTATCTATTTCAGGGAGCGCAATAAGGTCCTGAAGTCCCAAACATCTGGAGCTGGAGCAGCAGAGGTCTATGTCCCCACGCTCTGGTACTATGAGAGGCTCCACTTTCTCAAAGACCAGGCTAATGTCAGGAAGTCACTCTCGACTCTTCCTTGCACGCGTCCTTCCATGCACGCCACCCCTGATGAGGCTTCCGAGGAGCAACCTGGGCCTTTCAGTCTGGAAGATGTGGAGGAGCCCAGCTTGTGGCAGGTATAGTAGTTTTGTAACCATTTTTGGGAATAATGAATGATGTTCACTTAATTCAGGATCCCCATTTGCTTAGTTCCTAACGTGATTGACATATCAACTGACAGTAGTGTTGGAGACATTTGGGGCAAGAATATAAACTGCAGGGCTGAGAATTGTATGGTTTTCTATTTGTAAACATTTTGCAACAGTCACTAGATGAAAATTGTGTGTGTTTGATGAACAAATAACTCAAACTATGTCCCTCTTTCATACACAGGAAGACCTCAGCCAGGAGGTGGCTGTGGAATGTGGCAGTCAGGAGGAGGCAGGGGTTAGTGGCAGCCAAGAGGTGGGTAGTGGCAGCCAACAGGGGGGTAGGCGTAGGAGCCTGACTGTCTCCCAAGTCCCTCCCCTCCGCCTTCCCTACAGAAGGGCGAGAAGGGTGGGGGAGGTGGGAGAGTCAGCGCTCCAGCTGATCAGAGATGCTTCAGCCTCCCTATATGCCACACCCACCTACGAGGAGGCCTTTGGCTCCTTGGTTGCCACTAAAATGAAGGGTATGGAGGTGGGGCAACGCAGCATGTGTGAGGGGGTCATCCTCAAGGTCCTAAATAAGGGTATGGCTGGGGGGATGACCCCACTCACACAGGTTTGCGATAGTGACCATGCTCCGCCTCCTCCTCCTCCTCCTCTTTCTGCCACCCCACCAGCACCACAGCCACAGTGTGCAAGGAAGCGTGGAAGGAAGACCTGAGAGTGACGACCTGGATTCAGTCTGGTCTGAGAGAAGATGGAGCCTCTCGTAGGACCAGAACCTGGGGACCTAGATGGCATCTGCTGCAGTTGCGGATGTTTTGGACTTCAGGACCAGATAGCACTCCCTTATTATTTAGATAGGTACTCCTCAGGCCCCCAATTTTAGACGCTTCAAAAATGATGTTTGCCGTGGGGGTCCAAGGCTTTGCAAATTCCCCAAGTTTCTCCATCGCTGTGTTACTCTTTGGTTTGTTGCTGAGACCTAAATAAAGGTATTTTTGATTTGAAGAATCATTGCCTATGTGTTTTACTTTTCTACAATGACAGTTTATTTGTGAGTAGGCAGGTACATTTCACTAATCATAAAGTATAATTAACAAGGGGCACCAACAACAAACAAACTCCTAGTAAATTTAAGCAACAAATAGAAATGTTAAAGCGGTTCTGCACCCATTTCATTTAGTAAATCTCTTTGCCTTCCAAATCAGGCAAAGAGTACTAAATGAAATGTTTTTTTTTTTTTTTTACTTACCTTGTAATTGATGACTTCCGGTCTTCTCTCTCTGCGGCGGCGGGCGGGGTCTCTGCGTCGATCGTCGTCACGCCGCACTGTCTCCTGGGATCTGGTGTCATTGATCCCAGGAGTCAGTGCGGGCATCTTCCGAAATCTCGCGAGATTTCGGCCACATCTTCCGAAATCTCGCGAGATTTCGGCCACATCTGCCGAAATCTCGTGAGATGTCGGCAGATGTGCCGTTACTGCGCACGCACGAGTAACGGCGGTGCATGCTGGGCCATCTAAAGTTCCTGTGGGTGTTTCACATGCCCACAGGCAAGATGGCCCCCAGCACAAAAGAAGAAGACGAGGAACTTCATCGGACGAAAACCGGCGGCGATCGAGATGGAAGATGGAACAGGTGAGTCCCCCAATA
This sequence comes from Lithobates sylvaticus, assembly GCA_028564925.1. Classification (NCBI taxonomy): domain Eukaryota; kingdom Metazoa; phylum Chordata; class Amphibia; order Anura; family Ranidae; genus Lithobates; species Lithobates sylvaticus. The sequence continues at coordinate 89,613,289 of CM053034.1, forward strand.
AAGGTAAGCATCCTTTATATTCCGTCCCAAAAAAAAAAAAAATGTTTTACAGAGTGCATAACCGCTTTAATAATGTTGTTTTGCTAAGTTGAGACACACAACCCCCCTCAAATAAATAAATAAATTATCCTTAAAATATGTATTCCAAACAAAATACAAAAATGACAAATCATCCAAAAAATATAACAAAGATTCTTTTACGATCTGAGGAAATCCTGAAAACTAATAAAGAACTAAGTTTGGGAGAAGTGTGGGTGAATAGGAGCAGCTAAAACATGTCAATCTTCTTGCATTGTAAAGAAAAAGAGAATGCGCTGCATTAAAGACATTTTAACATTGCAGCGTGACGAATGTGCTGTGTCGATTAGGAAAGGTAGTTTTACCTGACCGAGCGCTTCCGTCACAGAATTTCTTCTGAGCATGCGTAGCACTTTGTCCGTCGGACTACGCTACACACGATCGGATTTGGTGTGATCGGACTTTGTTGTCAAAAAATCTATCCAGCAGGAGATAGAACTTTGTCCGTCGGACAATCCGATGGAAACTGTCTGATGGTGCCTACACACGGCCGGAATTTACGACAACATTGTCCGATAGGACAGAATCCATCGGAAAATCCGACTGTGTGTATGGGGCTTTAGTATATATTGATTGGTTTGCGCAAAAGTTATAGCGCCTACAAAATAGGTTATTGATTTATGGCATTTTTATTTTTTATTTTTTTTACTTGTAATGGCGGTGATCTGCGATTTTTTTATCGTGACTGTGACATTGTGGCAGACAGATTGGATTGGACTTTTGACACTATTTTGGGACCATTGACAGTTATACAGCGATCAGTGCTATAAATATGCACTGATTACTGTATAAATGTCATTGGCAGGGAAGGAGAACACTAGGGGGCGATCAAGGGGTTAAATGTGTTACCTAGGAAGTGATTCTAACTGTGGGGGGAAGGGATTGACTAGGGGAGGAGACCGATTGGTGTTCCTATATACTAGAAACACACAATCTGTCTCCTCTCCCCTAATAGGACGTAGATCTGTGTTTATAAACACAGATCCACGTTTCTGCTCTGTCAGGAGCCGGCCGCCAGACACGCCCATCAGCTCCTCGGTGACGTGCGCCCCTTATACGTCGCGAACCAGAGGACATCATATGACGCCCGCTCAGGATGGGAGATCCCATCTGCGAACGTCATATGATAATAGGCAGGTATTGAAGTGGTTAAGGAGACTTTTCACTCATCTACAACTTCCTGCTGAGGAATCGCACACAAGAGTTATAGTGTCTATAGACTTATGGGTTTTGGGCCTATGTTCTGGAGGGGGATTGCATTGCTTTATAGTGGCCCCCATGCGTCGATCCAGCTTGGCCTCTCTGATTCCCTCTTTTTTACCATTGGTAGAGGCACTGCCCACTCTCCGCCTTGCAATCGCCCTCAGATCTTCACAAGGGTTGGGGGCCATTCAAGTAGGTACTATATGGGAATGCCTCGCACTATATGCAGATGACTTTCTTCTATTCCTTAGAGACCCTGAAAAGTCCCTTCAAGCAGCACTGACTATTTTGAACAATTTTGGTACTTTCTCAGGATTTAGGGTTGCATAGGATGCATTAAAGTGAAAAGACATGAACCTTTACAACCTCCTTTACCTTCTCCTATTAGTGTCTCAGCTCAAACAAAGGGTTCAGGTCTGGAAAAAATGCCTTTGTCCTTGATAGGGAGAAACAATCTCCTTAAAATGAAGATTCTACCAGTCATATTATATTTCCTGTGTCACTCCCCAACCTGGGTACCCAAATCCAATTTCATGACATTGGGATAGAGACTCTGCCATCTGCCCTTGAAGATCTTCTATTGACTGAAGACCTTGCCAAGACTTTATCAGTGACATATAAGTAACTATATAAAAAAAAATGCAGGGAAAGGTGGGTATCAGAGTTGCCAGATTTCCAGGTGGAGGACTGGAATGAGCTTTGGGAACAACCATTCAAGCATTTAGGGTCAGCTAGGGATAGATTAATCCAATTAAAATTCCTTTATAGGATTTATTATACCCCAGCTAGACTGGCCAAGATCTATCCCAGTTCTTCAGATGAATGCTATGCTCCACTTCCCAGGTCACTGTGGAACAAATATTTTGAAAGTGTCGACAGATTCAGACCTTTTGGACAGAAGTCACTTCCCGTATTGCGGACATCCTGGCAATCCTCATACCTTTATAGGCCTTGTGGAGGAGGTGGTTCCCCTAGAACCCTACTAAATATCCTACTATTTTATGTCAGGAAAATCATATTGATACACTGGAAAAAGTCAAATGCATCCTTCTGGAAAGTTCTAGTGAATTCCATGATGCCATTTTACAGAGCAACTATATTTCCAGGGGTTGTGTGAAAAAATTTGATAAGGTATGCCGGGCCTGGATCGACTTAACCTCCACTGTGGGGTAAGGAGTTATTTTTGTTCTTCTAAAATGTCGGGATAGTCTTGGATAGGAGTCCTTCTGGCCCTGAAAGGTCTCGGGATATATAGTTGAAGTGCACAATAATTATACTATACCCAATATTGATGACTTACCTGTAATTTACTTGTTGAAACAATAGATGGTTACAGTTCTGATGCGTATGATATCCTGGTTAGGGGGCCAGAAGCCACGAGACAGAGGTCTTATCGAGAGGACCCAACCAAAAGCCACAGGACAGAGGTCTTATCAAGGGGTCAGAGGACCCAGCCACAAGCCAGCAGGTCTCCAGGATTTAAGTCAGCTCCTATTAGGGGTGTCAGGAGAACCACAATCCTTAGGCCAGAGGTGGGCCAAGCAGCAGGGCACTGCGACTAAAGGCTAGAGAGCCAAGTGTTCTGAGAGAGCTGAATGACACAGTCAAAGGACTTATAAGAGGAGCAGCCATGCTGCCAACACGTAAGCCAGGTTGCTTGGTATTTTCGTTAATTTATGTTATGTGGAAGAAAACCCTGTATGGGCAACTGATGTATAAGTGAACTTTCCTTTATTCAATAAAAGTGGGCTGCCATGCCCTAAAACTGCAGTTTGGACTGGCATGGCTCATTGTAAATGTACCTGCTACTTGAGTTTAATTCCTCAAGCTCACATATTGGTGGAGAATGCGTGCATGATGGTGGATTTCCGTATCCTTGCACGCCAGAACAGTGAGTTGGCCAGTACCTGTAAATGCTCTGCAGTGTGTGCAGCTTTTCGTGTGTCTCAGCTCTTAAAGAAACAGTACTCCAGGTTGAACTGTACAAGTGTGCTGAAGCTGTGCAGCAGAGTTACTGTAAAAATGGGGCGGTCAAAACGTAAATCAACATTTGCTGACATAAGAGACAGAACTTTGTGGCTTGAGGGGTTGTTACCGACAGAACAAGCCCCAGACTGGTGCAAGATGCATTTGGCCGCACTGGAGCAAAGAAAAACAGAACACAAACCATCACTGCATTAGTGCAAGGAGTGAGCAGATGGGTGCGGTTGCCCATGGCAACAAAGGAGAAATCTGTACGGCTGACTTCATATGGCTTATGTTGTCTTCTGAGTATGTTGCAGTCTTTTTGGCTGAATTTGCGATGATAGCTTCCTCCCAAGGGTGGCCCAGAATCTGCTTGCCTGAATTGGTGCAACCTTTTCTGATGCAAGAGTACCGAGAGGTGTACCGCGGGATGTGTCATAACTGAGATGACTACGACAGTTTCCTGGGAGCAATCCAATCTAGAGAGCGCTGGAAAAATTCAGCAGGGAGAATGTGGTCTCCCATAGCAACCGGATAAAGTCATTTTGCAGAAAGGAGGAGCTACAGAATAGATGTGGCTCAAATTCTGAGTGAAGAGGTTCATGCAAAAGTGTCTGTTGTCACCCCTGACAACCGTGAAGGAAATTTGCAGGGGGTGATAGAGAGCACAAGAAACCAATGTTTTTTTAAGTTATGGCTGCTTGTGTGAAGTGGTCAGCCCCGAGAAGAGGGCACAGTATCCAGCATCCTGCAAGGGGTATGACCATGTGTGTGGGTCTGCTGTTACCATGTGGGGGCATTAGCTTGTCAGAGCACAGCAAAGAAGGAACAGCACCCTCAATTGAAGCTTTCAACACCTGCCAAATGGAATGGTAAGACTGTTGCTGTAACAAATATGAGAGGGACTGGTCAGGGGACTATTCCCTGTGAAGTGGGAGTAAGTCCAGTGAGAAAATCTGCTTTCAGAGACTTGCTTCAAATGAATACCCTGTCTCGTATCAAAGCACAGTTTGAAGCTGAACCTGCAGCAAGCTTGAGGACTGTTAACCACTTTCAGACCGGACCAATTTGCAGCCAAAGGACCAGGCCCCTTTTTGCGATTCGGCACTGCGTCGATTTAACTGACAATTGCGCGGTCATGCGACGTGGCTCCCAAACAAAATTGATGTCCTTTTTTTCCCACAAATAGAGCTTTCTTTTGGTGGTATTTGATCGCCCCTGCGTTTTTTTTTTTTTTTTTGCGCTATAAACAAAAAAGTGCGACAATTTTGAAAAAAAAAAAAAAACTTTTTTATTTTTTGCTATAATAAATATCCCCCAAAAATATTTCTTCTTCCAGGGCGTCGGTCTCTTCTTGGGCCACTCCTCGCAATGGGAGGCTCCCGGTGTGTGAGGCTTCGCTTGGGCTGACAGTTCTTTTATAACGGAGGGCGGGGCCACCTGGTAACCCTGCCCCCTCTGACGCATGGGGACGTCATGGGGACTTCGTGACGTGGGGAAAGCCATAGGGAAGTCCCCATGATGTTCCCATGCGTCAGAGTGGGGCGATGTTACCAGGTGGCCCCGCCCTCCGTTATAAAAAAACTGTCAGCCCAAGCGAAGCCTCACACACCGGGAGCCTCCCATTGCGTGGATTGGCCCAAGAAGAGACCGACGCCCTGGAAGAAGATACCGGAGAGAAGCCTCAGAGATCGATGCCGTGGAAGAAGATACCGAAGAGCAGCCTCACCCAGCGGGAGCCTCCCATTGCGCGGAGCGGCCCAGAAGAGACACCGATGCTGGACGAGAAGGCCAAGAAGAAGCGGATCGGAGGAAGAAGAAGATGGAAGAAGAAGATGCCGGAAGGAGAAGATGAAGAAAGGAAGACCAGAAGAAAGAAGAAAGAAGATTTTAATAAAGGAATTGTCAAAGACCGTCTCCTGTCCTTTTTACCATTTTTGACACTTTTTTGGTGAAATGGTAGGGGTACTTTTGTACCCCCTTACCATTTCACACAGGGGGGGGCCGGGATCTGGGGGTCCCCTTGTTAAAGGGGGCTTCCAGATTCCGATAAGCCCCCCGCCCGCAGACCCCCACAACCACCGGGCACGGTTGTGGTGATGAGGCCCTTGTCCTCGTCAACATGGAGACAAGGTGCTTTGTGGGTCTTAGACCCCCAAAGCATCCTCCCAATGTTGAGGGCATGTGGCCTGGTACGGTTCAGGCGGGAGGGGGGCGCTCTCGTCCCCCCCTCTTTTCCTGCGGCCTGCCAGGTTGCGTGCTCGGATAAGGGTCTGGTATGGATTTTGAGGGGGACCTCACGCCATTTTTTTTGGCTGGGTTTCCCCTTAAAATCCATCCCAGACCTCAAGGCTCTGGTATGGATTTTGAGGGGGACCCTACGCCATTTTTTTTTTTTTGGCTGGGGTCCCCCTTAATATCCATCCCAGGCCTGAAGGGCCTGGTTATTGAATTTGGGGGGACCCCTACGCTTTTTTATTTTTTATTTTTTATCAATGACTTTTTTTTATGAATGGCTTTCAATGAATGGCTGTTCTCTGTATTACGGGAGCCGACAATACACATTAGCCGCGAGTGATTTTAAATAGCTTTCTTTTCTGCAAAAATGACACTTTTTGCAGAGACAGTTCTAAGCACTGGAAACATGCGCCCCTTTACATGCATACTATAGACACCCCCCAGGTACGAAATTTAAAGGAATATTACACATTTATTGTTTCACTTTAATCATTATTAAAATCACTGCTCCCGAAAAAAACGGCCGTTTTAAAAAAAAAAATTTGCATTGATACATGTCCCCTGGGGCAGGACCCAGGTCCCCAAACACTTTTTATGACTAACTTTTTAAAAATAAATGACTTCAATGACTGTTCTCTGTATTAAGGGGGACGGGAGCCGACACTTTATTATAGCTGTTCGGGTCCCCATTGACTTCAATGGGGTTCGGTGTTCGGGGTCAAGTTCGGGTCAAGTTCGGTCCCGAACCCAAACTTTTTTCTGAAGTTCGGCCGAACCTGCCGAACCCGAACATCCAGGTGTCCGCTCAACTCTAAACAGAATAGAATAAAATATAATATATTCTATTCTGTTCTATTGTTTTTCTAGTCTATTTTCTATTTTATTATAATCTTTTCTATCCAAAGTTAAAATTAATTAATTAAAAAATTGGAATTCATACTATTCGATATTCTAATTTATTCTATTCGAAATTCGAATTTCAGAACATGGTTGTATATTCTTTCTATTTTATTCTATTAAATTATATATTTTTTTCTATTCTGTTCTAATCTTTTCTATTTGAATTATACATTTTGGAAGATGGTTATTTACTTATAGACATCTGTCACATAAAAAAAAGATGTGAAATGGCTGTCACGGATGTCGATCGCAAGGCAAGTACATATGCTGTATGTCATTGTCCACTTGCCACAACTCCTGCCACAAGTGCCAAGACACCAACATCTCCAAATTTTCTATCACTAAGTGACCCTGAGATACGTGGACCCAAAGTCAGGTCGCAAAATATTTTCGAATCCGCTTGAAATAGTATCAACATGATTCGAAATGATTTCAACCGCATTTGAAACTATTTCAACCGCATTTGAAACTATTTCAACCGCATTTGAAACTATTTCAACCGGATTCGAAAATATTTTGCCCCCCGACTTTGGGTCCACGTATCTCAGGGTCACTTAGTGATAGAAAATTTGGAGATGTTGTAGTGCTAGTTCTACTGTGTTTGCATACCAAATTTGGGGTTCCTTTCACTAAGTGACCCTGAGATACGTGGACCCAAAGTTGGGTCGCAAAATATTTTCGAATCCGGTTGAAATCGTTTCAATAATTTAGAATCATCTTGATACTATTTCAACCGGATTCGAAAATATTTTGCAACCCGACTTTGGGTCCACGTATCTCGGGATTACTTAGTGATAGAAACCCAAATGAAGAGATGTTGTAGTGCTAGTTCTACTGTGTTTGCATACCAAATTTGGGGTTTCTATCACTAAGTGACCCCGAGATACGTGGCCCCAAAGTCGGGTCGCAAAATGTCAAGCACTTTTCTGCAGCAGAGAATGACATTTTGCGACCCGACTTTGGGGCCACATATCTCTGGGCCACTTGTAGCTAAAAACCCCAAATTTGGTATGCAAACACAGTAGAACTAGCACTACAACATCTCCAAATTTGGTTTCTATCACTAAGTGACCCTGAGATACGTGGACCCAAAGTTAAGTCGCAAAATATTTTCGAATCTGGTTGAAATAGTTTCAAATGCGGTTGAAATAATTTCGAATCATGTTGAAATAATTTCGAATTCGGTAGAAATATTTTCAAATTCAGTTGAAATATTTTTGAATTTGAAAATCGGTAGAAAACGAAACGAAATCCAAAAACTAATTTAACGAATTTAACGAATCTAACTAAACAAAATTAATTAATTAAGGAATTAAAACGAATTAAAACGAAACAAAGCAAAAACAATTTTTTTCCTTTTGCACATGTCTAAGATGGAGCAGTACGACGGAGTGCTGGTGACTGGAGCACAGACAGGATAGACTGGGATAGCTTGGCAAGAAAGTTAATGGTAGTATTGAAGGAAACATTCATGTGTGATAGTGAGGTGGACACTATTGCTGCTGTGACAAATGGAGAGGCTGCAAAGCCAGTTGACACTGGTGCATTAGCTGTTGCAGAACTTAACCCTCTCCAGTCTGAAGGGTTGGAAAAAGACACTTACATAGCAGAAGTTTTGTCCACAGCAACAGTTTAACAGTGTTAAATGTCAGAATGACGGGGTAATGGATAAGGACTTGGAAAGGCTCAGTATTGCTAAAAATGAGAGCATGAATATGACACATGCGTTTGGCAGTGCACAAAGGGAGCCGCAAGTTGTGTCAGTTACCTCTGAGGTGGAGGTCTCCTTAAGTATCTTGGCCTCTCAAGCCTTAGCAAATGAGCCCCTCCACATCGCTAGTAAGGGAAGAGTCCCTAATGTTCTATGTTTGGAGGTGGGGTCCTTGGAAATAACGGAGATGTTGTTAGAAATGCTGGAATTGGTGAAATACTTTTCATTGTACACCTGCGTGTTTCCGCCACAGATGGGCGGTCTGGTACTGCGTAGTACCAATCGGTGGAGACAGGGGGTACAGGCGATGTTAAGAAATCTTGATAGAAATTGGTATTGGTTACTGCAATGTGGTACTTCCAGCGGCAGTTGTGTACAGAAGGTGCTAAAGGGGAACTGCTAGAGGAATCAAAAATGACAGACATGGTGGAAGTCTCTACTTTTGGTGATGTGATGAGGTGCGTTCCTGCTGGTGCGGTCCGAGGTGCGGCTGAGCAGTGGTTGGTACATGGTGCGTGTACTGTCTCAACCGCTAGACCTCACGTGAAGCAAGGGTGATTCTGCCCGTCACCCACAAAGAGGTACAAGTTGAGGTACCTGGAGACACTCTGACAAAAAATAACAGTGTTGGTAACGGTAACAGAGAAATGGATGAACTGATGTTGCAGGTTGTTGCAAATGAGGTATTGGTTGCCAAGAGTAACCACAAAAGGGTTAATGAATCCAAAGGTACATCAAGAGTAGTTGAAGTTGATACAAATGAGAAACAAAGAGGTTTGGGGTTAAGCAACGGAGGTTCCCTACAGCATCAGGACAGCACCAGGAAGTTGGGACAAGGTGTCAGGAAAGCCAGAATACACCAAGAAAACAAAAGGTATTCTTGAGATCCTAAGATCGAAGGTTGGTAGGAGGACCTTGTTAAGGTCTCAAAAGTGCTTGTGGAAGAAGACCTGGGAAGGTCTACATGGGTCAAAGGGAGAAGAGTTCCCCTTTAATGGTGCCAGAGTGAGAAGCTTGTGTCTCCTGCCCTCCGATTGGAAACATAGGGGGAAGGTATATGACAGCGAGAGGTTATGTCACTATAAGTTTATAGGAAAGGGTGACACAGGAGTCTCATTAAGGGTTAATGCAAGGTTCAGAACTAGCATCTCTCCAGATTTGGTAGTTCTGAATCAGAACATTCAATCTTGGGTCAAGGTTTTGCTATACGCCTGCAACCTGGCTCACTACACAGGTGTGCAGGGTCATTATATAGTCAGGTCTGATAATTGCTCAAAGCTCTAATTTTTGGAGACAGCTTCCAATTTGGAGACCGCCCCCAGTGTGGGAGACGGAAGGTCTCACCCAGGGTCAGGGGGCCCCAGCCAGAAGCCACGAGACAGAGGTCTCATCGAGTAGTAAGAGGGCCCAGCCTGAAGCCACGGGACAGAGGTCTCATCAAGGGGTCAGAGGACCCAGTCACAAGCCAGCAGGTCTCCAGGATTTAAGTCACCTCCTGTCAGGGGTGTCAGGAGAACCCCAATCCTTGGGCCATAGGTGGGCCATGCAGCAGGGCACTGTGACTGAAGGCTAGAGAGCCAAGTGTTCTGAGAGAGCTGAATGGCACAGTCAAAAGACTGGTAGGAGGAGCAGCCATGATGCCAAACTGTAAGCCAGGTGGCTTGGTATTTTTGTTAATTATTGTTATGTGAAAGAAATCCCTGCATGGGCAACTGATGTATAAGTGAACTTTCCTTTATTCAATAAAAGTGGGCTGTCATGTCCTAAAACTGCAGTTTGGACTGGTGCAGCTCATTGTAAATGTACCTGCTACTTGAGTTTAATTACTCAATCTCACAATATATATATATATATATATATATATATATATACACCAGGGATGAGCTTTATGTTCAAGTTGAACTCATTTTCGACTCGAACATTGGCTGTTCGCCAGTTCGCCCCACAGCGAACAATTTTGGGTGTTCGCGGCAAATTTGAAAGCCGCAGAACACCCTTTAAAAGTCTATGGGAGAAATAAAAAGTGCTAATTTTAAAGGCTTATATGCATGGTATTGTCATCAAAAGTGTTTGGGGACCTGGGTCCTGCCCCAGGGGACATGTATCAATGCAAAAAAAAGTTTTAAAAACGGACGTTTTTTCGGGAGCAGTGATTTTAATAATGCTTAAAGTGAAACAATAAAAGTGTAACATTCCTTTAAATTTGGTACCTGGGGGGTGTCTATAGTATTCCTGTAAAGGGGCGCATGTTTCCCATGTTTAGAACAGTCTGACAGCAAAATTACATTTCTAAAGGAAAAAAAGTCATTTAAAACTACTCGCGGCTACAATGAATTGTCGGTCCGCAATACACAGCATGGGGATTTCCCCACGGGGGAACCCCGAACCAAAATTAAAAAAATAAATGGTGTGGGGTCCCCCCAAAAATCCATACCAGACCCTTATCTGAGCACGCAACCTGGCAGGCCGCAGGAAAAGAGGGGGGGACGAGAGAGCACACCGTCCCCTCCTGACCCGTACCAGGCCACATGCCCTCAACATTGGGAGGGTGCTTTAAGGTAGCCCCTCAAAGCACCTTGTCCCCATGTTGATGGGGAGAAGGGCCTCATCCCCACCACCCTTGCTCGGTGGTTGTGGGGGTCTGCGGGCGGGGGGCTTATCGGAATCTGGAAGCCCCCTTTAACAAGGGGACCCCCAGATCCCGCCCCCCCCTGTGTGAATTGGTAATGGGGTACAAATGTATCTCTACCATTTCACAAAAAAAGTGACAAAAAGGTTAAAACACACAAGAGACTGTTTTTGACAAGTCCTTTATTAATTTCTTCTTCTTTCCGCTTCTTCTTTCAGCTTCATTTCTGGTGGTCCTTCTTCGGTGTTGTCCTTGTTCCTCCATCTTCTTCTTCTCTATCTTCTTCTTCATCTTCATCTATTTCATCATTACGTAAACGGGTGACCCCACCCCTCTCTGACAACACAGGGAAAGCCAGAGGGAAGTCGCCCTCCGTTATATAAGAAGTGTCAGAAGAATCAAAGCGTCACACGGCTGAAGACTCCCACAGAGGCGGATCGTGCGGACGGAGCGGAGAAGAAGCTTGGAGCAAGATGCGGGACAAGAAGAGTGGAGGAAGAAGATGAAGAAGAAGAAGATAGAGAAAAAGAATATGGAGGAACAAGAACAACACCAGAAGAAAGAAGATGAAAGAAGAAGCGGAAAGAAGAAGAAATTAATAAAGGACTTGTCAAAAACTGTCTTTTGTGTTTTTTTGTCACTTTTTTATGTGAAATGGTAGGGATACATTTGTACCCCATTACCAATTCACACAGAGGGGGGCGGGACCTGGGGGTCCCCTTGGGGACAAGGTGCTTTGAAAGGCCAGTCCACAACAATGCCAGGTCATCTATGTAGCGACAGTACCAGTCAATATACACGCTGAAAGGATTATTATGTGTGAAGAGAAAGACCTCTTCCCACCACCTCATATATAAATTTGCCAATGAGGGAGAAAATTTAGCCCCCATCAAGGCACCTTGGCATTGTATGTAAAATAATGAGTCAAACATGAAATAATTATCTTTCAATAGAAACTCAATGGCCAAAAGTAGAAAATCGCACAACTCCCCACTATAAAAACTGTAAGATGTAAGGTGGTGCTTAATAGCCTCCAAGGCTAAACAATGCGATATGCATGAAAATAATGCCTTAACATCAACAGTGATCCAAGTATTGGTTGCTGACCTTTTAATTTCATGTGTATGGGCAAGAAGGTGACCAGTGTCCCTAAGATAACCTGGTAGACGAGTGACGAGGGGTTGAAGATGTTCATCCACCCTCTCACCAAGTATCTCTAATGCCGCGTACACACGAAGGGACTATCCCGCGGGATTGTCCGCTGGACTTAGGTCCGCCGGGAAAAGTCCGTACGTGTGTACGAGGCATAATAGGGACCCTATGCCTGCAACAATGGGACAGCTCTGGACAGGAATATGATTTTTGTGTACTTTAGGAAGGTGATGGACATCCAAAAGATGTCTCATTTTGCACCATATAGCTGGAGTTGGATGTGTGCTGAGTATGCGATATGTAATCGCATCATTCAGCTGTCTCTGTGCTTCTTCCCTATAGCTGTCAGTGTCTAAGACAACCACCAGCCCACCCTTATCTGCTTTCTGTATGACGATACCTCCTCTAACCCCTGAAGGGCAAGGTATTCTGGTTTAGATAAATTAAGCCTTCCAGGATGTGTGTGGATTTGAGATGATTCTTTCAGTTTATTTAGTTCAATCTCCACTATGTGCTGAAAAGAATCTACAGCTTCACTGCGAGTCTGAATGGGGAAAAATATCTGTCACTCAAGGAAATAGTACTTTTCTTAATACCATGTAGACTCCCCTCAGACTCGGATTGAAGGCTTTCCAAGCCCCTATTTTGTAGACACTATAACGTTTGCGCAAACCAATCAATATACGCTTATTGTGATTTTTTTTTTTGCCAAAAATATGTAGAAGAATACGTATCGGCCTAAACTGAGGAAAAAAAAATGTTTAGATATTTTTTGTGGGTATTTATTATAGCAAAAAGTTTAAAATAATGTTTTTTTTTTCAAAATTATCGCTCTATTTTTGTTTATAGCGCAAAAAAATAAAAACCGCAGAGGTGATCAAATACCACCAAAAGAAAGCTCTATTTGTGGGAAAAAAAATTGATTGGGAGCCACGTCGCACGACCGCACAATTGTCAGTTAAAGCGACGTAGTGCCGAATCGCAAAATGTGCTCTGGTCTTTGGCCAGCCAAATGGTCCGGGGCTTAAGTGGTTAAGTACAATCACAGTATCTAGTCTCCCTGCTTCTTTGATCGTGTCAGATACTTCTTGTGCTCTGCCTTTGCTGGCTGACTTCCCCCGTCTTGTCCTTTTCTTTTTCCTTTTGTTCTTTTCTTTGTGTCTCCGGAGTTTTTTGATGATTTGTTTGGAGAACTTTGTCTAGAAAAGACAGAGCTGAGAGAGCTGCAAGATGTATTATGCCCCGTACACACGGTCGGAAATTCCGACGGAAAATGTCAGATCGGACCATTTTGTCGGAAAATCCGACAACATGGTGGGCTCCATCTGACTTTTTCCGTCGGAATTTCCGACGGAAAAAATTTGAGATCCTGCTCTCAAATTTTCCGACAACAAAATCCGATCTGACTTTTTCCGATCGCGTGTAGAGAATTCCGACGGACAAAGTGCCACGCATGCTCAGATCAAACTACGAGACCAAAGCTATTGGCTAATAGCCTCTACATAGTTACGTTGTACGCAACGAACGTCACCACGTTCAGAATGATCGGATTTTCTGACAACTTTGTCCGACCGTGTGTATGCAACACCAGTGTCGGACAAAATCCATCGGAAAAAATCTGACGGAGTTTGTGGTCGGAATTTCCGACCGTGTGTACGGGGCATTAGACAAACTTGGCTCAGCTGTGTCAGAAAGATCTGACTGAGTGTCTGAGATTTCTGGTGAAGTAAAATTAACCCTTTTCTCACTTGTAGATCTGGGTCTTCTCTAGACATGTGCGATTCGTTTCGTACGAATTCGTAATTCGTAAGAATTTTTCGAAATTCGTACGAATTTACGAATCCGTAGTACGAATTTTTTTCGAATACGAATTCCGTACGGAATACGAAATTCCGTTTACGAATTTCGTCGCCGAATTTATTCGAATCCGACTACCAAATATCGAATTTCAACTAATATGAAAGAAATTATTATAGCGGATATAACGAATGATTCGAATGAATTCGAATGAATTCGAATGGATTCGAATGGATTTGAATGACAAAGTGTCATTTTTGCAGGAAAAATTCCGTTTATGAATTTCAGCTCCAAATTATTCAAATCCAGCTACCAATATCGAATTTCAACTAATTCGAAAGAAATTATTATAGCAGATATAACGAATGAATTCGAATGAATTTGAATGACAAAGTGTCATTTTTGCAGAAAAAAAAGCTATTTAAAAAATCACTTGCGGCTATTGCCGGCAAATGAATTGTCGGCTCCGTAACACAGAGAACAGTCATTCATTGATATAAAAAAAAAAGCGTAGGGGTCCCCCCAAATTCAATAACCAGGCCCTTCAGGTCTGGTATGGATATTAAGGGGGACCCCAGACAAAAAAAAAAAAATGGCGTGGGCCCCCCCTAAATATCCATACCAGACCCTTCAGGTCTGGGATGGATTTTAAGGGGAACCCCCGAAAACCCCAGCCCAAAAAAATGGCGTGGGGTCCCCCTCAAAATCCATCCCAGACCCTTTATCCGAGCACGCAACCTGGCAGGCCGCAGGAAAAGAGGGGGGGACGAGAGCGCCCCCCCCTCCCGCCTGAACCGTACCAGGCCACATGCCCTCAACATTGGGAGGCTGCTTTGGGGGTCTGAGACCCCCAAAGCACCTTGTCCCCATGTTGATGAGGACAAGGGCCTCATCCCCACAGCCCTGGCCATTGGTTGTGGGGGTCTGCGGGTGGGGGGCTTATCGGAATCTGGAAGCCCCCTTTAACAAGGGGACCCCCAGATCCCGCCCCCCCCCTGTGTGAAATGGTAAGGGGGTACAAAAGTACCCCTACCATTTCACCAAAAAAGTGTCAAAAATGGTAAAAATGACAGGAGACGGTCTTTGACAATTCCTTTATTAAAATCTTCTTTCTTCTTTCTACTGCTCTTCCTTCTTCCTTTCTTCATCCTTCGGTTTCTTCATCTTCTCCTTCCGGCATCTTCCTCCATCTTCTTCTTCCTCCGATCCGTTTCTTCTTGCGCCGGTCTTCTCGTCCTTCTCATCCTTCTCGTCCGGCATTGGTGTCGGCGTCTGTGTTCTCAGGCTGCTCCTCGCAATGGGACCCTATGCCTGCAACAATGGGACAGCTCTGGACAGGAATATGATTTTTGTGTACTTTAGGAAGGTGATGGACATCCAAAAGATGTCTCATTTTGCACCATATAGCTGGAGTTGGATGTGTGCTGAGTATGCGATATGTAATCGCATCATTCAGCTGTCTCTGTGCTTCTTCCCTATAGCTGTCAGTGTCTAAGACAACCACCAGCCCACCCTTATCTGCTTTCTGTATGACGATACCTCCTCTAACCCCTGAAGGGCAAGGTATTCTGGTTTAGATAAATTAAGCCTTCCAGGATGTGTGTGGATTTGAGATGATTCTTTCAGTTTATTTAGTTCAATCTCCACTATGTGCTGAAAAGAATCTACAGCTTCACTGCGAGTCTGAATGGGGAAAAATATCTGTCACTCAAGGAAATAGTACTTTTCTTAATACCATGTAGACTCCCCTCAGACTCGGATT
The DNA here is from genome assembly GCA_028564925.1 of Lithobates sylvaticus. Classification (NCBI taxonomy): domain Eukaryota; kingdom Metazoa; phylum Chordata; class Amphibia; order Anura; family Ranidae; genus Lithobates; species Lithobates sylvaticus. The sequence continues at coordinate 89,628,724 of CM053034.1, forward strand.
GAAGGCTTTCCAAGCCCCTATTTTGTAGACACTATAACGTTTGCGCAAACCAATCAATATACGCTTATTGTGATTTTTTTTTTTGCCAAAAATATGTAGAAGAATACGTATCGGCCTAAACTGAGGAAAAAAAAATGTTTAGATATTTTTTGTGGGTATTTATTATAGCAAAAAGTTTAAAATAATGTTTTTTTTTTCAAAATTATCGCTCTATTTTTGTTTATAGCGCAAAAAATAAAAACCGCAGAGGTGATCAAATACCACCAAAAGAAAGCTCTATTTGTGGGAAAAAAAATTGATTGGGAGCCACGTCGCACGACCGCACAATTGTCAGTTAAAGCGACGTAGTGCCGAATCGCAAAATGTGCTCTGGTCTTTGGCCAGCCAAATGGTCCGGGGCTTAAGTGGTTAAGTACAATCACAGTATCTAGTCTCCCTGCTTCTTTGATCGTGTCAGATACTTCTTGTGCTCTGCCTTTGCTGGCTGACTTCCCCCGTCTTGTCCTTTTCTTTTTCCTTTTGTTCTTTTCTTTGTGTCTCCGGAGTTTTTTGATGATTTGTTTGGAGAACTTTGTCTAGAAAAGACAGAGCTGAGAGAGCTGCAAGATGTATTATGCCCCGTACACACGGTCGGAAATTCCGACGGAAAATGTCAGATCGGACCATTTTGTCGGAAAATCCGACAACATGGTGGGCTCCATCTGACTTTTTCCGTCGGAATTTCCGACGGAAAAAATTTGAGATCCTGCTCTCAAATTTTCCGACAACAAAATCCGATCTGACTTTTTCCGATCGCGTGTAGAGAATTCCGACGGACAAAGTGCCACGCATGCTCAGATCAAACTACGAGACCAAAGCTATTGGCTAATAGCCTCTACATAGTTACGTTGTACGCAACGAACGTCACCACGTTCAGAATGATCGGATTTTCTGACAACTTTGTCCGACCGTGTGTATGCAACACCAGTGTCGGACAAAATCCATCGGAAAAAATCTGACGGAGTTTGTGGTCGGAATTTCCGACCGTGTGTACGGGGCATTAGACAAACTTGGCTCAGCTGTGTCAGAAAGATCTGACTGAGTGTCTGAGATTTCTGGTGAAGTAAAATTAACCCTTTTCTCACTTGTAGATCTGGGTCTTCTCTAGACATGTGCGATTCGTTTCGTACGAATTCGTAATTCGTAAGAATTTTTCGAAATTCGTACGAATTTACGAATCCGTAGTACGAATTTTTTCGAATACGAATTCCGTACGGAATACGAAATTCCGTTTACGAATTTCGTCGCCGAATTTATTTGAATCCGACTACCAAATATCGAATTTCAACTAATATGAAAGAAATTATTATAGCGGATATAACGAATGATTCGAATGAATTCGAATGAATTCGAATGGATTCGAATGAATTTGAATGACAAAGTGTCATTTTTGCAGGAAAAATTCCGTTTACGAATTTCAGCTCCAAATTATTCAAATCCAGCTACCAATATCGAATTTCAACTAATTCGAAAGAAATTATTATAGCAGATATAACGAATGAATTCGAATGAATTTGAATGACAAAGTGTCATTTTTGCAGAAAAAAAAGCTATTTAAAATCACTTGCGGCTATTGCCGGCAAATGAATTGTCGGCTCCGTAACACAGAGAACAGTCATTCATTGATATAAAAAAAAAAAGCGTAGGGGTCCCCCCAAATTCAATAACCAGGCCCTTCAGGTCTGGTATGGATATTAAGGGGGACCCCAGACAAAAAAAAAAAAAAATGGCGTGGGGCCCCCCCTAAATATCCATACCAGACCCTTCAGGTCTGGGATGGATTTTAAGGGGAACCCCCGAAAACCCCAGCCCAAAAAAATGGCGTGGGGTCCCCCTCAAAATCCATCCCAGACCCTTTATCCGAGCACGCAACCTGGCAGGCCGCAGGAAAAGAGGGGGGGACGAGAGCGCCCCCCCCTCCCGCCTGAACCGTACCAGGCCACATGCCCTCAACATTGGGAGGCTGCTTTGGGGGTCTGAGACCCCCAAAGCACCTTGTCCCCATGTTGATGAGGACAAGGGCCTCATCCCCACAGCCCTGGCCATTGGTTGTGGGGGTCTGCGGGTGGGGGGCTTATCGGAATCTGGAAGCCCCCTTTAACAAGGGGACCCCCAGATCCCGCCCCCCCCCTGTGTGAAATGGTAAGGGGGTACAAAAGTACCCCTACCATTTCACCAAAAAAGTGTCAAAAATGGTAAAAATGACAGGAGACGGTCTTTGACAATTCCTTTATTAAAATCTTCTTTCTTCTTTCTACTGCTCTTCCTTCTTCCTTTCTTCATCCTTCGGTTTCTTCATCTTCTCCTTCCGGCATCTTCCTCCATCTTCTTCTTCCTCCGATCCGTTTCTTCTTGCGCCGGTCTTCTCGTCCTTCTCATCCTTCTCGTCCGGCATTGGTGTCGGCGTCTGTGTTCTCAGGCTGCTCCTCGCAATGGGAGGCTCCCGCTCTGTGAGGCTTCGCTCCGTCTGACAGGTCTTTTATAAAGGAGGGCACCTGGTGACCCCGCCCCCCCTCTGACGTCATGGGGGAAGCCATAGGGAAGTCCCCATGACGTCCCCATGACGTCCCCATGCGTCAGAGGGGGCGGGGTTACCACCGTCTGACAAGTTATAAAAGACTTGTCAGACGGAGCCAAGCCTCACAGAGCGGGAGCCTCCCATTGCGAGGAGCGGCCCAGAAGAGACGCCGATGCCGGACGAGAAGGACGAGAAGACCGGAGCAATAAGAAGCGGATCGGAGGAAGAAGAAGATGGAAGAAGATGCCGGAAGGAGAAGATGAAGAAACCGAAGGATGAAGAAAGGAAGAAGGAAGAGCAGAAGAAAGAAGAAAGAAGATTTTAATAAAGGAATTGTCAAAGACCGTCTCCTGTCATTTTTAAAATTTTTGACACTTTTTTGGTGAAATGGTAGGGGTACTTTTGTACCCCCTTACCATTTCACACAGGGGGGGGCGGAATCTGGGGGTCCCCTTGTTAAAGGGGACTTCCAGATTCCGATAAGCCCCCCGCCCGCAGACCCCCACAACCACCGGCCAGGGTTGTGGGGATGAGGCCCTTGTCCTCATCAACATGGGGATAAGGTGCTTTGGGGGTCTCAGACCTCCAAAGCACCCTCCCAATGTTGAGGGCATGTGGCCTGGTACGGTTCAGGCGGTTCTCGTCCCCCCTCTTTTCCTGCAGCCTGCCAGGTTGCGTGCTCGGATAACGGTCTGGTATGGATTTTGAGGGGGACCCCACGCCATTTTTTTTTTTTTTGACCGGGGTTCCCCTTAAAATCCATCCCAGACCTGAAGGGTCTGGTATGGATATTTGGAGGGGACCCCACGCCATTTTTTTTTTTTTTTTTTTGGCTGGGGTTCCCCTTAATATCCATACCAGACTAGAAGGGCCTGGTTATTGAATTTGGGGGGGACTCCCCCGCTTTTTTTTTTTATCAATGAATGACTGTTCTCTGTGTTACGGAGCCGACTTTTTATTAGCCGCGAGTGATTTTAAATAGCTTTTTTTCCTGCAAAAATGACACATTGTGCATGAACAGTTCTCTATATTAGATATACTGAATCTCGAATTCATTCGAAGCATTCGAAGCATTCGTTATATCCGCTATTATAATTTCTTTCATATTAGTTGAAATTCGATATTTGTAGTTGGATTTACTAACGATTCGTAACTATTCGTAACGATTCGTAACTATTCGTAACTTGAAATTCGATATTTGTAGTTGGATTCGAATTGTTCTCTGTGTTATGAGAACCGACAATTCATTAGCCGTGTTAACGATTGGTAACGATTGGTAACGATTCGTAACTTTATTAACGATTCATAACGATTCGAAAAAAAATTTACGATTCGTACGAAATTCGTATTTCGTACGAATTCAAACGGAATTTCGTACACGAATTACGAATTACGAATTCTTTTATATACGAAACGGAACGAAACGAAACAAAACTAATTTTTTGACAGTTCCCATGTCTAGTCTTCTCTTTAGAATGGAGTGTGGAAATCTGCTGTCCTTACGCACATACATAGTACCTTCCTCTTTATATGTAGATCCTTTTGTTTCCATTATATCGGCTTCCAGATTTTTTATATTGGTTTGTAACTCTTGATTCAGTTTCTCATATGAGTCAGCCAACCAAAAGCAGATTCTTTTAAGATGGTAATATCTTTGTTTACATCCACCGCTTTTCCTCATATGTCATGATAAGATTCATGAGGCTCAATGAGCACTTAGAGAGGATAGCATTCCATTCTGTCACAAATGTATCACAATATGTAGTTGCTAGGGACTTTTTTATTTTTTGCTGGGGACTTTTTTATTCTTAGGACCCTTGGGATCATACCCTTATCAACATTCAGTTGAGTCCTGTATAGTCCCACCAGAGTCGTAGTTCTTTCCGCATAAGGTATTTTAGTTTATCAAAAATGGAACTGCACTGTTCTTCTGAGGTTGAGACCCCTTCATCCCTGGTAAACATTGGTCTGGTATGGTTAAAATCGACTGTATGGCCTCAGGTTGATCGATCTCCTGGATGTCTGTATTCGGCTGCATGCTGTAAATGATATAATGTAACTGAGCTATACTCTCACTTAGCCATGTCCCCCATAGACATGGCTAAGTACCACTGGATCATTTCCTTGTGGCACCAGCACATGTAGACAGTGTAGAAGACACAGAAAAAACAAAACTGTCATCTTTCTCCACAGGCAAAACCTACACTCTTAAACATTTTATTAATTGCAGCTCTAAATCAGTGGTTTATATAGTGGAATGTAGTGCTTGTCAGATACAGTACGTGGGTTGCACCATTCGCCACCTACCAATCAGGGGCTCTGAACACTATAATGACACTGTCAATCCAAATGCCAAAAATATTTCTAATGTATCTAAACATTTCAAGACAGTGCATGGAGGTAACCTTGATACTTTTTCTGTCTTTGGTTTAGAACATGTTAAACGGTCTACAAGAGGAGGGATACCCATTGCACCCTGCTCCAACGGGAGGTGTGGTGGATACACACTTTAAATACCAGAATGCCGTTGGGTATGAACAATAGGATGGATGTTAGCCTGTTCCACTGTTGTATCAGTGGGACTGTAATGGTTAACATTTTGTGCTCTTTGTTGAAACCCCCTGTTTTTGTGTGTTTGTTTGGCCCATGTCTGGTCATCTCCACCTGTAACCAATTAATGGGTTGATTTTTTAATCAAATGATTTTTGCCCTTTATACCTCACAAGGGCTGCTTCCCTTATATATTGCTTTTAATGTCATATTTTTATGCTTTTGATGAAGGCCTAAGGCCGGAACGCGTCAGAATTTTGGATGATGTTATTGCTATAATGCTTAAATAAATATTTTCTATGGAGAAGCTGTCGAGTTGCTGGCCTGTACTTTCTTTGAATATATATACAGTGCAGGCAGTGTACAGTATATAATACAGTTTATTGAAGTGGGTAAGGGGAACCCTATGACAGAATTAAGAAAAAAAACAGCATGGGTCCCCCCCTCCCAGTCCATACCAGGCTCTTTGGATCTGGTATAGATTTTAATGGGAACTCCACACCAAAATGAAAAAAAAAACAGTGTGAGGTCCCCTTCAAAATCCATACCAGGCCCTTTGGGTCTGGCATAGATTGTAAAGGGAACTCCAGGACAATTTTTTTTTTTTATTTGCTTGGGGTCCCCCCAAAATTCATACCAGATCCTTATCCGAGCAAGCAGCCTGGCAGGCCAGGAAATGGGGGGGAACAAGCGAGCGCCTCCCTTCCTGAACCATAACAGGCTGCTTGGCTTGTCCCCCCCAAAGCACCTTGTCCCCATGTTGATGGGGACAAGGGCCTCTTCCTGACAACCCTGGCCATTGGTTGTCGGGGTCTGCGGACAGGTGGCTTATTAGAATCCAGATCCCCAGATCCCGCCCCCCCCCCCCATGTGAATGAGTATTGGGTACATTACATACCACTACCCATTCACCCAAAAAAGTGTCAAAAAGTAAAAACCACAATAGACAGTTTTTGACAATTCCTTTCACTTTAAACATTATTACAATCATTGCTCCTGAAAAAACAGTTGTTTTAAAAACCTTTTTTGCATTGATACGTGTCCCCTGGGGCAGTACCTGGGTCCCCATACACTTTTTATGGCAATAACTTGTATATAAGCCTTTAAAATTAGCACTTTTGATTTTTCATGTTCATGTCCCATAGACTTTAATAGGGTTTGGGGGAGAGGGGGGGGGGGTGGGGTAATGGTATTTTATTAGCACAGCCAGTTGAACTATGTTAGTTCAGTTTAGACTTGTTCTGTTATTGGCCCTGTGTGGCCTAGCTAGTGTTGTGCTGGTGCCACCTAAAGTTTGTTTTGTTTTTGAAACCAATAAAAAGAATTATCAGAGGCGAATTCGCGTCTTGTAAGATGGTGGACGCATGAGAGCTGAGCTCCGGTCCCCGTCTCCTCGCCTGCGGCTCCTGTACCACTACACAGGCATTCAGTGCCCCAGGAGCTACATCATCCGCAGCCAGAGGTGTCCAGGCACCCCATTAAAAAAATTGGTGACCAAAAGAACATCTACCGAGGATTCATCCCACCGTCACTGTCTCGGCCTAGTCAGCACATGGAGTGCTACCTTCTTATGCCGCAATTCTCAGCCTCAAGTAGCCCATCCGACCTGCCACATCCTGCCGATCGCCCTCTAATGGCTGAAGGTATGTCGCACAGGAACCACCTATCCCTCATGATGTGCCTAAAGAGGTTGGAAAAATTACAAAAGAGCTTAGCGGTGAGATTGGGGAACATACTGACACACTGGAAAGAAAATTTTATGAACTTGTTCAGTATGTGCATGTTCTTGAAGAAGATAACGCTGCCATTAAACACACAGTTTCTCAACTCCAATTGCAGCAGATAGATTTGGAAAATAGGGAAACGCTGCCAAAATCTAAGGATCCTTGGGGTCCCTGAATCCGTCAGTAACAAAGCATTATGACAGTATCTTCTGGCTCTTTTTGTCACTTTGGCACCTTATATCCTTATATAGATATAGACTGGCGACTTGAGAGAGCTCACAGATCATTGGCCCCAAAACCACCTCAGGGCTCCAACCCAAGGGACATTATTGTTCGCTTTCATTACTACGAAAGTAAAGAAGCTCTTACTATTATTACACGTAATAAGTCTCGCATAGACTTCAAGGGCGCCAAGATTCAAACCTCTCACCCATTACACTGGCTAAGAGGCTTAGTCTGCGCCCTGTCACTACCCATTTACAAAACCACCAAGTTGCTTCCCGATGGGGCTTCCCCTTCCCCTAAAGATGGTGTGCAATTCTAATTGAGAATATGTGACAGTGTCCCTCACGCTACTAGAAGTAACGGAAAAAATGTGTCTATAATCAAAAAATTATGTAGAAAATATAAGACCAGCAGCAAAACCTGTTAGTGTTCACATAACACAAATAAATAATATAAATGTATAAGGTGGTCTTGCGCAGTGATATAGAAATCACTAAAACACTGCAATAATTGAGGAGCTAGATAAAGTGCAAAAAAGGGGTATAAAATCACAAAGTGTTGTGTGTAATAAATAGGGAACTGAATAAAGTGCAATAAAGGGTATGGGAAATCACATAAAACTCCCCCAAAAGTAAATTAAAATAATGTGCAACAAATGTCCATAAAAATATCTGTGTAAAATCACTCAGCGCCTCCTTACGTCACTTCCGGTGTATGTCTGGTTCAAGCCACTCCCTACGCATTACATCACGTCTCGTGACTTCATCTGGGGGCGATGAGAACGCAGAGCTCACTGTTTCTTGCCTGTTTTTAAGTTTTAATGTGACAGTCCACATGTTTCTATTATTTAATAAACATACCTATTATTGAACACACTATATCATTGGAGGCACCCTCCTTTCTTCCTTTACTTACTGTGGTGCCCATTGGAGCCTATTGGGATGGTGTAGTGAGGAATCCAGGTAGTTGGAGAATTACTTTCTGGCCCCACAACTAGGACATACAAGCAGGAAGAGGCCCCAATAGGATGGTGTGGAAAGTACAATCACTTAGTGATGCACTTTTTCTTCATTTATGAGCAAAGAGTCCTGTGAGGCCATTTCTTGAAGAGATCATTCGTGGAATTGACTTCTATGGACAGTATTTACATCTTCACATTATTTTTGGCAAGAGTACACCTTAATAATTTTTAAGTCTGCATCCAGGACGTTATCCACTGGCCGGGTTTGGAGATCCCCTATTTAGAATTTCCGCAGCATTATTTCTCCATTCAAGATTTTTACTATTTATATAGATACTAGTGTGATTTACTATCAATTTGTGATTTTACACAGATATTTTTATGGACATTTGTTGCACATTATTTTACTTTTGTAGTTTTATGTTATTTTTACATACCCTTTATTGCACTTTATTCAGTTCCCTATATACACACAGCACTTTGTGATTTTATACCCCCTTTTTGCACTTTATCTAGCTCCTCAATTATTGCACATATTGTTTTTAGGGATTTCTATATCACTGCGCGAGACCACCTTATACATTTAAATTCTCATTGAGAGATCTCCATGAAAGCGAGGCAATCTTTCGCAACCTGAGCCTTCCACCTATTCCTGAGGAGGAGCTTCAGCTTCCCATTACGATTACAAAGCCACCTCCGACACCGACTAAGATCTGGACCCCAGTGCGTCGGAGATCGAGGAAAGCTTCTTCAACACCTCAATGGGCTGCACTTTCCAGATCCCCTACCTGACAACTGACCACTGCTGGAAGATCTTCCTAATATCCACAGACATTCAACAACTGATTTGTCTGTGCTTGGGACTCCAGTATGGGAGTCATCTACCACTACCCAGAAGATCCCCTTCCTGCTCTCCTGAAGTTTTCAGTGTTACTTTGGTTATTTCCTATTTGAACTTGTTATACGCTTCTAATGCCGCGTACACACGATCAGAATTCTTGTCAGAAAAATCTCTGATGGCTTTTCCGACGGAATTCCGATGGAATTCCGCTCAAACTGTCTTGCCTACACACGGTCACACCAAATTCCAACCGTCAAGAACGCGGTGACGTACAACACTATGACGAGCCGAGAAAAAATGAAGTTCAATGCTTCCGAGCATGCGTCAAATTGTTTCCGAGCATGCGTAGAAATTTTGCGCATCGGAATTGCTACAGACAATCCGAATTTCCGATAGAAACCTTTTCCGTCAGAAAAAATGAGAACATGCTCTCAAATTTTTGCTGGTGGGAATTCAGCCAAAAAATTCAGATGGAGCTTACACACGGTCGCATTTTCCGATGAAAAGCTCCTCTGATCGTTTTTGTGCTGGCCGAAATTATGATCGTGTACGTGGCATTAGAGGAGACGGGACTTAACCGTTAGATCTTGCAGGTAGCCATGCACCTCACCACAGTCCTAGACTGTTGCCTTGGATTCCTGAAGATGTTTTTTTTCTTCGGGTCTTCTACACTGTTCTTTTTTTCCTCAATATTAATATAAGTGTTTTTACCTTCTGGTTACCGGATGTGCTTTTTTGCATCATTTCAACAAACAAGCCTTTATTGTTTTTATTGTTCCATGCACCGTGGATCAGTGTTTATATACCTAATATCAAAGCTACCATTGCTACATGTTTCTATGATATATCATGGCTCTTAAAGTCTATTCCTGCAAAGTGAAGGGCTTGAATTCCATTCAAAAATGATGGAAAGCTTTGAAGGAATATAGGTCTTCCGAAGCAGACGTAATTATGGTTCAGGAGATTAATTTCCAACCAGGGGGCTCTTTCAAATTTGCCTCCAAGCCCTTCCCTACTACCTTTGTTGCGTCAGATCCCTCTGGGAAGGCTGAAGTAGCGATTTCAATTAAACGCTCTAGTCCCATACAAATCCTTACCTTCTTTTTAGATCCCCATAGTCGATATATTCTCCTGAAATGTACCCATCTGAATACGTCTTTTACTCTAGCTAACATATATGCCCCTTATTCGGGACAGATTGGTTTTCTCACAAAGGTCTTTGAGAAACTACAGACTTTCTCACAACCTTTTATGGTTATAAGAGGAGATTTTCATATGTGCATGTCCCTGACCAAAGTTAGATTTGCTGGGTTTCAAACTACTCCGCCGACCCAACCCCAAGCGCTATCCACTTCTTTCTGCAAATTGGCTCGATCTAGCAGTCTTTATGACACATGGAGAGTGAAACATCCTACCCACAAACAATATACATTTTATTCCCCCCTCATAAATTATACTTTAGTCTAGATCATTTCTTTGTGACTGCACCTTAGTTACCTTATGTAGTCTCTGCAGAGATACATCCTATCATATGGTCGGATAATGCAACTATTAATCTAGATATTACTCTATCTGCTCTGACGCCCAAAACATGTCATTGGCGTCTCAATGAATCCCTACTACGAATCCTGAAATCCAGGACCATCTGCAACAAAAACTGTCAGATTTTTTTCAAATAAATGAGGACTCAGTGTCAGAGATACCCACCTTGTGGGAAGCCCATAAGGCTTTTTTTTAGTGGTAAATGCATCTCTGCAGGCTCTCGCTTAAAACGAGACTCTATTAAGCTGAAAGCTGAGCTCCTTACCCAGCTATGAGCTGTGGAGAGGCGCCTACTTCAACCCCCCACGGTGGACCATCTACGAGCCGTAGTTTCTCTTTATAACCGTATTAAATCCTTAGACTTAAATACGATTTCTAAATCATTGTTGTGGTCTAGACCTAAGTTCTATGAGTATGCCAACATACCGCACAGGGTGCTAGTTAATAGACTCAAACCAAGTCCATTTTTATCTATACCTGATTGTTTAATGCAGTCAAATGGTACCCCCACTTACTGTCCTTATGGCATGTCTAGGGTGTTTGGGGATTTCTACAAAGGTCTTTAATAATTGTAATTGTATAATTGTTTGAGCTCTGACTCTCACTCCCATTTTACACAAGAAAAATTTGACGACTTTATGTCTTCTTTACATTTACCCAAGATATCCTCTGAAAAATGATCTAAGCTTAATTTGCCCATCACGGCTGAGGAAATAGCCAAAGTGATCACACTTTTACCGTCTCATAAGTCCCCGGGACCTGATGGGCTCCCCTATACCTATTAGAAAACCTTTCTCCCAATTTTAGGCTCATACCTATTGACCCTATTCTCTTCCTTATTAAAAGGCACCCTCCCACATTCCCAGTTTTTACATGCATTCATAACTGTCATACCAAAGCCAGGTAAAGACCCCTCAATACCTGATAATTACTGACCCATTGCACTATTAAATTTGGATTATAAAATATTCACAAAAATCTTAGCCAACAGCCTCTCACTGATGTTACCATGCTTATTACATAGAGATCAGGTGGGCTTTGTTCAAACAAGATACGCAGGAGATAACACAAGATGTACAATACACCTGATTGATCTCCTGACCAAGACAAAACACCCTGCCATAGTCCTAAGCTTAGATGCTCAAAAAGCTTTTGATTGCTTAAGTTGGCCATTAATGGTCGCATATGGGTTTTTGGGCCCTTTCGTTGAGGCTTTGAAGGCTTTATATTCGTATCCCTCTTCCCAAGTGCAACTGTCTTCTCACCTGTCGCTGCTGTTTCCCCTAAGTAATGGTACTAAGCAGAGCTGCCCCTTGCTTTTTATTCTTAGTCTGGAACCTCTTGCTGTGGCCATCAGGTCTCACCCAGAAATTTGTGGGGTATCGTTGCGGCAGCGGGGAAATAAGTGGTCACTTTTTGCTGACGATATTTTTTCAACTCTTACTCACTCTCACATATCACTACCTTCTCTATATGATACCCCGGCTTCTTTCAGTTCTATGGATACGTGTATGTGAGGTAAATGGCGCTCCCTCAAATCAAACCTATATAACTTAATACAACCAATACGTAATAACCCGTATAAAATAAAATAAATGCTGATGGCTCCACTCTATATAACCATGTGATTGTTGTGACTAAACAACCACAATAGTGATTCCTAATATATATATAGCAGGTGTGCAAGAAAAACCTCCCACCATTCAATGATCCAATGTTATAGTGTAGCATATATAATAAAAAATAATAATAAATTGGTGACACTGCAAGTAGTCACCAAATGTGACCAAATAATGAGTACCAATAAACCATAGGAAATTGTGCAGACAAGTGACACTGCAATTAGTCACCAAATTAGACCAGTAAGTAAATAGCAGTAAACCCTAAAATATTAATTGTAAAGCAAGTCCAGTGAAGATGAAAATCCACTAATGTGGCAAATATAAAATGAATTGTTCCAAAAACTTATAAAGTTAATTGTGTCAAGAAATTATAAAGTTCCAGGGTCGATAAATGTTCCAACTGTTCCTGAAAAAATAAAAATTCCACGGCATGTGTCGAAAGCTGTATATGTGCAAAAGCTGTGCAGGAACTGAGAAAACGTGACTCTTGTGCTTGACAATTCAAGTGACTCTCGTGACTCCCCTCAAGGGGAGTTACACTGAAGGGTAATTGTAAGCATATGAACTTCTTACTTCTAATCTCTGACAAAGCCTTATGGGGGAAAAGTGTTTTGGTATATCAGTGGATGTTCATGTGAGTGCAATATTGTTCTTAATTTAATAAATATGCATCTTATAACACCCTGATATAAACCCTTCCTCTTTGTCCTCTTACTATTGCAGCTATAGGCTTCTGTAACAGCAGTGCTGAGTGTTGTAAGGTTATTGTAATGACATTACTACTCTTCATGCTATTTCCCCCTTGATTTTCAAGTTTTTAGTAAGACTGCATACAAATCTACATTCTCACAGTACTAGGCATTTTTGTATAATCTCCAATTTTTTATATACAGTAGGTTTTGTAGCACACAACTGGTAAACGTTGAATGTCTCAACATTTGTGCAAGAGTAATAAATAACCCATGTAACATTTGTAACATATGTGTAATGGTTTCCTTGCTGCCTTTCACCGGATGAATGTAACAACTCTTATCATATGGTCCTAAGAGAGAAACAGCTTAAGAACATTGACTAAGAGAGTTAAAAGGCTAAGAACATTCAACTTACATGGAACATAATATGAGGGGGACTTCTGCACTATGTTCAGTTTATGGAGAGTTTTGTGTGAATGTCCAAAAAAATGGGAGTTTGGCCATCTAAGCCTTCAGCTGCAAAGTAAAGTGGTATCGATTGCTGTAATGCTTACCAGTTTGTAATTACCAGTGCAAAAACTTTTGTCTAATCTCAAAAAGCATGTAAACCTACCATATCATGTCTAAAATAACACAATAAGAGACAATGAAATGTAGTATTCCCATGTATTATTAGATGTATACCAGTGGCAGCTGGTGCGACAATTTTTTTGGGGTGGCGCAAACATTTTTTTGAAAAATAATCATCAATTACAGCCACTGTGCCATCAAACGCTGCAACTGTGCCCATCAAACGCTGCCACTGTTCCATCAAACGCTGCCACTGTGCCATCAAACGCTGCCACTGTGCCCTCCAACGCTGCCACTGTGCCATCAAATGCTGCCACTGTGCCCTCAAATGCTGCCACTCTGCCATCAAACGCTGCCACTGTGCCATCAATTGCAGCCACTGTGCCTATTAAACGCTGCCACTATGCCATCAATTGCAGCCACTGTGCAAAACACTGCCACTGTGCCCATTAAACACTGCCACTGTGCCCATTAAACGCTGCCACTGTGCCCAAACGCTGGCATGGTGCCCATCATATTCTGCCAGTGTGCCCATCATATTCTGCCAATGTGCCCATCATATGCTGCCAGTGTGCCCATCAAATGCTGCCAGTGTGCCCAATAAATGCTACCAGTGTGCCCTTGAATGCCCCCAGTGGGACCCCCGCCTGTTTGCCATCTGCCTGGCACTTACCCTGTCTTGGTAGGGCAGCGGGTGACAGTGATGAGCGGGGTCCTCCATGCGTCTCCTGCCGTCCTCATCTTCCGTCCTCTCCTCCTTATAGGCATCCAATAGCGGCACCTGTCGTTTCATCAGGTGACAGGTAACAGACCCGACCACCTGATTGGCGGAGAGGCGGTTTAGTGTTAGGAAAGCAAATATTAATTTGCTTTTCTAACACAGCTGAGTGACCTGCGAGCACCCAGCATGTCACTTGCAGGTCACCTTTCTTGACGCCTATTAGAGCCTATGGCTCTAATCAGGTGCTTCAAAAACACCCCCCGCCGCTGTAATTCAGGCTCCCGGCCCCTTTTTGGGCACAGGGCGCCTGAATTACAGTGGCGGGGGGTGTTTTTGAAGCACCTGATTAGGGTGCTTAGGGGGGATAGGGGGTGGCAGCAGCGGCCATGCTATGCATGAATCTATCTATTGGTGCTAGAGGGGTGGCAGGAGAGAGGGGGTGGCGCCCATGCGCCCTTAATACATGGGCCGACCACTGATGTATACAATAATGCTCCGTACACACGATCCGACTTTCCGACAACAAAACCATGGATTTTTGTTCGAGGCATGTTGGCTCCAACTTGTCTTGCATACACACGGCCACACAAATGTTGGCCAACAATTATGAACGTAGTGACAAACAAGACGTACATGATATCTCCATTACGAACACTAGTTTTATAAGACTGAGCGCTTCCTGCTCGTACTTGATTCTGAGCATGCCTTGACTTTTGTCCGATGGACTTGTGTACACACGATCAGAAAGTCCGACAACAAATGTTCGATGGAGCATACACACGGTCGGACTTTCCCCCAACAAGCTCACATCCAACATTTGTTGTCAGAAATCTGATCGTGTGTACGGGGCATAAGTATACATTGTAGGACACATTTGAACAGTTTAATAATTCACACAATAAGTCCAAAACTTATATCACAATGTATATAATGTATATATGTATATATGTATAATGTATATATTTAGGATATATTGATATGTATATACTATATTTAATAACCGTTCTCCAAGACATTAAAGTGAATGTAAACCCAAATTTTTTATTTATTTTTTGTCTGGCACAATATAGAGTATGGGCTTTCAGATCAGCTGTGCCCAGTCGTGCCACAAAGAGTTAATCCAGCTCTGAGCAATCCTCATATCTTTTTTCAGTGAAATAAAACGGACAAACTGTGAAAACTTTGTCCGTTCTTCCCCCTTGCTGTGATTGACAGGTGATTTACATATCTCGTGCACTAGCTTAAGACATGCATTATTTTTTACCCACCCCCACTCCTTTTTTCAGCAGCTCTGCAAGGATTGGCTGTCCCACAATTCAGCATGATTTGGCATACTGAAGTCATGTGGGGACTTGTCTGGGTTTTGACTGGATGTTAGTGATCATAGCAGAAGTTCAGTGTAAGAAATACACAGGAGAAAATGCATATTGATAAGGGGAGTGTAGAGGTGGGAGGGGAGTCTACTGACATCACAACTCCACCCACTGAGCCCTGGAAAACAGACCCACCCACAGAATCTGCAGTTTTTTCGGGTCTCAGAGCAGACAGAGGGGAGACATTTAACAGATAAGTATACATGCAGGAGACATGTATATCCTTCTAGATAACCAATATTGCAGTAGTTTAGAAAGGATGAGAGTGGGCTTACATCCACTTTAAGGAAAACCACAGCTGACTGACATTTTATTAGAACTTGACTACTTCTTATTACAAAGAAAATGAATGTCCCCTGGTTTACATGTTATTATCCCTACGCCAAGCTTTTTATATCATGCACATTGGTGTTACAGCCCCATCAAGGAGCTAAAACAAAGAGGGCATCTTTAAATGGCACTGGTAGAAAAATAAATTTGTCCTCAAAACAAAAGATCTTAGCAGCCCTTCACCTTAATAATCTATTATTCGCCATCAACATGTAAAATTTCACTTTTTCATCATAGGATATTGCAGAGCCAAGCAGTTGGCAGGTCCTTTTATTTCATAGAGCTGAAAACCTATGCAACTTATCCTACCAAAAACCAACTACAGTATTCCATTATCTCAAGAGCTATTCATCCATTACACCAGGGGTACAGTCTTCTCCATCCACACTGGCATCCAGAATGCCACAACAAATAGTCATGGCCCAATACATTGAAACAAGGAATTATCTTGATAGTCACATTTTGATTTTATCGGTGAAACAGAGATCACAAAAATCTTTTAAACTCTTTGCCAGAAAAACATGTTATCTGATCCTGGACCCAACACAAATCTTGTTGGAGTGCCCTGACCCACTTGTTCCAGCAATCTACAACATGGATCATAGCTTTCTACACTCTAGGATGTTTAATGGTCCACTAAAGGAAACAGGCATCAAGTCTTTTTGTAAAAGGCCTTGAATTTAGGCAATATACAGAACTACAGGCTGGTTTAAAATTTCCTCTGTCTAGAATATTGCGTATATTGAAGAGACCACTGTGATTTAACTAGATAACAGGCTCTAAAGCAATGCTATTATGACCCTCCTCAGTCATTTTTTAGGAAGAATGCCTGCAAGACTTCACCCTATATAAATCTTCACCCTAAATACAATTCCTGCCTCCATGCTGCCAAACAAGCCTACTTTGTCTCTCTTATGCCGCATACACACGAAGGGACTATCCCGCGGGATTATCCTCTGGACTCAAGTCCAGCGGACAATCCCCTCGTGTGTGGGCATCGGCGGACTTTGGTTTTAAAATTATCCGCTGGACTTGGCAGTCCAGCAGACAATCCCACCGTTAGTAGGCTAGTCCGCCGGACTTTTGAAAATGAACGGACTTGCCGCTCATCGGCAAGTCCGTTCATTTAGCACGTGACTTCAGGTTACGTAGCTAGCGTAGGCAGTAAATGCCGGCGCGCTAGCTCCGTCACCTGGCATGGATTTAAAGGGACTCCCCACGCCGAAAAACGGCGTGGGGGTTCCCCCCAAATCCATCTCAGACCCTTATCCGAGCACGCAGCCTGGCCGGCCAGGAAAGGGGTGGGGATGAACGAGCGCCCCCCCCTCCTGAGCCGTACCAGGCCGCATGCCCTCAACATGGGGGGTGCCCTGGGGAAAGGGGGGCCGTGCGGCCCCCCCCACCCCAAAGCACCTTGTCCCCATGTTGATGAGGACAAGGGCCTCTTCCCGACAACCCTGGCCGTTGGTTGTCGGGGTCTGCGGGGGCGGGGGCTTATCGGAATCTGGGAGCCCCCTTTTCTAAGGGGGCCCTCAGATCCCGGCCCCCCACCCTATGTGAATGAGTATGGGGTACGATGTACCCCTACCCATTCACCTAAGGTGTAACATGTAAAGTAAAAAAACACACACACTTTTGAAAAAATATTTTATTGCACAGCTCCGGGGGTCTTCTTCCGTCTTGGGGGTCTTCTCGCCGGACTCCTCCACCATTTACCTAGCTCTTTTACCGAGCGGAGAAGTCCGGCTACCTTCTTCGTCGTCGCCGCCGTCGTCTGGGGGTCTCGATCCGCCGTTTTTCGGCGCGGGGAGTCCCTTTAAATCCATGCCAGGTGACGGAGCTAGCGCGCCGGCATTTACTGCCTACGCTAGCTACGTAACCTGAAGTTACGTTCTAAATGAACGGATTGCTCCGTGTGTGGGCAAGTCCGTTCATTTTCAAAAGTCCAGCGGACTTTGGCCAGCGGATTGTCCGCCGGAGAAGTCCGCGCATGTGTGGGCAAGTCACACGCTCGGAAAGTCCGGCGAAGCCCCGCTGGAAAGTCCGGCTGATTGTCCACTGGACTAGGTCCGGCGGACAAAGTCCGCACGTGTGTACGCGGCTTTATTAATACCTTGTCATCCAGTCGCCGTTGGCTCTTCTCAACCTTTAACCCTCTGCTTTGTCCCCCACCCCCTCTACCCACTAACTCACTCACTGCCCAAGAGATTGCCAAGCACTTCAAAGACAAGATTGATGCAATTTGTGAGGACACCTCGACTGTGCGTATATCCTCCCCACCCAACATACCTTGCCTAACAGCACATTCAACACTCTTCTCTTTTGAATTGGCTGCTACTGAAGGGGTTACAAAACTTTTCTCAGATGCTCACCTAACCAATTGTCCCTTGGATCCTGTTCCCGCACAACTACTACGGCCACCCTCTTCTTCTATCCTATGCTCCCTCACTCACATCTTCAATCTCCTTCTCTCTAGTGGCACCTCCCCCTCCCCTCTAAAACATGTGCAGATCACCCCCATACTTAAAAAGCCCTCACTGTAACCCACCAATCTGAACAACTTATGACCCGTCTCATTGCTCCTACGCTTAGTCTACAGCCGTCTTAGCTCCTACCTCAGTGAAAATAACCTTCTTGACCCCTTACAGTCTGGCTTTCGCTCGCAGCACTCCATGGAAACTGCCTTACTAAAACTCACTAATGATTTACTAACTGATAAAACCAACAGCCAGTAATCCATACTCCTACTACCTCTCTGTGGCCTTTGATAATGTTGACCACCAGCTCCTTCTCAATAAACTACATTCCCTTGGCCTCCAAGATTCTGCTCTAGCCTGGTTCTCTGCCTATCTATCACAGCACTCCTTCATTGTTACCTACAACTCTGTCTCCTCCTCTCCATTGCCCCTTTCTGTGGGGGTCCCCCAAGTCTCTGTTCTTGGACCCCTTCTCTATCTACACCTCCTCCCTTGGTCACTTGATAACCGCCCATGGCTTCCAATACCACTTATACGCCAATGACACCCACATTTATCTGTCTACTCCTCACCTCACTCCTTCAGTCTCCTCTCCCATTACTAACTTACTAACTGACATATCAGCATGGATGTCGCACCACTTCCTTAAACACTTCCTTAAACAAAATCTCTCTAAAACTGAGCTATTAAAATTCCTCCCCCTCCATGACTTTTCCATTGAAATCAACAATGCAACCATCAGTTCCTCCCCTCACGCCAGGGTACTAGGTGTAATCCTAGACTCTGACTTGTCATTTCAGCCTCCAGTCCAATAGTTGTAAAAAGTTTGTAGAATTTACCTCTGTAACATCTCTAGAGTTGAGCGGACACCTGGATGTTCGGGTTCGGCGGGTTCGGCCGAACTTCGGAAAAAAGTCCGGGTTCGGGACCGAACTTGACCCGAACTTGACCCCGAACTCCGAACCCCATTGAAGTCAATGGGGACCCGGACTTTTGAACACTAAAATGGCTGTAAAAAGGTCATGGAAAGGGCTAGAGGGCTGCAAATGGCAACAAAATGTTATTAAGAGCATGGCAAGTGATCTGCATACAAATGTGGATAGGGAAATAACTTAAAATAACATAAAAAAAAAATAAAAAATAAAAAAAATTGCTGGAGGCCCCCTTCTCAGCAGAAGAGGTACAGGAAGTCATTAAGAACCTCAGAAACTCAACGGCACGATGCCGCACATATGGTGGGAATACCCCAGAATACGCACTGTCTGGAAAAAATTATTCAATTTAATGGATAAGATAGTGGGAAAATAAAATACTTGGAAAAAAAAAAATGAAAAAATTATAATCTTGACCTAGGAGAACGAAATTCAAATGGAGTAGGAGGTTGAGGTGGCGGTGGATGTGCCGGTGTAGGTGGAAGCAGCGGTGGAGGAGGACGAGGTAGCCAACACTGGTTCAAAAATACAACAATGGCTGGGTAAGGCTAGTGGTGAATGATGTGTCGAATTCTGTCCCCCGTCGCATAGTGTCCGCCCTGTACTGCGCTTGCTCAGTACGTAGGACAAGGGGATTTTGAAACTCTCCGAAGACGATGCGCGGTGACTCCAGGTTCAAGCCACATCATCCGAGGTTGAAGCCTAGCCAAGCGAGCCTGTGAGGGGCTCTGTTACTATGTGCTACCGTATGTCCACTTGGATGGTCGGGCTTGAACCTGCACTCACTGCGCAGGCGACGTTCATCTTTGGAGATTTTGTGAATCTCCTTGTCCTCCGTACTGCGCAAGCACTGCACCTGCGCAGTAAGTGGCCGGACACTATCCGATAGCAAGACAGTTTTCGTCAGAACACCGGTATATGTGTCTATTCTGCACAAGGTACGACCAAGTCCTGTGGGATCCATGCCTGGTTCATTTTAATGAACGTGAGCTTGTCCACATTGGCTCTGGACAGGCGGCTGCGCTTGTCTGTGATAACGCCCCCTGCCGTGCTAAATACACGTTCAGATAATACACTGGCGGCAGGGCAGGCCAGCACCTCCAAGGCGTAAAGGGCAAGCTCAGGCCATGTGCCCAATTGGGAGACCCAGAAGTTGAAGGGGGCAGACCCGTCATGCAGTACGTGTACGCGTGTGCACACATACTGCTCCACCATGTTGGTAAAATGCTGCCTCCTGCTAAGACATTCCATCTCAGCTGGTGGTGCTGGTTGTTGTGGCATGCCGACAAAGCTTTTCCACATTCCGGCTATGCTAACCCTGCCTTGCGAGGTGCTGGCGGTGCCCCGGCTGCGTTGGCAACCTCTTCCTCCTCCTCTGCCTTCGCCTTGTGCTTCCACCGTACCCCCGCTTCCAAGTGGGAATGCCACCAGCAGCGAGTCTACCAGCGTGCGCTTGTACTCGCGCATCTTACGATCACGCTCCAGTGAGGTAATTAAGGACGGCACATTGTCCTTGTAATGGGGATCCAGCAGGGTGGCCACCCAATAATCAGCACCAGTTAAAATGTGGGCAACTCGGCGGTCGTTGCGGAGACACTGCAGCATGTAATCGCTCATGTGTGCCAGGCTGCCCAGAGGCAAGGAAAAGCTGTCCTCTGTGGGAGGTGTATCGTCTGTGTCCTCTGTATCCCCCCAGCCACGCACCAGTGATAGACATGAGCTGGTCTGGGTGCCACCCTGCTGTGAACATGGTTCCTCCTCCTCCATCTCCTCCTCATCCTCCACCTCGTCATCCTCCAGAACTGTGCCCTTGCTGCCAGACAATTGTGTACCTGGCGCTTGTTGGTGCAGGAACCCACCCTCGTAGCCACTTGTAAATGACTGCCCTGAAATCCTTGGAAATGAACCCTCTTCCTCCTCCTCCTCCTCATCCTGTGCCACATCCTCTTCCATCATCGCCTTGAGAGTTTTTTCAAGGAGGCATAGAACTGGGATAGTAACGCTGAGAACGGCGTCATCGGCACTGGCCATGTTGGTGGAGTACTCAAAACAGCGCAACAAGGTACACAGGTCTCGCATGGAGGCCCAGTTATTGGCGGTGAAGTGGTGCTGTTCCGCAGAGCGACTCACGCGTGCGTGCTGCAGCTGAAACTCCACTATGGCCTGCTGCTGCTCGCACAGTCTGGCAAGCATGTGCAAGGTGGAGTTCCACCTTGTGGGCACGTCACATATGAGACGGTGAGCGGGAAGGCCGAAGTTACGCTGCAGCACTGACAGGCGAGCAGCAGCAGGGCGAGAACGCCGAAAGTGCGCACAGATGGCCCGCACTTTCTGCAGCAGCTCTGGCATTTCGGGGTAATTCTTCAGGAACCTCTGGACCACCAAGTTCAGCACATGCGCCAGGCAAGGGATGTGCGTCAAACCGGCAAGGCCCAGAGCTGCTACGAGATTTCGCCCATTATCGCACACCACCAGGCTGGGCTTGAGGCTCACTGCCACCAACCACTCATCGGTCTGTTGTTCCATGTCCCTCCACAACTCCTGCGCGGTGTGGGGTTTTTCCCCCAAACAGGAAAGTTTTAAAACTGCCTGCTGTCGTTTAGCCCTGGCTGTGCTGAAGTTGGTGGTGAAGGTGTTACGCTGACCGGATGAGGAGGCGGTAGAGGATGAGGAGGCGGAGTAGGAGGAGTTAGCAACAGGAGGCAAACTGAAGTGCCCTGCAATCCTCGGTGGTGGAAGGACATGCGCCAAACTGCTATCCGCCTCAGGCCCAGCCGCCACTACATTTACCCAGTGTGCTGTTAGGGAGATATAACGTCCCTGACCGTGCTTACTGGTCCACGCATCCGTAGTTAGGTGGACCTTGCCACAGATGGCGTTGCGCAGTGCACACCTGATTTTGTCCCCCACTTGGTTGTGCAGGGAAGGGATAGCTCGTCTGGAAAAGTAGTGGCGGCTGGGCACGACGTACTGTGGGACAGCCAATGACATCAGCCTTTGAAAACTCTGCGTCTCCACCAGACGGAATGACAGCATTTCAAAGGCGAGCAATTTTGAAATGCTGGCATTCAGGGCCAGGGATCGCGGGTGGCTAGGGGGGTACTTCCTCTTCCGCTCCAGTGTTTGGGAAATAGAGAGCTGAAAGCTTCCATGGGACATTGTGGAGATGGTTGGTGACCCAGGTGGTAGTGTTGCTGGCAGATCCTCTGTTTGCGGGTTGGCAGGTGTCACTGTCACTACAGAGGTGGATGAAGAGGCCGAGACTGCAGCAGAAGAGGAAGCAGGAGGAGCCAGAGACCTTTCTTGGTTTTTGCAGTGTCTACTCCACTGCATCTCGTGCTTTGCACTTAGATGCCTGGTCATGCAGGTTGTGCTCAGGTTGAGAACGTTTATGCCTCGCTTCAAGCTCTGATTGCACAGCGTGCAAACCACTCGTGTCTTGTCATCAGGACATTGTCTGAAGAACTGCCACGCTAGGGAACTCCTTGCACCTGGCTTTGGTGTGCTCGGTCCCTTGCTGCATTGGGCAGTAGCAGACGTACTGTCTAGGGGACGGACGCTCCGCTTTTGCACCCTGCTCCCTCTTCTGCTGTGCTGGTGGCTCTGTGCGACCACCACCTCTTCCTCTGAACTACACTGGTCACCTGCATGACGTTGATTCCATGTGGGGTCAAGGACCTCATCATCCTCCACATCATCTTCCACCCAAAATTCACCCCTTCCCTACTTGTCGGTCTGCACAATGGCGAAAGCAGCAGCAGTTGGCACCTGTGTTTCCTCATCATCCGAGACGTGCTGCGATGATCCTCCCATGTACTCATCATGAAACATAAGTGGTTGGGCATCGGTGCACACAATCTCTTCCACTTCTGGGGCAGGGCTAGGTGGATGGCCCTAGGAAACCCTGCTAACAGAATCATCAAAAAGCAGAAGAGACTGCTGCATGATTTGGGGCTCAGACTGATTGGCTGATTTTCAAGGGGGTGAGGTGAAAGACTGATGGACATCGGCTGCAGGTGCCAACTCTGAACTTTCATCAGGAGACTGGGTGGGAGACAATGTGAAGGAACCGGAGGCACTGTCAGCAGCAACCCAATCTACTATCGCCTGTACTTGTCCTGGCCTCGACATTCGTACAGCCTCATTAGGCGCGCCAAAATACTGCTGCAGGCTCTGTCGCCTACTCGCACCTGAGGAAGGTGTTTCACTAGTGCGTGTAGCTGGCACAGATCGACCACGTCCTCTCCCTGCAACAGGAGCGCCACCAGCAGCACCACGACCCGGGCCACGTCCCCTTTTTGATGATCTCCTCATATTTTCAAAATTTATGATCTCGCCCTAAATGGGTGTTTTTGTATATAGCAGAATACACGTACAGTGTCTAAAGCGTTTATGAAAACGCAGAAAATGCTATTGGGGGAAAAAAAAAAACACTGCAAAATTAAATTTTTTTGCAATGTTTTTACAATATCAGAATAAACGGATAGTGTCTAAAGCGTTTATGAAAACGCAGAAAATGCTATTGGGAAAAAAAAAACACTGCAAAATTATTTTTTTTTGCAATGTTTTTCCAATATCAGAATAAACGGATAGTGTCTAAAGCGTTTATGAAAACGCAGAAAATGCTATTGGGAAAAAAAACCACCGCAAAATATTTATTTTTTTTTCAATGTTTTTGCAATATCAGAATACACGGACAATATGTAAAGCGTTTATGAAAACGCAGAAAATGCTATTGTGAAAAAAAAACACCGCAAAAGATTATTTTTTTTGCAATGTTTTTGCAATATCAGAATACACGGACAATATGTAAAGCGTTTATGAAAACGCAGAAAATGCTATTGGGAAGAAAAAAAAAACACTGCAAAAAATTTTTTTTTGCAATGTTTTTGCAATATCAGAATACACGGACAGTATGTAAAGCGTTTATGAAAACGCAGAAAATGCTATTGGGGAAAAAAAACACCGCAAAATTAATTTTTTTTGCAATGTTCTTGCAACATCAGAATACACGGACAGTATGTAAAGCGTTTATGAAAACGCAGAAAATGCTATTGGGAAGAAAAAAAACACTGCAAAATTATTTTTTTTTGCAATGTTTTTGCAATATCAGAATACACGGTTAGTGTCTACAGCGTGTATGTATGAACACGCAGAAAATGCTATTGGGAAAAAAAAAAAAAAAAAAAATTAAATTTTTATGCAATGTTTTTCCAATAGCAGAATACACACAGACTATGGTGTATCTCTTAGTATATGCAGTGTTGGTCCTAATGTTGCACTGAGCTTGCAGGTAAAACTTTTATATTTTGTCTGGCACTGGCCTCATGGCACTGTTAAAAGACTGTGCACTGCACCCCAGCCAGGGTACAATTGATTTAGGAATCTCTTCAATAATTATCTCTGCCTCTTTCTTTTGCTTAATAAAGAAACTCCCTACTCTAGCTATCTAGATCGCTCACTGATCTAACTAATTAGAATAAAATTCAAGGAATGTGGACTGACTGACTTTAGCACACTAACTCCTAAAATCCTCTATCTATCTGCAGCACAGGACCCTGTCTAACAGTGTCTGTCTATAGCAGAATGACGCTGTGTGCTGTGTGTGTGTACTATATATAGAGACTGGGTCACATGCTGCACTGGCCAATCACAGCCATGCCATTAGTAGGCATGGCTGTGATGGCTTCTAAGGGCACACTAGTGAAACGATCGTCGATTGGCTGCCCTAAAGCTGTTAAAAAGGCGCCAATACAGCGCCGAACACCGGACCCGAACCCGAACTTACAGCCAATAGTTCGGGTTCGGGTCCGGGTCCCGGACACCCAAAAGTCCGGTACGGACCCGAACTTTACAGTTCGGGTTCGCTCAACCCTAAGTAAAATTCGATACAAATTTTACTCCAAATTTCCAAAATTCTGAAAAGTTTTGTTACGTTATTTGGAGCATTCAGTAAAATTTGTTTATATTGTAATTTGGGTATGCGGATATATCCGAATCTCCAAATAACAAAAAATGTGTCCAAATATTAATTCGGAACGAAACGAACCACACATGTCTAATAGACACTCCACAGATTTGTCTAAACATTGCATGCCCATTTAACACTAAATGTACACAGTTGGGCAATTCAGCTTGCACTGGAGCAAAGATTACAGTTTATGGAGGAAACTATGGTCAATATTATTATATCCCAGAACCAGAACTAAATAGAACCCTTTATAGTATAAATTGCTCACAGTTCCCAGTATGTGGAAATATCGGTTACCTGAGATTCCATATTATTGCGTTTCGTTTTTTAGGAGCAGGTATACCATCCATATTATATTTTATTTAAATTACACAAAGTTGTCACTAAATGATATATTGCTCACACATGGCATGGTTATATGAGGAATTACACCCCGACATACATTCTGCTGCTTCTCCTAAGTATGGGGATACCTTGTGTGTGAGACTTTTTGGGAGCCTAGCCGCATACCAAATTACCACATTTATCGGCGTATAACACGCACCGGCGTATAACACGCACCCCAAGTTTAGGAGGGAATTTTAAGGAAAAAAAGTTTTAGGAGAGAAGTTTAGGGAAAAAAAAACGTACATTTAAACGTCATTTGCAGCTTGCCCAGCGTCATTTGCAGCTTGCCCAGCATCATTTGCAGCTTGCCCAGCGTCATTTGCAGCTTGCCCAGCGTCATTTGCAGCCTTGCCCAGCGTCATTTGCAACCTGCCCAGCATCATTTGCAGCCTGCCCAGCGTCATTTGTAGCTTGCCCAGTGTCATTTGCAGCTTTCCAGCATCATTTCTAGCTTGCCCTGTATCATTTGCAGTTAGCCAGCGTCATTTGCAGCCTTCCCGACGTTTAAATTTCCCGCCGCGAGACAAACCGCGCATGCGCGTCCGAAAAAGACCGAACCGCGGCCGAAAAAGGCCGAAGCGCGGCCGAAAAAGACCGAGCCGACTGTTCGGCTCCGCTCGGAGTCCCGCCTCCCTGCTGTTTCGGGAGCGAGCGCAGGGAGGCGGGACTACGAGCGGAGCTGAACAGCCGGCTTCGGTCTTTTTCGGCCGCGCTTCGGCCTTTTTCGGCCTTTTTCGGCCGCGGTTCGGCCTTTTTTTGGCCGCGGTCGCCATTTTTCGGCGCCGCAACCAATTTTTGTCATTTTTTTTGGGGGTATCGGCGTATAACACGCACCCATGACTTTCCCCCGATTTTAAGGGGGAAAAAGTGCGTGTTATACGCCGATAAATACGGTATATATTGCTCAAACATGCCATGGTTATATGTGGAATTACACCCCAAAATACATTCTGCTGCTTCTCCTAAGTAGGGGGATACCACATGTGTGAGACTTTTTGGGAGCCTAGCCATGTACAGGACCCCAAAATCTAATCACCCCCTTCAGGCTTTCTAAAGGTGTAAAATGGTGAAGTTACTCCTCACTACCTATCACAGTTACGGATACCCCCCCCCCACCCCAAATTACGCCATTTTGGAAAGTAGACACCCAAAGGTATTTGCTAAGAGGCATGGTGAGTATTTTTCAGCTCTCATTTGTTTTTTGAAAATGAAGAAAAAAATATATATTTTTTTTAATTTTCAAAGCGCTGTGACAAGCGAGATCTGCAAAATACTCAACATGCCTCTTAGCAAGCAGCTTGAAGTGTCTTCATTCCAAAATGGGGTCATTTGGGGGGGGGGGGGGGGTTGTGCTATCTTGACATTTCATGGCCTCCGAAACTGTGATAGGTAGTGAGGAAGTGAAATCACCATGTTACGCCCTTAGAAAGTCTGCAGTCAGTGATTGGTTTGGGTCCTGTACACGGCTAGGCTGGGGGTGTATTTTCACATATGCCCATAGCATGTTTGAGCAATATATCATTTAGTGCTGACTCAACATGCCTATCAGCAAGCTTGGGCTATCTACCTTCCAAAAAAGGGATAATTTGGGGGGGGGGGGGGGGGGGGGGGGTTGAACTGTCCTGCCATTTTATGCACAACATTTAGAAGCTTATGTCACACACTCTTCTAACCACTTGAAGACAAAGCCCTTTCTGACACTTTTTGTTTACATCAAACACTATATTACCCAAATATTTGATGAAATAAAAAAGATGATCTTGTGCTGAGTACATGGATACCAAACACAACATGCTTTAAAATTGCACACAAACGTGCAGCGGTGACAAACTACATACATTTTTAAAAGCCTTTAAAAGCCTGTACAGGTTACCACTTTAGATTTACAGGGGAGGTATACTGCTAAAATGACTGCCCTCGATCTGACCTTCACAGTGATTCCCTTACATGCATGGTGCAATTGCTGTTTACATATGACACCAGACCGACGCTGCCACTCGCCTTTGCGCTTAAGCACGGGGGGGGGGGGGTAGGGCAGAGGTTTTAAATTATTTATTTTGCTTTTTTATTTTATTTTTAAACTGTTCCTTTCATTTTTTTTTTTTGCATTTTTATTGTTAACTCAGGGAATGTAAATATCCCCTATGATAGCAATAGGTAGTGACAGGTACTCTTTTTTGAAAAAATTGGGGTCTATTAGACCCTAGATCTATTCTCTGCCCTCAAAGCATCTGACCACACCAAGATTGGTGTGATAAAATGCTTTACCAATGGCGCTGTTTATATCCGGTGAAACCTAAGTCATACAATGCTCGTAGCTTCCGGTTTCTTAGGCCATAGAGATGATTGGAGCCGTTCTGGTCTCTGATCAGCTCTATGGTCAGCTGACGGAATCACCGGCTGCATTCTCGGGTTCTCTGTTGGGACAGGAGAGCCTGAGAAAACCATGGAACACGGTGGGGGGGGGGGCATTCCCTCCCACTGTTTGTAAAAGTAGTCTAGAGGCTAATGGGGAGGGATAGGCCCAGGAAGGTCTTAAACTCAGAAACCGTAAAAGGTTTCCAATGTCTGGCAAGGGTCAACTGGGTAGTAGCGGTGATGAATTGACCAGCATACAAATTGCTTTGATCCACAATAGATCTATAGAGCTCTTCCGTGAAAAGCAGCGAATAAAAATCAAGTGACGTAAAATCAACAGTTTCCACCTAAATTCCAGGTTGGCCTGTGAATGGGAGAAGTATGGGTGCTGCAGAAGTGGTGGGCTCCCAATTCGGATTAGCAAATGCAGCAGGAAGGGCACTATGGGCTTGACGGACCTGTGTTTGTCTTCTTCTTGGTAGCTGCAGGACACTACTCGTGCTAGCCCCCTCACCAGTTTGAACTGCACTTATGGGACTCGCCACATCACCAAGTGTTACTCTAGTGCTGGATGTACGACCAGGATGTACTAGGCCGGTGGTGCTTGCCAGTTCACCAGAAGGATGAGCGGCACTAGTACTGACTTTCTGCTCCATACGAGAGCCCTGCGGTTTTTGCACCTCAACGACAGCAGAAGAACGGGGTCGGTACGCCCGACCTTGGAAGGGACCACTACACTGTCATCAGATCTAACTGTCAGAGAGCCGCTGCTGTTAACTGGTTCATATTCTGAGCCTGAATCTGACAGATGGGTGACTTCTTCTTCACTATCTGTCATGCTCAGAAATGTGTCTTTACTAATGTACCTTCGATTGGACATTTTGGCCTGTAAATTTACTGGTACAGTAGTGAGACTCACAGGAAAAAGAGCTCCTGACTGTCAGCGATTGCTTCAAATGCTACAAAAAAACTGTTACGCCACGTACACACGATCGCACATTCCGACAAAATCCATGTTTTTTTTAGACGGATGTTGGCTCAAACTTGTCTTGCATACACACGGTCACACAAGGTTGGAATTTGCGAACGTCAAGAACGCAGTGACGTACAACGCGTACGACAGCACTAGAAAGAGGAAGTTCAATACCAAGTGCGCCAACCTTTGGGCTCCTTCCGCTCAGTAGAAGTTTGGTGACAGATGATTCGTGCTTTTCAGCCTCCTGCTTTTCCGATCGTTACTGCTCTTCAGTTTGTGCTTGTGGGTTCGTATTTCTATTACGTATTTCATTTTTAGTGCGTTCTTGTCCACTCGTATCTGATTTTCAGTGCTTTCTGTTAGTTCGTTCTGATCAGCCGACCATTTTGAAGCCATGAGGACCCTCACCCCGGACCAGAGGGTTTATAACTACCATCTGTCCAGAGCCAGAAGAGTGGTGGAAAACACTTTTAGGATAATGGCCAGCCGGTTCTGCCTATTCCTTACGCCAATCAACATGACGGAATATAAACCTAACCATATAATCCTTGCATGCTGTATTCTACAAAAACTATTTAGGGAGAAATTCAATGAACTATGTGTCCTCAGTTGGGCATGAGGCCGGACTTCAACAAGAAACCCTGACGGCTCTTGAAGCTGGCCGTCCTGGCTTGCCCCCCCCAAAGCGCCCGCGAAGTAAGACAAAAGTATGTTGAGTACTTTGCCGGTGGGGGGCCATTGATATGCCAGAAAATGTTTAAGAAACATTTTATCCTACATTGAACTTAAACTGAAAGATTTCCTTTGATTTACTGCCTGGGTTTCTTTTAGCTGTCTCCTTGGTACCCTAATGGACTTTTCTTTTTGGACATTTTCTTCAATAGTGCAAATGTAATTTATTTGATACATGAGGTGACAATCTCTTCTTCAGCAAACTATTATTATGTTGTGGGTCTGCTACACATACCTTGTGTTTGTTGTTAATGTATGTAATGCATTACTGAGAAAAATATTCATCATTTTCAGCACCATGAATGAATTTTGGAGAGTCATGAAAATGGTGTGATTGTGGCAAATTATAAAGCACTGTGGGTGTTATTTACTAAAGAAAATTCCACTTTGCACTCCAAGTGCACTGCAAAAGTGCACTTGAAACTGCACTGAAACTGCACTTGTAGTGCAAAGTGGATTTGCCTTTAGTAACTAGCCCCCATTGTCACTGTAAAAACCAACTTACTACAAAAATTGCTATTGGACATTGAAAGCCACACATTGTTGAGTAGAAAACATTTTACTCAAAGCACACATGTGTGTTAGAAAAGGGTTTTGGAACAAACCAACATCTTTGGTGTATAACTTTTTATTTTTTCATGTTGTAAATATACTCTTTTTGGTTAAACAGGCATGTTTCAAAGCATAACATACACAACTCAGGAACTTATAAAGTGTTGATATAGAATATGAAAAGAAGGTACAAGGACAAGGATTGTCAATTTAAGAGCTGGCTGCTCACCCCAAATAGATTTCTAGAAAAAAAAATATATGGTGTTCCCCGTGGGGTTTTTAGGCAGCAAAGAAGAGAAATATATTGATGAAATCAAAAAGATTTTATTTTATGTTATATCAAAAAACAAACATATGATTGTGGTATTAAAATACGAGCTCTGGTTTACAGATTGCAAACAGTCTAAGGATAGAGATACATGCAAAGTAGTATGCAACAATGTGATACAATTTCAGGACAAATGTAGTGAAGTAGATTTCAAAAAAGATTCATCTGATGAAAGTACACCCCACTACCCCAATGCATTTCGACCATTTTAGGGGTTTTGGTCTTCTTCAGGGGGAGAAACGAAAAGGGGGGGTAACTTTGTTACAATTCTGTGAAACATCAAAGAAAGAAATTGTCAAATATTTATTTACAATGCTGTTCTATTTTCTTTACTATACAATTTCACGCATGTCATATTTCATCAGATTATGTTGCTTGGACCAGAGACTTGCTAAAAAAACAAAAAATTCCTTTCTATTCCCCGGAAGTGTCTGCAGGCATCGCCACCAAGGTTGACGTCCCCACACTTCCCACTTAGTGGGAAGAGGGAAAGAAACCCCTGTGTATGGGGTCTGAGTCACAGGCTTACAGGGGACGGCGTTGAATCGGCACTCTCCACCGATGTCCCTTTAAGATGAGCCAGTGATCAGCTTTTTTTTTTCTCCTCCGCTGTCAGCGTGAGGAGAAAAAAAAATGATCACCGAGCTTTTGTTTTCATCATGTGATCAGCTGTCATTGGCTGACAGCTGATCACATGGTAAGGGGCCGGGACTCGCCCTTATTCGGATCGCTGATCACCCGAGTCTCAGTGACTCGTGATCACAGCGCGCTCTGCACGCGCCCTATAGGGCGCGCGCAGGGAGCGTGCACAGGGGGAGAACGTCACATGACGGCCTCCCGGGAATTGAGATCCGCGATGTGGCCGTCATTCGGCCATAGCGTGGATGTCAAGTGGTTGAAATACTTTATAAATTTGTTTTCAAAGCAAAAATACACAATAAAATGGTACAACTTTTGTGTGTTTTATATTCTGCCTAAAACATCAATGATGTTCTTAATTTTTTGTTGAACATCATTGATGTTTTCCTTTGTATTTTCTAAATCACAATTGCACCCCATTCTCTCCCCGATGAGGATCTGGGCGCTTTCACTGGTGAAATGAGATTCTTGTTCCACAACATCCACATCACCTAAAAGAAAAAAAACACACCATGTATTAGAAATATGCAGGCATAGATCTCTTACCTGAAGCCGTGGTCTCAGACACTCACCTGTTGTGGTGACAATTTTGCCCTCTTCATAAACCTCTCCCTCCTCATCCTCTGCTTGTGGTTTTGGTATTTCCCCTTTAGGTGGTGAGGGGTCCCTGGTGTCCTCAGATGTCCTAAGTATTTTCTCCCCTATTAGAATAAAAAATAGGTATACTTAGCACACAGATATTGGAGGGCAGAAATAGGAATATGAAACATTGCTTGGAAGTGTCGTACAATAGTCTGTTTTGGCAGAGTTCCAAGCTGAAGAACATTTTATTTCCTTTCTAAAGCTGGAATACTTCCTTTTTTGTTAAAGTATCACACATAGAGACCCCTAGTATCCACTGGAGCACCTGTGTGGGACACCCTAAAAAGTTTGATTCTAGTGTCCCACACTAGTGCTCCTGCGTCCAGATGTATAAACAGCTGCTGAGTGTCCTCTCCTTACACTGAATCAAGTTTGCATTTCATTCTAGTTACAAACCCATCTAGACAACAAACTTATTTTAATTTCAAAGTATTTTATTTTGTATAACAAGATGAATACATTTGGAAACGACATTACATATATCGATGGTGTAAAGAAATATTGAGATTAAGCAGCAATAATACTAGTTGATCGTAAAACACCAGAAGATTATTATAGGATTCGACGATAGACAAACATGGGACAATTAGGGCATAGGGAAATTTTCCAGAAAGTTGGAAGAAGGGGCCCCTCTTCATCTGGCACCCCATCTGGGAACTAACTGTGCCAGATTGAAGGAACCCAACTACCGGCCCTTAATAAAATGCGTTAAGCGGGGAGCTGAAATTTCCATGTTTCTTGCTATTCGTAATAACATATCACAATGATTGATTAGTATAAAGCCATCTGTCGTTTTCCATTTAAACTTTTTGAAACGTGGGGGGTGACATGTAAAAGGAAGAGAGGAAAGGCGAGAAGGAAGGCCAGGAAAGAGAGAAGAGGAAGGTAGAGAAAAGGGATGGAGCATCAGTTTTGGGTATTAGATTAAGTCAAGCTGGTAATGAGTTAGTGGTCAGTGGGGATCCCACATGCATGGCCCATGGTTCCCAGGTGGATTCAAATTTACAAACCGTGTCTAAAAGTATGCTGGATAGCTTCTCCTGTGACATTATCCAGGAGACCCTTCTAATTACTGCTGGTAAGGAAATGTTAGGGTTTTTCCAGGCTTTTGCCACAGTAAGTCTAGCCCCTAGAAGAATGAAATGAATTAGCCTACGGTAAGGCTTGGGTTATTTTTGGGATGTTTGCGTTGAGAAGGGCAACTAGTGGGGTTCTGGGGATCTGACTTCCCTCAAGCTTGTCAATCAAGTTGAATATTTTTTTACAGAATGAACGTATTCTGGGGCATTCCCACCAGATGTGGGGCATTGTGCCAATGAGCTTGCATCCTCTGAAACACAGAGGATCAGCTGCAGGAAAAATTGAGGCAAGTCTTGAGGGGGTATAGTACCATCTAGAAATGAATTTTAGGCTAGCTTCAATTAGAGTAGTATTCAAGATGCATTTAAAGGAGTTGGAGCTGGCTCTCTGTCAGACCCCCAGATACCACTGAAATTGTAAGTCCGACTCCCAGGATTGCATATAGGATGACTTAGTAGATGGAGAGGTAAGCAACAAAACTACTGCACCCCCCCCCCCCTTTGGTCCATGGCCTGACCACACCATAGTTCATAATCGGTAAATTGTGGGGGAAGGGGTTTGTCCTTCCAAATTTTGTGTAAGAAATGGGAGATCTCTCCAAATCTAAATTTTTCCGTGGTGGATAGGTCTAGCTTTTTGGTACAATAGGAAAGGGTGATAGAACCCTCGGCCATGAAGAAGTGTCCGATTCGGTATAGCCCCTTGTCTAACCACCATTTAAATGCCAGGATATTCTCTCCTGGAGGGAAGTCTGGGTTGTTAAAAATGTGTTTCAGCGGTTTGTATGCTGATACTAAAGAGGAGTTTGAACACAAAGAGTCCCAGAGGGCAAACATATGAGAGAGTGTGGGGGCCATGATTGGGGGTGGGTTTTCGGGTTAGACCAGAGTAGGTAGTCAAGGGTGAATCGAGGTACTGTCTGTTTTTCTATTTGCACCCAGTCCGGTTTCTCATATCTGGAATAAATCACCAACATTTGGGCTATTCTGGCTGCTAGGTAGTATTTGTGTAGGTGGGGTAATCCTAGGCCCCCCGTTTTTAGGTGTTAATATAGGGTTTGTTGAGGGATCCTATAGCCCGCCTTTCCCCAAGTGAATTTGAGAATTTTGCTTTGAAATGATTTAATGTGGTCTTTTTTAATAGGGATCGGGAGGGAACGAAACAGGTAAAGCAGTCTGGGGAGCAGCGTCATCTTTACAGAATTAACTCTCCCGAGCCATGATAGGTTGTGTTTGGACCATGATGTGAGGTCTAACTCCAGTTTTTGGTATATACGGGGGTAATTGCTGTCATAGAGGTCTTCAGTTTTTGCCGTGAGATTAATTCCCAGGTCTCTAATGGAGGAGGCACTCCATTGGAATTTAAAGCTTTTTTGTAAGACGGCAATGCTGTCAGTCTGAAGGGAGATGTTAAGGGCTTGGTACTTGGAGTAATTAACCTGGAGGCCAGAGATCTTGGAGAATTTGTCTAAGGAGTGGGACAGGTTGGGTAGGGAGGTTATAGGGGAGGTGAGGAATAGGAGAATGTCATCCGCAAAGAGGCCACATTTGTTTACCTGAGAGCCGCATGTAACTCCTTAGTATCTCAATTGCTATTGCAAAAACAAGCGGAGATAAAGGACAGCCTTGCCTAGTGCCTTTAGCTATAGATATTGGCTTGGAGTAGTGTCCTTGGAGCCTAATGTAGGCTTTAGGAGTAAAGAGACCGCATCAGGCCCATAAATCTATCGTCAAAACCCCAGCGCTCAAGGATCGCAAAAATGTATGGCCAAGAGACAGAGTCAAAGGCCTTTTGGAGGTCAAGTGAGAGAAGCATGCCAGATTGTTTGGGACCCCCTGCCCAGTTTGTTTGGAGGATGGAAACTATATCTATGGCCCTCCTAATCTGATCGTGACCCTGCCTTCCAGAGATGAACCCCATTTGATCCTTATGTATATACGGGTTAATGAAGGAAGCTTGACGATTTCCCAGAATTTTGGTGAGGATCTTTAAATCGCTGTTGATGAGGAAGATAGGTCTGTAGTTACTAACTTCTTCTGGATTTTTATCCGGCTTTGGCGTGGGGTTCCCTGCGTCTTTGTGTTAAGGAATTTTGTCAAATGGGGGGTCAGGGTAGTGGTAAATTATAGTAGGGATTAGGGAGACCGTCTGGGCCAGGGGCTGATCCCGATTTAAGGGCTTTGATTACTTCCTGAACCTCTTCTTCTGAGAAGGGGGCTTTCAATATTTCTCTATGGTCTGCAGGAGGTCAATTTGATGGGAAGACTGTCAAAATACTCTGAGATGAGAGTTTTGTCTTTGGTTTTATGGGGATTGTATAGTTTGTTGTAAAAGTCATGGAAGACCTCAAGGATTTTTGGATTGGCTGAGGGACCTTGGCCTGGGATTCTGATCTTGGGCATTACAAAGGATCAGAATCTGGGGGTTAGTTTAGAAGCCGGCATGGAGCCCAATCTG
This sequence comes from Lithobates sylvaticus, assembly GCA_028564925.1. Taxonomy (NCBI): domain Eukaryota; kingdom Metazoa; phylum Chordata; class Amphibia; order Anura; family Ranidae; genus Lithobates; species Lithobates sylvaticus. The sequence goes on from CM053034.1 coordinate 89,663,963, forward strand.
TCTCCCTGTGTAAAACATTTGTTTTTGCTCCAGCATATTTGTTTTTCAGCTTTAGTTGTGAGGGCAAGATTGAGCTCCATCCTGGCTTTGTCAAGTTGAGCCAGTAGCGAAGGAGAGGGGTGCTGTTTGTGCTGGGAACGTAATGAGGTGTATTCCTCGTCTAGTCTCGTTATGTCGGCTGCCCTTTCTCGTTTTATTTGAGTGGTCATCTTGATAATTTCCCCTCTGATGAACGTCTTGTGGGTGGCCCACAAGGTTTCTGCAGACGTTTCCTCAGATTTATTAAGAGTGAAGTATTCCTTCAGGGACTTCTCTAGCATGGATACTCTTACTGGGTCTGAGAGAAGAGATTTGTTCAATCTCCAGTGATCTAGGACCGGTCTCGAATGTTGCAGAGGTAGTGACATGGAAACTAACAGGTGGTCTGACAAGACCGTGTCTTGGATTTGTGAATCAATGATGAGAGGGATGGTGTAGGACTGGACTAGGAGGTGGTCAATTCTGGCGTATAAGTTGTGGGGGCTGGAGAAGTGGAAAAAGTCTTGTTTGCCGGTATTAAATTCTCTCCAGGCGTCAGCCATACCATGGGCATGGATGAGCTTGGCAATCTTAAGGCTTTCCCTGGTAGGGTGGGTCAATTGGGAGGTGGGGGTCTAGATCTATCTAGACCCTGGTCAAAGGCTGCATTGGAGTGCCCTCCGAAAATGACTGTACCCTCCAGAATGGGGGATAGGGATTCGAATAGGTGTTTAAAAAAGGCAGCTTGACCTTTATTAGGAACGTAGTAAGATACGAGGGAGTAAAGGTGTCCCTCGATCGTTCCTTTCACTAGGATAAATCTACCCTAAAACAAACATTTAACTTTAGAATAGCCCTGTTACATGGAGTCAAGGCTATCAGGATAAAGGCAACAATTGAACAAAAACAGGTAGAAAATAAATGTAGTCATGTGGGGGTATCAATAAACCCAAATATCACTACTCGTCTCCTCCCCACCCCATAAAAAGGAGCAAGGGGATAGAGGGAGCATTATGGGCTCCCTTTTTGAGTCAGCAGGATCCCAGAGGAGGGGGCATTTCCTCGGTAATGACGGCATATCCTTCTCAATCTAGTTTAAAGTGTCTCTGAAAGTTTAGTTGCTAAAATTGACGGGAAAAGTGCGAACTGCAACAAAATTGGAGCTAAGGCACTGGAGGTGTTCCAGGAAAACAGATCCTGGGGAGTAGGAGAAAGTCAAATTGGGCCAACATAAGATTAGTCAATCTTTGAGGGCGGGATAAAGATTCTGCCTTAGGTTGAAAGTTATGGAGGGCCATTATGGGTAGATCTGCGAGCCTTGGGTTTATTCCAAAGGGGATTCTGCAGGCTCACTGGTGGCGGGTGCTTGTTTGAGCCTGTGGAAGGGGCAGAAATTTCCATGTCCGCCTCCTGGGAGATTATCCTCAGGCTGAGGAGAAGATTTTCGCCCGGGGAGAAGTTGGAGAAGGAATGGTTTTGACCCTTAAATGTAAATTTCACTGCGAACGGAAAGGACCATCTATACTTAATGTCCCTCTGTTCAAGGGCTTGTAGAAATGGTTTTAGGGTCCTTCTGCGTTGGATAGTTGAAGGTGCAAGGTCAGCAAAAATTTGCACAGGGTGACCTTGGCATGTCACCTGAGGTAGGGCTTGTGACTGCTTCATTATCGCCTCCTTGACTGAGTAAAAATGGGGTTTGGCGAAGTTGTCCCCGGGGGAGCCATCCTTCCTGGGGGGGCCAAGTGATCTATGAGCTCTATCCAGCTCCAGACGGTGGGACGGGATGTTCGGGATCAGGGTTTTCATTAGGTCCTGTGTCGCCGAGGTGACATCCAGGATGGATTCCGGCAGGCCTCTGATCCTGAAATTGTACCTCCTTGATCTATTCTCCAAATCGACATAGCAGTGTCTAATTGATCTTGGAGGGAGTAAATGAGATCAGAATTTTGATGTAAGGTTGCAGCCATCTGGTCTAGTTTAGTTTCAATTGCTTCCATCCTGGATCCTATGTTCTGGAGGTCCGCTTTAAACTCCCCAGTGATTTTAGCTGCTGTGGAGGCTAACCCCCTATCAAGGAGAGCAGACAATTTGAGGTAGAGATCCTCTACATTAAAAGGATGGTCTTTGGCAGGGGCATCATGGTGGGAAAGTCAGAGTATGCAGCTGACAGGCCCTGCAGGGGAGGAAGGTGGGTCTCTGAATGAGTGGCCGAGGAGGGACTCTGTGGAGGCTGGGGAGGGAATCATGTCCTGCTGGCATTGTCCTTGTGGCCAAGGAGGAAAGTGTAGGTGGGCTGGGGAGATGACTTGCCTGTGGTCCTGCTGACCGTCCATGAGGGAGACACGAGGCTGATTAGCTGATTCTGCTGCTGGGCCATCTTGGTACTTCCAGGCCGGGTGGAGGCTAAGAAGGCCGGTGTTCTGACACAAACAGTCCGGCTATCATCAAGTGTCCGCTGTGTACTGCGCATGCGCAGTATGGAGCAGAAGGATTTTCGAAAAATCTCCGAAGATGAACGGCGCCTGCGCCGTGAGTCGAGGTGTAAGCCCTACCATCCAAGTGGACATAGGGCTACACAAACTTAGAGGGCCCCTCGCAGGCTCGCTTCGCTCACCCCGCTTCGCTCACCCCGCTTTGCTCGCCATGCCTCGGGCACGGCCTCGCTGCGCTCGGCTCTTTTATATTCTAACTCTATGTCAACTTGGATGGTGAGGCTTGAATGTGGACTCACAGCGCAGGCGCCGTTCATCTTCGGCAATTTTCGGAATCTGGTAGTCCTGTGTACTGCGCATGCGCAGTACACAGCGGACACTTTCTGATGGGGGACAGAAAATGATAGTACACTGGCTCCAGGTTTCACCTGGGAGCCTAAATTGATATGCGGGGGGTGTTCTCCAGAGGTTTCGGGGTCTGTGCACCTCGGAATCGCGGGTGAAATGCGGCTCGGGCAGGTGCTGTGGGTGCCATTTGGGCTGAGGTAGCACGGAGCTCCGTGATCAGGCGTTCGTCATGGATCCCTCGCACATGCGCACTCCCCCAACAAACTTATTTTAATACAAATAGGACTGAACAAATGTAGTTAACCTGTATCTGCCAAAAACATCTTATAAGTGGGCGAACAAACAATGTTTCCTATGACCGATTACTGTGCCCATGAACATGAAAGTTGCCATTTTAAACTGTACAACAGTAAAGAAAAGCACATGGAGCAGCATGCAAGTAATAATAATAATAATTTCCTGATCTTTCTGTACTGATCGTGCTCCCTCAATTTCAAGTCTGACCAGCGTTTCCTCAATTGATCCCTGGAAATATTTCATACCCCAAAATTCCTGTGCAGACTCTTCACAACTTTAGGCATGATCTTGGACTATCTCACATTTGGGTTTGGGTACGGTCCATACTTCCCATAGTCGGCCTTCTTGAAGATATCCACCGTCTCTACCATCTCTATAAAGCCCATAATTGAGGCCTTCAATCTCCTTCGGGATCGGGAGGTTCGTTGCTCTGGCCTTTCATCTTTGCATGCAGCTGTTGTCTCCCCGCCATGTGCTCTCCCACTGCGCCGAAGGACAAGGGGCGGGGAATAGACTAGAAAGAACATCAGGAGTGTGCAGAGTTTCACGCATGCACAGTGTATATAAAGCGTAACACGCGTGAGTCGTGCATACAATCTGTGAGCGGAGGACGGAGTAAGGGAAGCGATGAACGGTATAATAAAGGTAAGTGGCCTATACTGCTTATAAATTGAGGCCTATATTGGGTCAAGATTAGGAGAGTTTTGCCTGACATTAGGGTTTGTTTTGTGTTGTGTCTTGCAGAGAAAATGTATCCCTTCAATAATAGGGAATTTCTAGGAATATTCATTAATATGTTCAGGGAGCTGCCCTGTCTGTGGCAGGTGAACCACCCGTTTTATAATAATCCAACAAAGAGGCAGGCAGCGCTGGAGAAACTGCTTGAATTTGTGAAGCCGATGATCCCTGTGGCAGACATCAAGTATTTTAACGTCCAAAATTGGTGGCGTGAGGAGCACTTATAATAGTGAGCGCAAGAAGGTCCAGGATTCCCTGAGATCAGGAGCTGCAGCAGATGACATTTATGTCCCCAGGCTGTGGTACTTTGACCACAAGCGGCTGGTGCTCAAAATTTTTGGGGGGGCGCAAACAAACAGCCTCACTGTGCCATCAAACGCTGCCACTGTGCCCATTAAACGCTGCCACTGTGCCCATTAAACGCTGCCACTGTGCCCATCAAACGCTGCCACTGTGCCCCAAGTGCTGCCACTGTGCCCATCAAACACTGCCACTGTGCCCATCAAACGCTGCCACTGTGCCCCAAGTGCTGCCACTGTGCCCCAAGTTCTGCCACTGTGCCCCAAGTGCTGCCACTGTGCCCCAAGTTCTGCCACTGTGCCCCAAGTTCTGCCATTGTGCCCCAAGTTCTGCCATTGTGCCCCAAGTTCTGCCATTGTGCCCCTTAAGTGCTGCCATTGTGCCCCAAGTTCTGCCACTGTGCCCCTTAAGTGCTGCCACTGTGCCCCTCAAGTGCTGCCACTGTGCCCCCTGCCTGCCCTCTGCACTTACCTTGTCCCGGTGTGCAGCTGGTGACGGCGTCAGGCGACGAGCGGTGTCTCCGTCGGATGTCTTCTCCCGCGCTCCTCCTGTCTTCTTATGCTGTGATTGGACGCTAGGTGATTGGACGCCTAGCGTCCAATCACAGCGCCTGTGACTTCAGGTGACAGGTAACAGACCTGGCAACCTGATTGGCTGAGAGGCGGGTCTGTGTTAGGGAAGCGATGTATTCGCTTCCCTAACACAATACTGTGTAATCAGCGAACGCACAGCCGTGCGCCCGCTGTTTACACTTAGGGAAGCCTATTAGAGCACACCGCTCTAATAGGGTCCCCTATTAGAGCTTACAGCTCTAATAGGGGCGCTTCCAGCAACACCCCCCCCCCCCCACTGTAATTCAGATTCCCGGCGCCCGATCAGGGGCCGGACACCTGAATAGGGGGCGGCAGCGGTGACAATAGATAGATTCATGCAATGCATGAATCTATCTATTGGTGATAGAGCGGTGCAGGAGAGGGGGGGCGGCGCTCCTGCGCCCTCTATGCACGCACCGCCACTGACTTTGACAGACTGCATTTTCTGTCAGACCAGAGGGAACCCAGGCCAGCACTCTCCAGTCTTCCTTCAAGGCTTCCTCCCCCTCAGCTGAGGCTTCCGACGACCAAACTGGGCCTTCCAGGCAGCAAAATGTGGAGGAGCCCAGCTTGAGTCAGGTATAGCATTCTTAAAATCATTTCTGGTTTCCAAATTAATGATGTTAAATATATGTTAGTTTTGATAACTTATTTTTGATTTCACAAAGTGTTTGACATATCAATAGACAGTAGTGGCCACAAATGATTGGGACAAGACTGAAAAATGCTGGGGTCAGAATGATAGTCTTTTCTATTTATTAACATTCAATTTGCAACAGTCATAAGCTGAAAATTGTGTGTGAATGATGAACCAAAAAATAAAACTATGTCCCTTTTTCATACACAGGAATAGGGATGGGCCCGGTGTTCGATTCGAACCCATGTTCGAATCGAACATCGGGCGTTCGCCCGTTCGGCGAGCCCAGAACTATTTGGGCCGCTCGCATCAAATTCGTGTGATGCGAGCGGCCCGCAATGCATTGCGCCAGTCGCAGTGCAATGCTGGCTGATGATTGGCCAAGCATGCACTGTGACCCCGCATGCTTGGCCAATCACAGCGCCGGCAGCGAGGAGAGCCATAATTGGCTACAGGCAGGGGCTTTAGTACACGCCCTACGGTATAAGAGGCCGCCGCGGCGGCGGCCTCGCATATTGTGTTTCAGTTTCAGCGTGTCAGTGTGCTGCTGACTGCTGACAATATGTGCTTTATTTCTGGGGATTTGTGTGTGCGTGCTGTTAGTACAGCATTGCAGTATTACATCTGGGGGGTGTCTATAGGTTGCCTGTGGCGTGGCGTCCCCCTCAAAATCCATACCAGACCCTTATCCGAGCACGCAACCTGGCAGGCCGCAGGAAAAGAGGGGGGGACGAGAGCGCCCCCCCCCTCCCGCCTGAACCGTACCAGGCCACATGCCCTCAACATTGGGAGGATGCTTTGGGGGTCCAAAGCACCATGTCCCCATGTTGATGAGGACAAGGGCCTCATCCCCACAACCGTGCCCGGTGGTTGTGGGGGTCTGCGGGCGGGGAGCTTATCGGAATCTGGAAGCCCCCTTTAACAAGGGGACCCCCAGATCCAGCCCCCCCCCCTGTGTGAAATGGTAAGGGGGTACAAAAGTACCCCTACCATTTCACCAAAAAAGTGTCAAAAATTGTAAAAATGACAGGAGACGGTCTTTGACAATTCCTTTATTAAAATCTTCTTTCTTCTTTCTTCATCCTTCGGTTTCTTCATCTTCTCCTTCCGTCATCTTCTTCCATCTTCTTCTTCCATTTTCTTCTTCCTCCCATCCGCTTTTTCTTGCACTGGTCTTCTCGTCCTTCTCGTCCGGCATCTTCTTCCATGGCGTCGGCATCTGTTCTTCTGTCGGGCCGCTCCTCGCAATGGGAGGCTCCTGCTGTGTGAGGCTTCGCTGCCTCTGACAGGTCTTTTATAATGGAGGGCACCTGGTGACCCCGCCCCCTCTGACGCACAGGGACGTCATGGGGAATTCCCTATGGCTTTTCCCATGACGTCAGAGGGGGGCGGGGTCACCAGGTGCCCTCCATTATAAAAGACCTGTCAGAGGCAGCGAAGCCTCACACAGCAGGAGCCTCCCATTGCGAGGAGCGGCCCGACAGAAGAACAGATGCCGACGCCATGGAAGAAGATGCCGGACGAGAAGGACGAGAAGACCAGCACAAGAAGAAGCGGATCGGAGGAAGAAGAAAATGGAAGAAGATGGAAGAAGATGACGGAAGGAGGAGATGAAGAAACCGAAGGATGAAGAAAGAAGAAAGAAGATTTTAATAAAGGAATTGTCAAAGACCGTCTCCTGTCATTTTTACAATTTTTGACACTTTTTTGGTGAAATGGTAGGGGTACTTTTGTACCCCCTTACCATTTCACACAGGGGGGGGCGGGATCTGGGGGTCCCCTTGTTAAAGGGGGCTTCCAGATTCCGATAAGCCCCACCGCCCGCAGACCTCCACAACCACCGGGCACGGTTGTGGGGATGAGGCCCTTGTCCTCATCAACATGGGGACAAGGTGCTTTGGGGGTCTTAGACCCCCAAAGCATCCTCCCAATGTTGAGGGCATGTGGCCTGGTACGGTTCAGGCGGGAGGGGGGGCTGCTCTCGTCCCCCCCTCTTTTCCTGCGGCCTGCCAGGTTGCGTGCTCGGATAAGGGTCTGGTATGGATTTTGAGGGGGATCCCACACCATTTTTTTTGGCTGGGGTCCCCCTTAATATCCATCCCAGACCTGAAGGGCCTGGTTATTGAATTTGGGGGGACCCCCATGCTTTTTTTTTTAATTTCTTTTTATTTTTTATCAATGACTTTTTTTTTAATGAATGACTTTTAATGAATGACTGTTCTCTGTGTTACGGGAGCCGTCAATTAACATTAGCCGCGAGTGATTTTAAATAGCTTTCTTTCCTGCAAAAATGACACTTTTTGCAGAGACAGTTCTAAGCACGGGAAACATGCGCCCCTTTACATGCATACTATAGACACCCCCCAGGTACGAAATTTAAAGGAATATTACACTTTTATTGTTTCAATTTAAGCATTATTAAAATCACTGCTCCTGAAAAAAAAAAACGGCCATTTTTAAAAAAAATGTTTGCATTGATACATGTCCCCTGGGGCAGGACCCAGGTCCCCAAACACTTTTTATGACAATAACATGCATATTAGCCTTTAAAATTAGCACTTTTGATTTCGAACGTTCGCATCCATTATAACTAATAGGGTTCTAAAGCTCGCACGGACTTTAGGTCCGTTCACGGGTTCTGGTGCGAACCGAACGGGGGGGTGTTCGGCTCATCCCTACACAGGAAAGCCTCAGCCAGGCTGTGAAAAGTGGCAGCCAGGAGGTGGCAGGGGTAAGTGGCAGCCAGGAGGTGGCTGGGCCCAGTAGCCTGCCCGAATCCCAGGTCCCTCCCCTTGGCCTTCCACAAAAAAGTGCCAGGAAGAGGAGTAACCTGGAGGAGGCAGCACTTGGCCTATTTCTGAAGGCTACTGCGGCCCTCAGAAACCCCCCCAGTCTTCAAGAGGACTATGCCTACATGACAGCCTGCAAAATGCTGGAAATGGAGGAGGTTGTGGGGGTCTGCGGGTAGGGGGCTTATCAGAATCTGGAAGCCCCTTTAGCAAGGGGACCCCCAGATCCCACTCCCCTTTTTGAAATGGTAAGGGGGTACAAAAGTACCCCTATCATTTCACAAAGAAAGTGTAAAAAATTGTTAAAAAACACACTGACACCGTTGAGAAAAGTCCTTTATTAAAAATAAAAAAAATAAAAAAAAGATTCCAGCGGTGGTAATCCACTCTTGCTATCCAGCGATGGCTGATCTCTTCTCCGGGGTCCAGCGATGGGTGATCTCTGGGTTTTGTACCCCCTTACCATTTCAAACAGGGGGGGGCGGGATCTGGGGGTCCCTTTGCTAAAGGGGGCTTCCAGATTCTGATAAGCCCCCGCCCGCAGACCCCCACAACCACCGGCCAGGATTGTGGGGATGAGGCCCTTGTCCCCATCAACATGGGACATGGTGCTTTGAGGGGTCACAGACCCCCAAAGCATCCTCCCCATATTGAGGGCATGTGGCCTGGTACGGTTCAGGAGGGGGGCGCTCTCTCGCCCCCCCCCCTCTTTTCCTGCGGGCTGCCAGGTTGCATGCTCGGATAAAGGGCCTGGTATGTATTTTTTTTTTTTTAAATTTGGCGTGGAGTTCCCCTTAAAATCCATACCAGACCTGAAGGGTCTGGTATGGATATTTGGGGGGAACCCCACATCATTTTTTTTTTATTTGACGCGGGGTTCCCTTTATTATCCATACCAGATCTGAAGGGCCTGGTAATTGAATTTGGGGGGAACCCCAAGCATTTTTTTTTTAATCAATGACTTTCAATGACTGTTCTCTGTATTATGGGGAGCCGACAATTCATTATAGCTGTGAGTGCTTTTAAATGACTTTTTTTCCAGAAATTACACTTTGTGCAGGGACAGATCTAAGCACGGGAAACATGCGCCCCTTTACAGGCATACTATACACACCCCCCAGGTATGAAATTTAAAGGAATATTACACTTTTATTGTTTCATTTTAAGCATTATTAAAATCACTGCTCCTGAAAAAACGGCCGTTTGTTTTGCATTGATACATGTCCCCTGGGGCAGGACCCAGGTCCCCAAACACTTTTTAGGACAATAACATTCATATTAGCCTTTAAAATTAGCACTTTTGATTTTGAACGTTCGAGTCCCATAGACTTTAATAGGGTTCTGTAGTTCACACAAAGCTTAGGTCTGTTCCCAGTTTCTGGTGCGAACCGAACCGGGGGTGTTCGGCTCATCCCTATTGTATGACCACAGCCTGGCGACATATATGTCATCTTCTGCTGTTCCTGATCTCTTGTAGTCCTGGACCGGATTGTGCTCAATATTATATGGACTCCTCAGGCCACCAATTTTGGCTGGCAAATAGTTGATGTGTGCCCTGTGGTACAAAGGCTTCACCAATATCAGCAGTTTCTCCAGCATTGCCTTCCTCTTTATTTTGTTATGACCCAGAATAAATGGCTATTTCTTTTTCAGAAATACTTGCCTATGTGTTTTGCTTCAAAAAGGAAAGTTTGTTTGTGAGTAGGCAGGTACATTTCCTAAATACAATGTCAAATTAACACAGGACACCAACACCAACTAAACTCCTTGAGGTTTAAAAATACAAGATAATAATGGTGTTGTGGTAACTTGATACACAAAATGAGAAATAATATTATGGAGAGCACTAGAAAAAAAAACAAATGTAGATCTTGATAAAAAAAAAAAAAAGAAACAAAAATTATAAAAATTATTATGGAGATCTGATGAAAAAAAAAATAATAATATTATTTATGAGATCACGAGAAATAATTAAGAAATCAGTTTGTGAGAACTCTGTGCGAATATGAGAATCAAAACAACTTCATACTTCTAGCATTCTAAAGAAGAAGAGAATGCGCTGCATTAAACTATTACAAAAATTGTAGCGTGACGAATGTGCTATCTCCATTATGAACGCTAGTTTTACCAGACCGAGCGCTTCTGTCTCGTAATTTATTCTGAGCATGTGTGGCACTTTGTGCGTCTGAATTGTGTACACGTGATCGGAATTTACCTGAACGGATTATGTTGTTGGAAAATCTGAGAACCAGATCTCAAATTTTGTGCGACGGAAATTCGATGGAAACTGTCCGATTGAGCCTATACATGGTCGGAATTTCCGACAAAAGGCTCACATCGAACATTTTCCGTCGGAAATCCGACCATGTGTGCGGGGCATTAGTGTTCGCAGGGATCAGGCCTGACTCTGCAAATGCTGCAGTTATGTGTTTAGTGTTTTTGTAAGTGACAATGATCAATTGATACTGCACTTGGGTGGGCTGGGCTGGGCGGAGGGGCTAAGCGCAGGTGCTAGCAGGTATCTGGGCTGATCCCGCTAACACTGCGTTTTTGGGAACCCTAAACTGCTGGGGACGCTAGTATAGATCTGATCAGATCAGATACTGTATTGATCCATTCAGACACTATACTACCAAGGGTATGGTGCGTGTGTGGGTGTTAGCGCTACTGGCACTAATCTGATGCTGCCTGGGGCGACGCAGACCCTATCTGACACTAAAACCTAACTGATACCGCGCATTTATTTAGGTAATATACGACGGGTGCCATGATGCTATAAAAAAATAACTAGCTAACCAGCGTCACCCGTGATACTAATACGGCGATCACTGGTGACAGGAGGTGATCAAGGGGTTTATGGGGTGGGGGGTCCCTAGACCTATCTGGGCCTACCACTAAGTACCCTAACACTGATTTTTGTCACTAATGACCCCAGTATAGTGATCAAAAAAAAAAATATGAACACTTACTTACTCTGAGATGTCTTCTCTAAGGATAAGCTCAGGCATGTTCGCATGGTCCATGTGCAGAGCCCGCTCAGGCAGTGAGACATTGCCCGAAGCGTGGCTACAGAGATCGGGCAAATGCCTGAGCTCATCCCTAGTCTTCCCTCCTCTCTCTAACGAAAAGGATTCCACGAGGAGAGATGAAATCTTTTCCCCTGTCTGTGTATACACTTACACAGGCAGGGGAGGATTTCATTTCATCAGGACCGATCAGCAGATCCAGGCTAGAAATCATTGGCCTGGGCCTGGGGACTGATCGGTTATGAAGCGAATCCGATCATCGCAGCCACCTATAGCTAGGATGCTTCGCCCAGCCGGGCCAACCTACCACAGTATAACTGCAGCGGCTGATCCGGAACTGGTTAATAACACATTTCTATTTGTTAGTTTTTAATAACATCTCACACCACCCCTTTCTTATCTATGTATAAAATAACATGTAATAATACATTTTGGCAGAATGGACATTCTAAACACAGTAATTGTGTCCTATGAATCTGTTCCTGCAATTGCAAAGTTAACTTTTATTTATAGAATCACAACCAGAAATATTCCCATAACAGTATTTAACCACTTGCTGACCACTGCACGCCGATATACATTGGCACAATGGTAGCAGTGGGCAAATGGGCGTACCTGTACGTCCCCTTTAATTGGCGCCCACCGCGTACAGCGTGACCGTGCCACGGAACCCACGGACTCGATGTCCGCTGGTGTCCCGGCGATCGTGTCACGGAGCTGCAGAACGGGGAGATGCCTATGTAAACAAGGCATTTCCCTGTTCTGCCTAGTGACATGACAGAGATTACTGCTCCCTGTCATCGGGAGCAGTGATCGCTGTCATGTGAGTGGAAGCCTATGCCCCCCACAGTTAGAATCACTTCCTAGGACACACTTAACCCCTTAATCGCCCCCTAGTGTTTAACCCCTTCACTGCCAGTGTCATTTACACAGTAATCAGTGAATTTTTATTGCACTGATCGCTGTATAAATGACAATGGTCCCAAAGTAGTGTCAAAAGTATCCGATGTGTCCGCCATAATGTCACAGTCACGATAAAATTTGCAGATTGCCGCAATTACTAAAAAAAAAAATGTATAATAAAAATGCCATAAAACTATCCCCTATTTTGTAGACCCTATAACTTTTGCGCAAACCGATCAATATACGCTTATTGCGATTTTTTTTTACCAAAAATATGTAGAAGAATACATATCGGCCTAAACTGTGGAAAAAGATTTGTTTATATATATTTTTGGGGATGTTTATTATAGCAAAAAGTAAAAATATAGCTTTTTTTCAAAATTGACGCTCTTTATTTGTTTATAGCGCAAAAAATTAAATCCGCAGAGGTGATCAAATACCACCAAAAGAAGGCTCTATTTGTGAGGAAAAAAGGACATCAATTTTGTTTGTGTGCAATGTCGCACGACCGCGCAATGTTCAGTTAAAGCGACGCAGTGCCGTATCACAAAAAGTGCTCTGGTGAGGAAGGGGGTAAAATCTTCCAGGGCTGAAGCGGTTAAGAAAAATAACATAGCTTTGAAAATCATAAGGGTATTTAAAGACCTACTTTTGGCAAGAGACTGATGTATCTGTTCCATCTAGATCCCCTTAGAATTCAAATTCATGGAGGTCCGATTAGTAAAATTTTCTTCCAGCCGAAGTCCAAATCGCTGTTTTGTGCGATGACTCAGATTCTTTACATCACAGCCCAGGTGTGCAAGCATGACAGTCTATTCATTTGAATGGGCTTCTGTTCCTGTGTTTTCTGCTGGGAAAAGGTCCTGGCACCTTTTAAAAATGCAGCCGCATGGAAACTGCATGGTGCGTTTGTACCATGCAATTTACATGTGTGGAAAATTGCACCTTGTATTTTAGTGTGTTTTAAGCCCCATTCAAACGGTCGGAAAATCCGACCACCAAATCCATCGGATTTGGTCCGACGGATTTAGTCCGACACTGGTGTTGCATACACACGGTCGGACAAAGTTGTCGGAAAATCCGATCATTCTGAACGTGGTGACGTTTGTTGCCTACGACGGGACTACGTAGAGGCTAGTAGCCAATAGCTTTGGTCTTGTAATGTGATCTGAGCATGCGTGGCACTTTGTCCGTCGGAATGCGCTACACACGATCGGAATTGGTGTGATCGGACTTTGTTGTCGGAAAATCTATCCAGCAGGAGATAGAACTTTGTCCGTCGGACAATCCGATGGAAACTGTCCGATGGTGCCTACACACGGTCGGAATTTCCGACAACATTGTCCGATAGGACAAAATCCATCGGAAAATCCGACAGTGTGTATGGGGCATAAGAGTCAATAATACTCCTGCACGTGTTCTGTGCAGCATCTGATTTTGTGTGCAGCTGCTTGTCCCCCTTCACATCTTCCCCACCACAGCACTGCCCCCTTCACATATCCCCCCACAGCACTGCCCCCCCTTACATATCCCCCTACAGCACTGCCCCCTTCACATATCCACCCACAGCACTGCCTCCCTTACATATCCCCCCACAGCACTGCCCCCCTTCACATATTCCCCCACAGCACTGCCCCCTTCACATACCCCCCCACAGCATTGTACCCTTCACATCCCCCCCACAGCATTGCCCCCTTCACATACCCCCCCACAGCATTGCTCCTTCACATATCCCACCACAGCATTTCCCCCTTCACATATCCCCCCACAGCACTGCCCCCTTCACATATCCCCCCACAGCATTGCCTCTTCACATATTCCTCCTACAGCATTGCCCACCTTCCCATATCCCACCACAACACTATCCTCCTTCACATATCACCCCCCAGCACTGCCCTGTTACATACCCCCCACAACACTGCCCCCTTCACATATCCTCCACACAGGGCCGCCATTAGGGGGGCACATCCGGTACACATGTAAGGGGCCCGCACATCCAAGGAGCCTGGACCACGAGTCACAACCCGGGCTATCTTTAACACAAGATAGCCCGGGGGAACAGTGATGCAGGGGAGAGTGGAGAGGTGGGCGGATCCCACGTGTGTGCAGTTCGGGCCTGCCTTCAGATGCTGTGGAGGGTGAGGTTAGGTGCCAGGTTGGAGGGCCCCATGGAGAAGGACATCAGGGGGTAGGGGCCCCTACCCGCTATTTTGTGTGTGCAGATTGGAGGGCCCCATGGAGAAGGAGGTCGGGTGAAGGAGCCACCCTCTTTTGTGCATGTAGGCTCCGTTCCGGTCAGGTACCAGTGTGCGCCGAGCTATGCAGGGTGGGTGAGGCCAGTTGGTGCCAACGGATGGCCCCATGGAGGAGGAGGTCAAGGTGGAGAAGCCCCTTTCTTGCATCTGCTGCCAGAGATCCTGGTGGAGATGGGACACAGGCTCAGCTACCCCTCCTGGCATTGCTGGACAGGTGAGAGCTGGGAGTATCAGTGCTTCCCTAGGTGTGTGAGACACTCCCTCCCACCTGTCCCGCTGCCCCCCACCTGTGACACTGCCTCCCACCTGTCCCCCCACCTGTGACACTGCCTCCCACCTGTCCCACTGCCCCCTACCTGTCCCACTCCCTCCCACCTGTCCTGCTGCCCCCCACCTCTCTCGCCGTCCACCTACCTGTTACACTGCCTCCCACCATTCCCACTGCCCCCACCTCTCCCGCTTCCCCCTACCTGTTACTCTGCCCCCCACCAGTCCCGCTGCCCCCTATCTGTGACACTGCCTCCTACCTGTCCCACTCCCTCCCACCTGTCCCCCTGCCCCCTACCTGTGACACTGCCTCCCCACCTGTACCAATCTCTCCCACCTGTCCCGCTGCCCCTACCTGTTACACTGCCTCCCACCAGTCCCACTCCCTCCCACCAGTCCCACTCCCTCCCACCTTTCCCGCTGCCCCCCTACCTGTCCTGCTGCCGCCTACCTGTCCCGCTGCCCCCTACCTGTAACACTGCCTCCCACCTGTCCCACTACCCCCCACCTGTGACACTGTCTCCCATCTGTCCCGCTGCCCCATCTGTCCCGCTGCCCCTACCTGTGACACTTCCCACCTGTCCTGCTGCCCCCTACCTGTCCCACTCCCTCCCACCTGTCCCGCTGCCCCCTACCTGTTACACTGCCTCCCACCAGTCCCACTCCCTCCCACCTGTCCTGCTGCCCCCCTACCTGTTACACTGCCTCCCACCTGTCCCACTACCCCCCACCTGTGACACTGTCTCCCATCTGTCCCGCTGCCCCTACCTGTGACACTGCTTCCCACCTGTCCTGCTGCCCCCTACCTGTCCCACTCCCTCCCATCTGTCCCGCTGCCCCCCTACCTGTTACACTGCCTCCCACCAGTCCCACTCCCTTCCACCTGTCCCTTTGCCCCCCAATTGTCCTGCTGCCCCCTACCTGTGACACTGCCTCCCACCTGTCCCACTCCCTCCTACCTGTCCTGCTGCCCCCTACCTGTGACACCGGCTCCCACCTGTCCCGCTGTTGCCCCACCTGTACCACTCTCTCCCACCTGTCCCGCTGTCCCCCTACCTGTTACACTGCCTCCCACCAGTCTACTCCCTCCCACCTTTCCCACTGCCTCCCTACCTGTGACACTGCATCCCACCTGTGACACTCCATCCCACCTGTCCCACTGCCCCCCACCTGTGACACTGCCTCCCAACTGCCCCACTGTCGCCCACCTGAGACAGTGCCTCTAATTTGTGATGCTGCCCCCACCCACCTTTCCCGCTGCCCCCCCTTCCACAACACTTCAACCTCCTATCCTGCTGCCCCCCTCTTGTCCCACTGACCTCCTCCCATGACACTTTCCCCTCCAGTTATGCTGCCCCGCCTGTCCTGCTCCCCCCCTTACATCCGGCTGCCCCCCTGTCATGCTGCTCTTCTCCTGTGCCACTCCCCCTTCTAACCCACTGCCCCCACCTGTCCCCCTGCTCCCTTCCTGTCCCACATCCCCCCTTCTGTGGTAGGAGGAGATGGGACTGGAGGAGGAGGAGGTGGACATTTGACTGGAGGAGAACATGGGATTGAGGAGATGGAACTGGAGGAAGAGCACATAGGATGGAGGAGATGGGATTGCAGGAGGATGAAGAGGACATGGGATAGAGAACATGGGAGGGAGAAGGAGGAGGACATGGGATGGTCAGTGGGCGGATTCGATGGGACAGCCAGTGGGTGGGCCCTGCGGAATATTGGCGGTCAGGCCCGGGGGGGGGGGGCCAGGCCTAAAGGTGTGTAAGGGGCCCCACCATTTCTGATGGCTGCCCTGAGTGTTACATCGCCCCTCAGTGCACCTGTCATCCATCAGTGCCCATACTGTAAAGTGCAACTGTCACCCATCAGTGTCACATGGCCTATCAGTACTATCACCAGAATAACTGTCACGCACCCACCCATCACCAGAGTACCCATCAGTGACCATCAGCAGTGCATCTGTCAGACATCAAAGACCATCAGCAGTGCAGCTGTGAAGGAGCGTGGAGACTATGCCACCAGAATTGTTGGGAAATGGCCCAAATGAGTTGATTCTTCCCTGGTTGGCCAGCTGCCTTGAGAGAATGATAAATCTGGAGCAGTGCGGAGACTCTCAGGAGCAAAGCAGCGGTCACAAGGTTTCTTGGGAGGAGAGTGGATCTGAGCGGCAAGAATTCTGTCACCCAAGGGTGAAGTGAGGCTGGTACGAACAGTGACCAGAATACGATCGGGAGGTAGCTTGGCAGAAAAATAGCCCTTCACAGGAGACAAGGATTTGCGGATGAAAACCTCGAGAAAGTGCGTCTGCAACATACTCCTCTATGGCCTTATCCTCCAAGACCAACAAAGGGTAAACCTGGCCACGAGGGGGTATGGCAAAAAAACATACTCTGTACCCCACATTGCTTTTATACTACCATCCATTTTATTTTTGTGATCACTTTTTTAATTCTTGTGTCATATATTTATCATTATATCTGACCACCCCAATAAACCAACTGGTTTGTTTTAAACTGCACCATCCGGAGCCTCTTTTTTATCTTTTTATTCCATACTCACATCACGAGCCCCCCACTTTCACTGCTTCCTTGGATACACCCCGGGTCGGAGCACCCACCTATTCGGAGTCTACAAGCGGTGACACCAGGATTCACCATTTGGAATTCGCCCCTTGGGATTCGGAGTCGGATAGAATAGGACCGAACAGGACCCGTCCGACCACTCTCCTATAGGCCTGACCTGGCCTCATAAGGTTATCAAGCCCTATTGACCCACTGTCGTATGACATGTGTGACATGTGTGTCACATACGTATGACATGTGTGTCCAACCTCCAGCAGGACAGTTGGGTAAGAGTACCCAACTTCTATTTTACCAGTGAACGTTGATGTACCCACAGGCACCTGTTTATTCGTACCATACCTACCGCTTCACAGCCGCATTCCTTGGGCCACTCCATAAGAAAAGTGTTCCACTCATTTCCCATATTTATACGGACCATCCCATTTGGACTTTGGATATTTTGGACTAAAATCCATCTTATTTGAGCCTGATCTTGGACTCTATACTTTAAAGTTAAAATTTTTTACTTCATTTTATATTTATTTATTGTGCATTGTCACTTATTTATATGTGTAATTGTATTCACACTCTTATACTCCACCATTCAGCGCTACACTATTTTTTCGTCACATTTTGCTCACTTTGTTTGTATGAGTGTCGGCTACTTTATTTCCACTATATCATTGTGATACTCCTTTTTTAGCGCAGTGTTTTCCCCCCTTTTTTCATATATTATATGCCATAATCTGTGGAACTTATTCCTGACTGCATGTTCATTGAGCCTGATATGGCTTACAAAAAGGACATCTTTGGATAGAACTGTGTGCATTTTTTGCCTGGCCCACATTCATCAGCTTCAGCTGGGTCCATAGGGAAGACGGGAGGGAACATAGGAGGGGATGACCCCACATCTTTAATAGCAGTGTTCAGCATTGGTTTTTATACCACATGTCTTGTTTTTTTGTTTTTCTGTTGTGATTCTTTTTTTACACATTTTTCTACAGCCATCTATTTCACCTGTGTATATCTGGTATTGTCATAGAAAGGACCCCACAGGTTTTGATGGGTGATGGGTGGTTTACTGTTTAAGATGTTTGTGTGAATTTTCTAATAAAGTTTAACATTTTTTCATTCATTATATTTCTTAGCTTTCTTGTCCCGATGTGAGCATTCGTGAGTCTGCTATGGTCTCACATCCTCCCTCATTGTTTGCTTCTATAATACGTTTTTGCTCCTGGGAAGGAAGCCCCCCTTATTGATGAAATTATCCTTTAAATTGAATTAGATCTCTGAGTGGATTCAAGTGCTTTCCTTTATTATTTATTATAGCATCAATGAACAGGCCTGCAACCCCAGAGTCGATTAGAGCCTGTATCTCGATGGACGACTCAGCCCAAGAAAGGGTGACCGAAACCAGGGGCTTATCCTTCTGCATAACTGGGGACGAAACAACGTCACCTAAGGTCTGTCTGTGTCCTCAAGATTCGGGTATTCCCTGGACGGGTAGGACAAGACTTCAAAAAGTGACCTGCCTGGCCACAATAAAGGCACAATTTCTCCCTCCTCCTAAAGGCCCTCTCATCTGCAGAGAGATGTGTGAAGCCCTACTGCATGGGTTCTACTTCAGTGGCAGACTCGGTACCAGGAGGCATGGGAGGTGAGGGAGGCAAGGGTGAGACTGCAAAGCTCTGAGCCAAATGTACAGGAGGCTTCTGCAAGTGCAAGTGCAAGAGTCTGGAGTCAGAATGGTCAGAATGGTAAACATGATCAACTTCTCCAGATATGTAGGCAGGGGCGGATCCAGGGGGGGGGGCAACGGGGCAATTGCCCCCCCCCCCCCAGAAAATAGTACTTACTATAGGCTTTCTCCCTCCGCCAGATTTGCGGTAAGAGGCATCTAAATGCAGCTGAAGGGACTTTATTTCTGCTTCCCCTGGCTCCCATCAGTTCATTTAACCACTTCAGTACCCGCCCATAGTCATATGACGCCCACAAGGTGGATCTACCATCCTGGGTGGGCGTCATATGACGTCCTCGGGTTCCCGGCCGCCTGGGGGGGCGCGCGCGCGCGCCGGCGGCGCGCGCGCGCGCCCGCGGCATCGCTCGGGACCCGGTGCGAGTGCCCGGCGGCCGCGATGTCCGCCGGGCACCCGCGATTGCCCGTTAAAATAACGGGACCGGGCGGGACCGTGGAGCTGTGTGTGTAAACACACAGCCCCACGTCCTGTCAGCGGGGAGGAGACCGATCATGTGATCCCAGTCCAGAGGATCACATGATCGGTCTCCTCCCCTTAAGTCCCCTCCCCCTACAGTTAGAATCACTCCTATTAGGGACACACATTAACCCCTCCAGCGCCCTCTAGTGTTAACCCCTTCCCTGACAGTCACATTTACACAGTAATCATTGCAATTTTATAGCAACGATCGCTGTGTAAATGTGAATGGTTCCAAAAATGTGTCAAAAGTGTCCGAAGTGTCCGCCGCAATGTCGCAGTCACGAAAAAAAAAATCGCAAATCGCCGCCATTACTAGTACAAAAAAAAAAAAAAAAAATAAATTCAATAAATCTATCCCCTATTTTGTAGACGCTATAACTTTTGCGCAAACCGATCAATATACGCTTATTGCGATTTTTTTTACCAAAAATATGTAGAAGAATACGTATCGGCCTAAACTGAGGAAAAAAAATGTTTTTTTTTTAAAAAATGGGATATTTATTATAGCAAAAAGTAAAAAATATTGTGTTTTTTTTAAAATTGTCGCTCTTCTTTTGTTTATAGCGCAAAAAATAAAAACCGCAGGGGCGATCAAATACCACCAAAAGAAAGCTCTATTTGTGGGAAAAAAAGGACGTCAATTTTGTTTGGGTGTAACGTCGCACGACCGCGCAATTGTTAGTTAAAGCGACGCAGTGCCGAATCGCAAAAAGTGCTCTGGTAAGGAAGGGTGTTTAAAAGCCCTGTATTGAAGCGGTTAAAGGGGGCCAGTGGGTCACTATGGGGGTCTGTAATCTATGTGACACGGGCCGCTGCTACATGCTGGCAGAGTTGCAGCAGAGCGGTGCGAGTGTCACTTCACTTCCCTGACAGGCGGAGTGATCTCCACCCGACAGGAGCTTCCTAGTCACGGCTGGTGTGACGTCACAATTCAGAGGCGCGCAGGTTTGAAGACAAGATGGACTTGTAGCCAGCTCACTCAGTGCACTGCAAGTAAGTGATCACTTACTTAGCTAAGGCATTGTTATGTTATTGAGCTACGGGTGGCCGGCATTGTTATGTTAATGAGCTACGGGCGGCCGGCATTGTTATGTTAATGAGCCACGGCGGACGGCATTGTTATGTTAATGAGCTACGGGCGGTCGGCATTGCTATGTTAATGAGTTAACACCTTGTCTTACATGTGAAGTGGTTAACACTTTGGGGGAGGGGAGGGGGGGTAAATAATTTACAATGGTAATTGCAATATGGCACATGGAGGGGGTTAATGTACTCATTCATGCATTAGTGACCAGTGGCAATTAACCCCTTTGTGCTGCATTAATGACAGTGGCACAATCAATGTTAATTAACCCCTTTTATGCTACAACATGAAGGGGTTTATAAACACTGCCACTAGTGCCACTAATGCAGCACAAAGGGGTTAATTAATTGCCCATGGTCAGTAATACATCAGTGAGTACATTAACCCCCTCCATGTGCCATATTACAATTACCAATCATTATCATCATGATAATCACACAGTACAGGTGCGTTGAGCCACAGCACTTGTATTGTGTGATTATCATGATAATAATAATGATATAGAATGACAGAAAAATTAATCTTTATGCTTCATTCACACAGGGCGTGCTGCAGACATGCGTCTAACATGCAGGTCTGTCTTTTACTGCATAAAGTGTTACATGCATCCCATTTATTTCTACTGAGACACACAGCCGCTATATCCCAATATGTCATGCGCGGGGATTACAGAATGCATGCAGGGTTTATTCAAGGACCCGCACCAGCATGTCATATTGGGATATAGCGGCTTTTTGTCTCAGTAAAATTAAATGGGATAAAACCGCCCCGCTAGTGGCCTTTACCGCCGACACCCACCCGTCCCAGTGTGAAAGTAGCCTTATTTTCTAGCAGTGCCCCTCCCGAGACTAGACTCTGGATCCGCCCCTGTATGTAGGTATGCCTCGGGCTGCTATCTCATCTTTGATGTTATCTGAGAGAGCATGAGAAAAAGCAGACATGAGGGCCTCATTGTTATTATATTATTATACCAGCCCAACATCATAACGTCATTATTTTCTTGTACATGAAAGGGAAAACCATGCATTTTAAAGCACATTTGAAGAGTGTATTTTATATATATATATATATATATATATATATATATATCTCTCTATATATATATCTCTATATATATATCTATATATATAGATATATATAGATCTATATATATATATATATATATATATATATAGAAGACAGGGGCGTAACTAGAAATCACAGGGCCCCATAGCAAAATGTTGTATGGGCCCCCTGCAAACACCCCCCCCCCCCCCCCCCCCCCCCCCCCCCCCCCCCCCCCCCATGAAAAAAATTAACTAATGCCATTGAACAACAGATTTGGCCCAAAACCCAGGCAACAGCTTATATTAATTTCGAACAACAAAGTATGCAGTATACTGTATGCAGCCCCTGAAGGACACACATTGCTGACCACCATGCCTTCTCACCAATTTCTTTTCTGTTATATAAAATTAAATAGTTTAACTCACCATAATGCAGAATCAGTGGGAGCCCTGAGCGTGTGACTTGCCACCATCGCCTGCCACCAGATGCAGATTATCACTTGTCACACGTTGCGGAATGTCCACTTGCCACGTTCTGGATTGTCACTTGCCACACATTACGGATTGTCACTTGCCACATCACCTGCCACACATTACGGATTGTCCACTTGCCACGTCGACTGCCACCAGATGCAGATTGTCACTTGTCACACATTGCAGAATGTCCCCTGCCACGTCACCTGCCACACATTACGGATTGTCACTTGCCACATCACTGTTTTTCACTTGCCACGTTACCTGCCACACATTACGGAATGTCACTTGCCATGTCACCTGCCACACATTACGGATTGTCACTTGCCATGTCACCTGCCACACATTATGGATTGTCACTTGCCACATCTCGGGTTGTCAATTGCCCCCTCACCTGCCACACATTACGGATTGTCACTTGCCACGTCACCTGCCACACATTACGGATTGTCACTTGCCATGTCACCTGCCGCACATTACGGATTGTCATTTGCCATGTCACCTGCCACACATTACGGATTGTCACTTGCCTTGTCCCGGGTTGTCAATTGCCACGTCACTTGCCACACATTATGGATTGTCACTTGCCACATCCTGGATTGTCACTTGCCACCTCACCTGCCACACATTACGGATTGTCACTTGCCACGTCACCTGCCACACATTACGGATTGTCACTTGCCACATCCCGGGTTGTCACTTGCCACGTCACTTGTCACACATTATGGATTGTCACTTGCCTTGTCCTGGATTGTCACTTGCCACACATTACAGATTGTCACTTGCCACATCACCTGTCACACAATGCGGATTGTCCACTTGCCACGTCGCCTGCCACCAGATGCAGATTGTCAATTGTCACATGTTGCAGAATGTCACCTGCCACATGTTGCGGATTGTCCACTTGCAACATCACGGATTGTCACTTGCCACTTCACCTGCCACACATAATGGATTGTCACTTGCCACGTCCCGGGTTGTCACTTGCCACATCACCTGCCACATTACAGATTGTCACGGATTGTCACTTGCCACGTCGCCTGCCACACATTACGGATTGTCACTTGCCACGTCACCTGCCACAGGTTACGGATTGTCACTTGCCACGTCACTGAGTCAGGACTCAGGCAGCAGATTATCAGTCAGGCAGCAGAGAGATAATGTAATTTCTCTGCTTCCCAGCTGCCTGCACAGTGAGGGGGGAACTGCACTGCAGGGATGCAGGGCAGGCGCCAGGCAGTGAGAGATGATGTCATCACTCTGCTCCCCCCCGCCCACCAGCTCCCTGATTGGCCAGCCCGCTCACTCTCACCTGCAGAGCCACCCACGAAGCTGCCCGCCCTCACCCCGGAGCCACCCGCTCTCACCCACGGAGCCACCCGCGGACCCACCTGCTCTCACCCGCGGAGCCGCCCGCTCTCACCCGTGGACCCGCGGCGCCTGTCCTCAACGGGCCCCACTCGGCTGCAGGCCCCATAGCGGCTGCATGTGCCGCTATGGCGGTAGTTCCGCCACTGATAGAAGACATATATGAAAGCACATATATATATATATATATATATATATATATATATATATATATATATATATAAGCAAATTCCAGTTAAAAGTGGTAAGATTGGTCAATCATCAAGGGGCACCACAGGAACTCTGGGAACGTGGGGGGGACTCTGGTTTCCAGAAACCACCTTCTGCAGAAAGAATACACAAAGGTAGGGGGGTGAGTTACTGATATAAGGGGGAAACCTTTATATCAGTGTCCCCTTATATTATTGTATTCACTCCCCCCTTACATCAGTGACTCCCCTTAGACTTGCCTGGCCGCACTGTCACTGACCTCCTCTCAAGTACACTGTGCAGGGCTCAGTTAGACGGCTCCAGGTTGGTGGCTCTGGTTTTATCCTATAGTCTTCTATCCACAGTCCACACAAGTCTGACTTCTCCCATGATACCCATCCCGGCAGCACTCCCACTCTTGACTCCTCTCCAGACTCCCCCGCAGAGACTGCAGACATGATATAAGACAAGAGATGGTTAGAGACTGAGGACATGATACAGGAGATGGTTAGAGACTGAGGACATGATACAAAAGATGTTAAGAGACTGAGGACATGATTCAAGAGATATTTAGAGACTGAGGACATGATACAAGAGATGTTTAGAGACTGAGGACATGATACAAGAGATGTTTAGAGACTGAGGACATGATACAAGAGATGGTCAGAGGTTGTGGACATGATACAAGAAATGGTCAGAGACTGCAGACATGATACGAGATCAATGCAGCCTCACCAGTGACCGTCAAAAGCAGCCTCACTGTGCCCATCAATGCACCCTCACTGTGCCCATCAATGCAGCCTTGCTGTGCCCACCATTGCAGCCTCACTGTGCCCATCAATTCATCCTCACTGTGCCCATCAATGCAGCCTTCACTGTGCCCATCAATGCAGCCGCACTGTGCCCGTGAATGCAGCCTCTCTGTGCCTGTGAATGCAACATCTCTGTGCCCACCAATTGCAGCCTCTCTCTGCCCACAAATTCCAGCCTCTGTGCCCACCATTTGCAGCCTCTGTGCCCATCAATTGCAGCCTCTGTGTGCCCACAAATTGCAGCCTCTTTGCCCACAAATTGCAGCCTCTGTGTGCCGACCACTGGGGCCTCTCTGTGCCTATGATTGTAGCCTCACCCTTTACTGGATTGAACACACATCGGCCATCTCCCGATGTATGTCGTGGAGCTGGGTCTGTGTGTGTACGGCGGTGCTGTAACAAGGTCCCGCCCCCCTAGACCGGGTCCTGTGATAGGCTTAACACTGATTCAATCAGTGTTCCATAGAAGACTATCACACAAGAGGTCTAGGGGGGCGGGACTTTGTTACATCACTGCTGTACACACACAGACCCAGCGCCGCAAGAGAAGGAGGACAGAGGGGAGCGGAGCACTGCAGTCGAAGCACAAAGCGGCCCCAGGGTAGGCGGCCTACTGGGAAATTTACCGGTATGCCAGTCCGGCCCTGCACAAGGCTCTTGGCAGCAGAAGTGGAGCAAGTGGAAACGTCAAATACCCTTGTAAAGGAAGCCACAAACTCTGGGTAACTCAGGATAATGTTTTTTTGCGTCTCCCATAGAGGGTTTGCCGAAGCCAAGGCTTTATCAGAAAGCAAAGAAATGATGATGCCTACTTTTCTTCTGTCCGTGGGGAACGCCTGGAGCAGAATCTCAAAGTATATCCCAACCAGTTTGAGAAACTCTCCATTGAACTGGATTGCCCCCAAATTGCTGCGGAAGCAGAGCGGAACCCGACATACCTTTTACAGAGGTAATATTTGAGGCAGATGCTTGCACAGAGACTGGAGCAGCAGCAGGGACAGCCTGCCCCACATGATGCACAGGAAAAGCCCCAGTGGAAGGATCCAGGTGAGCAGTGTGAATCAGGAGTGTCTGTAACGCTATGGCAAACTGATCCATGTGGTGATCCTGCTGATTCAATCTGGAAAAAATATTACCACTGGGTGGATTGCCTGCATCTTCTGAATTCATGGCCTTCGCCTACTGTCAGGAACCATGAATCAGAGACAGAAAATGCAGTAAAAATCACACCTTTTAATATAGTGGTAAAAATGGTACAAAAAGTAAACATAGTCAAAACATAGCCAGGGTTTGTTAATCAAAGCGGGTAGTCAGTGCAAGCCAGTAAATCAGGAAGCCAGAGATCAGTGCAGTCAGAGACAGAAAACAGGATCAGGAACCAGAAGGGACGTCAGCCAGGCAAGTCTTTAACAGGAACACAGCAGAGAATCTTCATATATGTTGACGAGCAGGAAATGATCACCAGGTGAGACACTGTGGAACGATGAGTGCTGACAATTAACTGACAGTTGAGCTCTGAGAAGGGAGGGCTGAGCACAGCCCTGACATTATGTTGCCTACACCAAATCCATGGAAAGAGCCACCCCCTTCCTAGAATTCATAGAAGAAATAGTCATGTCCAGGGGCGGACTGACCATTAGGGCACTTGGGCACAGCCGAGGGCCTGGGGCCAGTAGGGGGCCCCATGAGAGTACCTGAGTCCCAAGGCATCTGTGTTTATCCCGTAGCCCAGTGCTGGGACTCCAGTAACTGGCCTGACAGGGGCACTCAGAACACCTTTCCCACATCTCCTGTGGGGTGTCTGGGCTCCCTCACTAGCAACCTCTCCTCTGTAGCAGCCAACACACTGGCTTCTCTCCCCCAGAGACTGCTCAGCACACAGAGCTCACTTAGGATCCTCCTCCTCGGCTCCGATGTACACAGATAGAAGGAGGAGAAGCCAGGGAGGAGAGATCTCACACTACAAGAGACACGCTGATCTCTCTGCTATCTGAGGTTTCTGCATAGGTTATGGTTAGAGGAGGGGGACACAGTAACCACGAAGGGGGTGCAGGTAACAGGGGTGCACACATGGAGAAGTAATGGTAGAGGGGGCAAGAGGATATGTGCTGGGGGTGTGCTTTTGGAGGGTACAGGACTTGTTCTAGTAGGGGGGTGTTTCAAATCTGACCCCCCCGCTAGCACAAGACCTCTACCCTCCAAAAGTACCCCCCCAGCACATATCATCTTACCCCCCTTTCTCCCAAATCAAAGAGATGCCACCTGCTACTATCTGCTCTCATCCCAGAGCCCGCTCTCTGTCCTCATCCCAGGGTCACGCTTTCTGTCCTCATCCCAGGGTCCCCCGCTGTCCTCATCCCAGGGCCCCCTCTCTGTCCTCAACCCAGGGCCCCCTCTCTGTCCTCAACCCAGGGCCCCCTCTCTGTCCTCAACCCAGGGCCCCCTCTCTGTCCTCAACCCAGGGCCCCCTCTCTGCTCTCATGCCGAGGCCCCTTCTCTGTCCTCATCCTAGGGGTCCCTCTATGCCCTCATCCCAGGGGTCCATCTCTGCTCTCATCCCAGGGGTCCCTCTCTGCTCTCATCCCAGGGTCCCCTCTCTGTCCTCAACCCTGGGGCCCCTCTCTCTGTCCTCATCTCAGGGCCCCCCTCTCTGTCCTCATCCCAGGACCCCCCTCTCTGCCCTCATGCCAGGGGTTCCTCTCTGCCCTCATCCCAAGGTCCCTCTCTGTCCTCATCCCAGGGGTCCCTCTCTGTTCTCATCCAAGGGGTCCTTCTCTGTCCTCATCCCAGGGGTCACTCTCTGCTCTAATTCCAGGGGTCCCTCTTGGCTCTAATCCCAGGGTTCAAAAGTGTAATAGGTTTTCAGGAAATTAGATGTGTACTTTATGCTCCTAGAATGCCTGAAGGGGCTAGTTGAATGTTGGGCCTCTGTATGTGGCCAGGCAGTGTAAAGTTCTCACACATGTGGTATCGCCTAGTCAGGAGGAGTAGCAGAATGCATTTTGGGGTGTAATTTTTCATATGTATATGTATGTTTGAGATATTGTATAAATAGACAACTTTGTGTAAAAAAAAAAAAGCATTTTAATTTTCTTTCCACATTTTTCAAAACTTGTGGGAAAAAATCACATGTTCAAAAAACTCATTGTGCCTCATAGAATATATATTGGGGTGTTTGCTTTCCAAAATGGGGTCATTTTGTGGGAATTTCCATTGTTCTGGTGCTCCAGGGCCTTCAAAGGTGTAATAGGTAGTCAAGAAATTAGATGTGTAATTTATGTCCCTAGAACACCTGTCGGTGCTCCCTGCATGTTGGGACTCTATGTGGCTAGGCTGTGAAAAAGTTTCACAAATGTGGTGTTGTCACACTCAGGATGAGTAGCAGAATACGTTTTGGGGTGTAGTTGTAAGTATGCATTTGCCATGTGAGACAAATAACCTATTAATATGACAATTTTGTGAAAAAATAAATCTTCATTTTGCAAAGAATTGTGGAAAAAAATGACAACTTCAAAAAACTCACCATGCCTCTTACTAAAT
This sequence comes from Lithobates sylvaticus, assembly GCA_028564925.1. Classification (NCBI taxonomy): domain Eukaryota; kingdom Metazoa; phylum Chordata; class Amphibia; order Anura; family Ranidae; genus Lithobates; species Lithobates sylvaticus. The sequence continues at coordinate 89,691,856 of CM053034.1, forward strand.
ACCTTGGAATGTCTACTTTCCAAAAAAGGGCCATTTGGGGGTATTTGTACTTTCCTGGCTTGTTAGTGTCTCAAGAAATGAGATAGGCCTTCAGTACATCGGGTGGGATGAATGAATGAATGAATGAATGATTTGTATAGCGCTGCAACTGCGAACTGAATCGCCTCGAGGCGCTTGACTGCTCATGTTGGGATGCCATGTATTAGAAGAGGTGGGTCTTGAGTTTTTTCCTGAAGGCCTTGATGGTTTTCTTCCATGCGGATGTTGTTTGGTAGAGCATTCCATAGCCGGGGTCCCTGTACTGCGAATCTTCGTTCTCCCTTCGATTTGTAGCGGGCTTTGGGGATGAGAAGGCGATTTTGGTTTGTTGATCGAAGTCTGCGATTCGGTATGTATTTTTCTATTTTCTCACAAAGGTATTGAGGCGCATTTCCTTGTGTACATTTGTGGGTGAGGCAGAGGGTCTTGAATGTGATCCTGTCTTTTACCTTGAGCCAATGGAGCATCCTTAGGGATGGGGAGATGGATTCCCAGGGTTTCTTTCCGGTGACTATTCTTGCTGCCTTGTTTTGGACAATTTGAAGGCGCGCAATCTGGTAATCCGGTAATCCTATGTAGAGTGAGTTTGCATAGTCGAGCCGTGAATTGATGATCGTTCCTACTACTACCGCTTTTTCCTTTTCCGGGATGAAGGGGATGAGTCTGCGTAGCATGCGAAGGAGATGGTGGGATCCGCTGATTACGGATCCTATTTGTGCCTCCATTGTCATCTCTGAATCAAAGATTACTCCGAGGCTTTTGGCTTTGTTGCTTGGAAGGATGGTCTGTCCCAAGATGGTTGGTGGTGTCCAAGGGGTCTTCGTCTTTTTCCTTGAGTTTGCGTCGAGGAGCAGTAATTCTGTTTTTGATCCATTTAGTTTGAGGGAGCTAGTGGTCATCCAGTCATCTATCAATGTGAGACATTTTCCTAGTTCCTGGTATTGGTCTTTTTGTCCGGTGATCCGGAAGTACAGTTGAGTGTCGTCCGCGTATGAGTGGAAGCACAGATCCAATTTGCTAATAATTTTGAAGAGTGGTCGGATGTAAATGTTGAACAGTACTGGTGACAATGGTGATCCTTGAGGGACTCCATAAGTGATTGCCCGAGTTTCCGAAGTGAAGGCTCCTAGTTTCACTGTTTGTGACCGGTTTCCTAAGAAGGAAGCGAACCATGGCAGATCTCCATCTGTAACTCCTGCCACTTCCTTGAGGCGGCTGAGAAGCATGTTGTGGTCCACTGTGTCGAACGCCGCACTGAGATCCAGCAATACCAGAAGACACGATTCTCCCTCATCCGCTGCTTCTAGGGCGTCATCCCATATTTTCAGAAGTGCCGTTTCTGTGCCATGGCCTGGGCGGAAGCCCGATTGTAGTGGGTCTAGGAGCTTGTGTGTGTCCAGATGAAGTTGAAGCTGTTGTACTACTGCTTTCTCCATGATCTTGGAAATGGTGTTCAGGCTTGTTACCGGTCTGCGATTGTTCGGATCCTTGGGGTCGAGGTTGGGTTTCTTTAGTAATGGTTTGATGATGCCTTGCTTGAGGGAATTCGGAACCAATCCTTCTTTGAACGACTGATTTACTAGGTGTGTGATAGCGGGGGCCAGAATGTCGGAGCATTCTTTCAAGAGTTTTGTGGGGATGATGTCGTTTGGCGAGGTGCTGTCTCGGAGGCTCTTGATGACATTTTTGGTTTCATCCGTTGTGATCGGGGTAAGTGAAAAATGTGGTGCTTGTGCGCTGTGGATGTAAAATTCCTTACCTGGGTTGAGTTGAGTAGAGCTGGTTATTGTTTTTTTTTGTTGAATTATTTTCTGAATGTTGTCTATTTTGTTGATGAAAAAATCTGATAATTTGTTGCAGTATTCTTGAGTTTCGTTTCCTAGGGGCTCAAGGCAGGTGGGGTTCATAGTCTGGGCGACTAGTTTGAAAAGTTCCCGTGGTCGGTTTAAGGCTTTTGAGAGGGTGTTTGAGACATGTTCTTTTTTTGCTGTGAAAATTGCTTTATGATATCTCTTGGTGAGTATTCTGTAGTTTGTGTGATTTTCCTTTGTGGTGTTTCTTCTCCAGGCTCTTTCTGCTCTTCTGTGTTCCCGTTTCAGTAGAGTAAGCGTGCCATTAAACCAACCAGAATTTTTCTTGCGGATGGGTACTCGATGTTTCGGGGCGACTGCGTCTGCTGTTTGTAGAAGTGCCTTGTTTATGAAGCTGAGTATTCGTTCTGTTGAGTGGTTTTGATTTAGTGTACCCATTTTGTGTGTTAGTGTGGTTTTGAAGATTTCCGAATGTAGTTTCTTCTGCGATCTAATCCAGTGTGTTGTTGCTACTGGGTTTGGTTTTTGCAGGGAGATGTTGGTGGCGATCTCAAATTTGATAGCGTGGTGGTCTGACCATGGTAGCGCTATGTTGTCTTGAATGCTGATGTCCGTATTTTGCTTGAAGATGAGGTCCAGGATGTGACCCGACCCATGTGTGGGAGCCTTTACTAGTTGTTGAAGCCCTAGGTCTTCCAGTTGATTGATGCAGGTGGTGGCGATGGGGTCTTCGGTGGAATTCGCCCAGAGGTTGAAATCTCCGAGTACCAGAATCTTGTTGTTTTTCAGGGTGTGTGCCGAGATGAATTCCGTGAGTGGTATCGGTAGATTTGTCTTTGGTCCTGGTGGTCTGTAGCATAGCAGCATGTGGATGGTTTCTTGTGGTGTGGTTTGCATCTGTAGAGTAAGTGTCTCCATAAACGTTGCTTTGTTCTGTACCGTAGGTTTGACGAGCGCTAGATGAGCTTTGAAGATCACTGCTAGGCCTCCTCCTTTTTTTCCTTTCCGATGCTCGGTTAGGATCCTGTAGTTTTCTGGCACTAATTCTGTTAGGATGGTGTTGCAGTCGGGTGTTAGCCAGCTTTCCGTGATGAAGAGGCAATCTATGTTGTTTTGTGTGATGAAGTCATGGATTTCGTGCCTGTGCTTGACTGCCGATCTGGTGTTAATCAAAGCGCATGCTAACTGTTGCGGTTGAGTTGTAGTCTTCTTATGTTTGATCGTTGCTTGTGGATCGATTCTTAGTAGTCGTTCTTTTTGTAATATTTTTTGAATGTCGGTCGGTAGAGTTGCGGTCAAATTTCTTAGTCTGCATAGGGACTCTGCTGAGTATTTGAAATTGCACATGTTGAGGTGCTCCAAAAAAAATTTCCCTGCTGTGGACGAGATGATGCGTTGAAAAAACGCTGATGCTGTTGTTGAGGCGATAACGGTCTTGCGCAGGCTAGTTGAAGATGTTGCGGATCTGTGGGAAAACCCTGTAGACCTACACCCTCCCTCCCGTTGATCCAGAGGAAGGCGAAAAACCCCTACTAGCGCGGCCAATTGCTGTAGCAGAGGAAAAAATTCCTTCCTGACCCCCCGAGGGGCGGTCGGATGTTGGTCCCTGGATCAACTGCTAAGTGGTGGTCCCTGCGTTACTTACCAGAATATTTACCTTACCGGGTGATCCAATGATGGCGATAGGGTGGATCCTGATGTTGATCTCCCTGCACAGGTACTATGACCCCTGTTACAACCTCCTGTTATAAACTCCTGGTTTTAACTCACCACTTAGACAAGTTCCACTTGGACAGAGTTCAACCAGTCTCAAGGATGAGCAGGCTCACGATGAGCTCTACACAAACTTATATAGGCCTGAACCACCTGGGAGCAATTAGGCACTCCCCTTAATTAGTAAGCTGAAGGAAGGAAAGGAAAAAAAAAAAACTGTTTAAAAAGTGTAAGAAGAAAAGGGTATTAAGAAGATAAAATGGAAAAGGTCCAGAAAGAACCTAAAAATGCAATCCAGCAATCACCAGCAGTCAAAAAAGCAAAATTTGTTCACTCTCCACACAGTGTCCTCACTGTTTGGCTTCAGGTGGGATCAATTTTTAATGATTGGCACCATAGCTTGTAGACTTTCACAAAGACCAAATAATATACACTGATTTGGGTTATTTTTACCAAAGATATGTAGCAGTATAACTTTTGGCAGAAATGTATGAAGAAAAAATACAAATTTGCAAAATTGTATAACAGAAACAAAGAAAACATGCTTTTTTACAAAATTTTCGGTTAAGTGATTAACCACTTAAGGACCGCCTCCTGTACATATACGTCAGCACAATGGCACGGACAGGCCCATCAACGTACCTGTACGTGCCTGCCTTCCAGCAGGTGGGGGGTCCGATCGGTCCGTTTCGCTTCAGGAGCGATCCATGATGAGGGGGCAGCCATTGATTTCTGGCCACCCCCTCGCGATCGCTCCTGGCGAATGTGAAGCTTCCCCTGCCTGTGAACTGTAAACACAGGCAGGAGGAAGTGATGTCACTCTCCTCGTGTCGGTCATTTTGACCGGAACGCCGAGGAGAGAAGACACCCAAGTAAGTGCACAACACTACACTGACACTAGGTACACATAGGCACACTTTTCACCCCCCAGTCACCACCGATCACCCCCCCCAGATCACCCCCTGCACCCCCAGTCACAGTGTCACTGATTGCAGTGGTCATTTATTTACTGATCACTGCATTTAGTGTCATTTGTGACTGTAAAAAGTGTCAGGGCAGTTAGCTTTAGGCCCATTTAGGTCCAGGGTAGCCCCCTACCCCCCCTAATAAAGGTTTTAACCCCTTGATTGCCCCCCCAGGTAACCCTTTCCCCCCTTTATCCAGTGTCACTAAGCAATCTTTTTTCTGATCGCTGCATTAGTGTCGCTGGTGCCGCTAGGTAGCCAGTTATTTTTTTAGGTTCACCGCCAGGTTTTTATAGCATCAGGTACCCCCATATACAACCTAATAAAGGTTTTAACCCCCTGATTGCCTGTTATGTCTCCAGGATACCTCTTTCTTTTCTGAGGTTCAGAAAAGAGAATTACCTTGTCATTTAATTTGTATATTGTGTTGTTGCATTATTAAGCTATAAATTATGTTTGTTCTAGGTTAGCTGTTACGCTTGCGCCACCTACTGGCCAAACATTAATATAGTGTATATTAACCACTTCAGCCCCGGACCAATTGTCAGCTTAAGGACCAGAGGTCTTTTTTCAATTTCGCACTGCACTACTTTAACTGGTAATTGCGCGGTCATGCAATTTTGTAACGAAACTAAATTTGCGTCCTTTTCTTCCCACAAATAGAGCTTTCTTTTGATGGTATTTGATTGCCTCTGTGATTTTTATTTTTTGCGATATAAACGGAAAAAGAGCGAAAATTTTGAAAAAAAAAAAGAGATTTTCTACTTTTTGTTATAAGAAAAATCTAATAAACTCAATTTTAGTCAAACATTTGGGCCAAAATGTATTCAGCCACATGTCTTTAGTAAAAAAAAATGCCAATAAGCGTATATTTATTGGTTTGCGCAAAAGTTATAGTGTCTACAAACTAGAGTACATTTTCTGGAATTTACACCGCTTTTAATTTATGACTGCCTATTTCATTTCTTGAGGTGCTAAAATGGCAGAGAAGTACAAAACCCCCCCAAATGACCCCATTTTGGAAAGTAGACACCCCAAGCTATTTGCTGAGAGGCATGTTGAGTCCATTGAATATTTTTTTTTTTTTAGTCCCAAGTGATTGAATAAAGACAAAAATAAAAAAGAATTTTTTTTTTTCTTCAAAAAGTTGTCACTAAATGATATATTGCTCACACATGTCATGGTTATATGTGGAATTGCACCCCAAAATACATTTTGCTGCTTCTCCTGAGTATGGGGATACCACATGTGTGGGACTTTTTGGGAGCCTAGCCGCGTACGGGGCCCCGAAACCCAAGCACCGCCTTCAGGATTTCTAAGGGTGCAAATTTTTGATTTCACTCCTCACTACCTATCACCGTTTCGAAGGCCATAAAATGCCAAAATAGCACAAAACCCCCCCAAATGACCCCATTTTGGAAAGTAGACACCCCAAGCTATTTGTTGAGAGGCATGGTGAGTATTTTACAGCTCTCATTTGTTTTTGAAAATGAAGAAAGTAAAGAAAAAAAAATTTTTTTTTTCTTTTTTCAATTTTCAAAACTTTGTGACAAAAAGCGACATCTGCAAAATACTCACAATACCTCTCAGCAAATAGCTTGGGGTGTCTACTTTCCAAAATGGGGTCATTTTGGGGGGTTTTATGCCATCTGGGCATTCCATGGCCTCCGAAACTGTGATTGGCAGTGAGAAGTGAAATAAAAAAATTACTCCCTTAGAAAGCCTGAAGGCGGTGCTTGGTTTTTGGGGTTCCGTACGCAGCTAGGCTCCCAAAAAGTCCCACACATGTGGTATCCCCGTACTCAGGAGAAGCAACAGAATGTATTTTGGGGTGTATTTCCACATATGCCCATGACATGTTTGAGCAATATATCATTTAGTGACAACTTTTTGTAAAAAAAAATATATATATATTTTTTTTTTCATTATTCAATCTCTTGGGACAAAAAAAAAAAATATTTAATGGGCTCAACATTGCTCTCAGCAAATAGCTTGGGGTGTCTACTTTCCAAAATGGGGTCATTTGGGGGGGGGTTTGAACTGTCCTGGCATTTTATGCACAACATTTAGAAGCCTATGTCACACGTCACCCACTCTTCTAACCACTTGTAGACAAAGCCCTTTCTGACACTTTTTGTTTACATGAAAACATATTTTTTTTTTTGCAAGAAAATTACGTTGAACCCCCAAAAACTATATATATTGTTAAAGCAAAGGCCCTACAGATTAAAATGGTGGGTGTTGCATTTTTTTTTTTCCACACAGTATTTGCGCAGCGATTTTTCAAACGCATTTTTTGTGGAAAAAATACACTTTTTTTTATTTTAATGCACTAAAACACACTATATTGCTCAAATTTTTGATGAAATAAAAAATATGATCTTAGGCCGAGTACATGGATACCAAACACGACATGCTTTAAAATTGCGCACAAACACGCAGTGGCGACAAACTACATACATTTTTAAAAGCCTTTAAAAGCCTTTACATGATACCACATTAGATTCACGGAGGAGGTCTACTGCTAAAATTACTGCCCTCGATCTGACCTTCGCGGTGATACCTCACATGCATGGTGCAATTGCTGTTTACATATGACGCCAGACCAACGCTTGTGTACGCCTTTGCGCAAGAGAAGGGGGGGCAGGGGTGCTTTTTTTTTTTTTTTTTATTTTTTTTTTTATTTATTTAGATTTTTTATTATTTTTTTAAACTGTTCCTTCCATTTTTTTTTTTCTTTGTTATGATTTTTATTGTTATCTCAGGGAATGTAAATATTCCCTATGATAGCAATAGGCAGTGACAGGTACTCTTTTTTTGAAAAAATTGGGGTCTATTAGACCCTAGATCTTTCCTCTGCCCTCAAAGCATCTGACCACACCAAGATTGGTGTGATAAAATGCTTTCCCAATTTCCCAATGGCGCGGTTTATATCCGGGAGGGGGGACATTCCCTCCCACTGCTTGTAAAAGCAGTCTAGAGGCTAATTACCCACTAGAATTGCTTTTACATGAAAGCCGATCACTGGCTGAAAAGAATGATACTAAGATGATACCTAAACCTGCAGGCATCATTCTGGTATAACCATTCAAAGTCCAGCAACATACTGGACATATATTGTAATCTTTTTTTTTTTTCATGCAGCCTCTTGGCTAAACAAAAAAAAGAGATTGATTGGTGGGTATGCCCACCATTAGAATACCTCCCTTCATCCACCCACTTCTAATGATGGGCATACATGCACCATTTATATATGCCGATGCATGGGGGCATCCTCCCGCAAAAGTTATGCCGTGTACACACGGTCGGAATTTCGACCGTATGTACGTGGCATTAGGAGCCAATCGCTCCTCCCCCCCCCCTGCTGCCCCCATGCTTCGGCACATATGCTCTTTTTTTTAACTGTGGTGGTGAAATCACCTCCTACAGCGTTGGAGTCGCGGGCTTTATGTATCGTGGGAGCAAACGCTGTTGCTGTCAAGATAAATAAATCCGCGCTGCAACTGAATGGCGCACCTGAAAACAAAAAAATGCTTAACACTAAAACACAGTAAACAAAATTACATACCTGAAAAGCAAGCATGATAAAACATAATAAAACATTGCAGAATAGAATGGAGTAAAAAAAGAGCAACAATAGAGTGAGAGAGAGAACAATAAAACGACAACTATTTTTGTTTTTTTTATTTTTTTGAGATTCACAGGTAAAAAAGCTCCTGACTGTTAGCGACTGAATCAAAACGCTACCACAAAAAAAATGTTAGCGATCGCAGGGATCAGGCCTGACTCTGCGAACACTGCAGTTATGTGTGCTTAGTGTTTTGTAAGTGACAGTGATCGATCGATACTGCACTTGGGTGGGCTGGGCGGAGGGGAAAACGCAGGTGCTAGCAGGTATCTGGGCTGATCCCGCTAACAATGCGTTTTTTTGGAACCCTAAACTGCTGGGACGCTAGTATAGATCTGATCAGATCAGATATTGATCTGTTCAGATACTATACCACTAAGGGAGGTGTATGCTTTGCGCGTGGGTGTTTGCGGTACTGGCACTAACCTGGGGCGACGCAGACCTTATTTGACCCTAAAACCTAATTGATATCACCCGCCGGGCGATCAGGGGGTTAAACCGTTATTGGGTAATAAATGGCGGGTGCCCTGACAGTATAAAAAACAAGCTAACTAACCAGCGTCACCCGTAACAGTAATACAAAAAAAAAACTGGCTACCTAGCGGCACCAGTGACACTAATGCAGCGATCAGAAAAACAATCGCTTAGTGACACTGGCAAAAGGGGGTGAAAGGGTTAACTAGGGGCAATCAGGGGGTTAAACCTTTATTAGGTAATATATGGGGGTACCTGACGCTATATAAAAACCTGACGGGGAACCTAAATAACGAAATAACTAACTGGCTAACCAGCGTCACCAGTGACATTTTATACGGTGATCACTGGTGAAAGGGTTAACTCTAGGGGCAATCAGGGGGTTAAAACCTTTATTTAGGTTGTAATATGGGGGTACCTGACCTATAAACCTATTTATGAACCTATATAAACATGGCGGTTAAAAAAAAAAAAAACTGGTTACCTAGCGACACTAATGCAGCGATCAGAAAAACGATCGCTTAGTGACACTGGCAAAAGGGGGTGAAAGGGTTAACTAGGGGCAATCAGGGGGTTAAACCTTTATTAGGTAATATATGGGGGTACCTGACGCTATATAAAAACCTGACGGGGAACCTAAATAACGAAATAACTAACTGGCTAACCAGCGTCACCAGTGACAGTTATACGGTGATTACTGGTGAAAGGGTTAACTCTAGGGGCAATCAGGGGGTTAAAACCTTTATTTAGGTTGTAATATGGGGCTACCTGACCTATAAAACTATTTATGAACCTATATAAAACATGGCGGTTAAAATAAAAAAAAATGGTTACCTAGTGACACAATGCAGCGATCAGAAAAACGATCGCTTAGTGACACTGGCAAAAGGGGGTGAAGGGGTTAACTAGGGGCAATCAAGGGGTTAAACCTTTATTAGGGGGGGGGTAGGGGGCTACCTAGGACCTAAAACTAACTGCCCTGACAGTTATTACAGTCACACTGACACTAAATGCAGTGATCAGTAAATAAATGATCACTGCAATTAGTGACACTGTGACTGGGGGGGGAGGGGGTGATCTGGGGGGTGATCAGGGGGTGACAGGGGGGTGGAATATGTGCCTAACTGTACTGGTGTCAGTGTACTGTTGTGCACTAACCTTTACATGTTCACAGCTCGGCGTCTCCGGTCACATAGACCGGCGCACCGAGCGTGACATCACTTCCGCCTTCCTGTCTATACAATAGACAGGAAGGGGAAGCTTTTCATTCGCCAGGAGCGATCGCGAGGGGGTGGCCAGAAACCACTGGCCGTCCCCTCGTCCCGGATCGCTCCTGAAGCGATGCCGACCGTCCCCGCCGGCGGAGGGGGTTCCGATCGGACACCCCACCCGCCGGAAGAATGGCACGTACAGGTACGTGGTTCTGCCTGTACGTGCCATTCTGCCGACGTATATATACATGGGGCGGTCGGCAAGTGGTTAAAATCTGCAACGTGCCAATAAAAGACACAGACAAAGAAACAGCAGTCAATTATTGTGTGCGCAGAAAAAAGGTTATCTGCCTGGATAGCTACCCATAGACCGGGAGTACGGGGGGCGAGGCCAGGACAGTAAAACTTCGTCCAGGAACACTAAGGATAGTGCAGAAGGGGAAGAGGTTTTGGCCCACACGGAAGAGATACAGTCTGCAATCGACTATACAGCCACTTTCATACAGCCAAGCAGCATACAGAGACTGCAGCCCTATACGCTTACTGCTCCCACAGGCCGCTACTCAGTCAAGCAGCCATGTCACGCAGTAACACATCCTCACTCAAAACCAGATCACGAGTTTACGGTTCCAGCAAATCGGTGACAGCTAGTGTTGCAGCCGCCATTTCCCGTGGGAAAGCCGAAGCGGCAAAGACGCGAGCTACCTTTGCCGAACAAGAAATGCATTTGAAGTTAGAAAAGGCCTCGCTAGAAGCCAAGCAAGCGCAAGATAGGGCCGCAATGGAAGCCTCTATAAAGCTTGAACAAACCCGTCTAGATGTCGCACTGGAGAAGCTCACTACAGAAAGGGAAGCTGCAATTGCCATAGCTGAAGCAGAAGCCCTAGAAGCAGCCGTAAGCCTCAGTGGTGAACGCATAAATGTGCTTGGCTCCGAACAAGGAGAGCCGAATCCCTCGCGACGCACTTCAGAGTACGTGCATCAACACTTCAAATCAACGTACGATACCTCTTCTCTACAGGGAATAGACAATGTCCTAGGAGAAACAAACCAAGCACTGCAGGTAACAGAGCATGAGAGCAACCAAATTCCTCAGAGCTGCAAGCAGCAGAACTCCTGTCAGCACATTACAGATCAAGCCTACGTCTCTGCACGTCACGACCCGCAACCTCCAAACCAGCATCAGAATAACCCTTCTACTACACAACGATACGAGACAAGAGAGCCTAAAGCAGAAACTTCTGACAGGTATGGTCGCACACCACACTCCCACTATAGTAGTGAATCACCAACATGCTCTAACACCAACCAAGTTATAACAGACTTTGCCAAGTTCTTTGCCAGACGTGATTTAATCACAAAAGGACTTGTAAAGTTTAACGATTGGCCAGAAAATTACAAAGCCTGGCGGTCGTCCTTTCAAAATACCATAAAAAAGTCTCACACCGATGAAATAGACCTCCTAGTCCAATGGCTTGGGAAGGACTCTGCCGAACATGCCAGTAGAATCAGGAACATTAACATAAAACAACCAGAGACTGGTCTTAAAAAGATTTGGAGCAGATTAGAAGAGTGCTATGGCTCGACAGAGTCTATAGAGCATGCACTTTTTAAAAGGATTGAGGACTTTCCCAGAATACCTAGCAAGGGTTATCACAAACTACGAGAATTAGCCGACTTGCTAGAGGAACTACTTCTTGCTAAAGAGGAGGGAGACCTGCCAGGTCTCGCCTCCCTGGATGCGGCCAGAGGGATTAAACCTTTAATTCTGAAGCTTCCCTACGACCTACAACAAAGGTGGGTCACATATGGTTCTAAACATAAGAAAATGTTCCAAGTACCATTTCCACCATTCAACGTTTTTGTAGACTTTGTTTCAGAGCAAGCTAAGTTCCTGAATGATCCCAGCTTTGACTTTATGCTGTCATCAGTCACGCCCCCTAGCTTCAAACAGCACAGGATGCCAGTGACAGTGAACAAGTCTCATGTTTCTCCTACAGAATTTTCCTATAGGTCTTCCAACATTGCTCACCCAGAAGACAAAGTCGGAGATCCTAGCAAGCAGTGCCCTCTACACAGGAAGCCGCACCCTCTACCAAAATGCAGGACCTTCAGGGAAAAGTCTCTAGAAGATCGCAAAGCCTTCCTAAGAGAGAACCGCATATGCTTCAGGTGTTGTTCATCCACATCACACTTTGACAAGGACTGCAAGGTTAGTGTATCATGCACAGAGTGTAACAACACAGATCACAACTCAGCACTACATCCAGGCCCTGCTCCTTGGACCGCCCAGCGAGCTAGCGATACCAACGAGCATGGCGGGGAGCAAGAGAACACTGGTTCAAACATCTCAGTGGTTACCTCACAGTGTACTGAGGTATGCAAAGATCCTGCAGGCGGTAGGTCTTGTTCCAAGATCTGTCTTATTAGAGCTTATCCAATGGGTCACAGAAACAAAGCTGTCAAGATGTATGCACTCTTAGATGACCAAAGCAACCACTCTATGGCTAGATCAACATTCTTTGACACTTTCGGTGTCAGGGGTCCAAGCTCCCCTTACTCCCTAAAGACTTGTGCGGGTACTGTTGAGACGGCGGGGAGAAGAGCCACCGCCTTCTGTATAGAGTCCATAGATGGTCGGACTTGCCTACCTTTACCCACCATACTCGAGTGCAACCAGATTCCTTACAACCGTTCAGAAATTCCTACACCAGATGCAGCAATTCACCAACCTCATCTAAAACGCATGGCCCATCTCCTACCAGAATATGACGAGCAAGCTCAGTTAATGCTGCTCCTGGGAAGAGACATTTTGCAGGTTCATAAAGTAAGGGAACAGATTAATGGTCCCCGCAATGCTTCCTTTGCCCAAAGACTTGACCTGGGGTGGGTCATCGTAGGGGACGTCTGTCTAAAGACTGTGCACAGACCCACCACGGTCAGTAGCATGTTTACTAATGTACTTGACAAAGGACGTCCTTCCTCCTTGCAACCATGTCACAACAGCTTCACCACAAAAGAACTTCCAGGTAGTACTCACATACCTTGTTCCTCTGTAGACCCAGGCACAGATGACCACGCTTGTGACAGCAACCCAGACCACCTAGGGTGTACAGTCTTTCATAGAACAAAGGAAGACCAGCAGGTAGCAATGTCCTTTGAAGATAGACTTTTCTTGCAAATAATGGAAAGGGAGACAGCCAAAGAAGAGTCAAACAATTGGGTCGCACCTCTCCCATTTAGACCCCATAGACAGCGTCTACCTAATAACAAGGAACAAGTCCTTAAATGCTTTGCCTCCCTTAAATGTAATTTCCAGAGAAAACCAGACACTGAGTTCTACACTGACAGTAAAGTAGTCCTGGGGTACATCTACAACGAAACCAGACGCTTCTACGTCTACGTCAGTAATAGAGTGTTGAGGATTAGGAGATCCATACACCCAAAACAGTGGCACTTCGTTCCAACTAAACACAACCCTGCAGACCTAGCGACCAGAGCTGTCCCAGCCAACTGTCTTAAGGACACAACATGGTTTACTGGCCCTGCATTCCTGTACAATTCAGAACACACTTCTGAATCGGAAACCTTTAGCTTGGTAGATGCAGTCAAGGATGCAGAAGTTCGTCCACAAGTGTCTGCATTAGTCACGGTGACTTCACAAAACCGACTCAAATCTCATCGGTTCTCCAGATTTTCCACATGGAAATCACTCATTAGAGCCATTACTTCCTTATCCCACATAGCTCGTTCCTTTGGGAAAAGGACTAACTGCAAAGGCTGGCACCGCTGTAAAAATAGCTACTCAGTGACTGACCTAGAGCAATCAAAACATCTGATCATTTACACTGTGCAACAAGAGACCTTTGCTAGAGAGATTGCCTGTATTAACAACAAAAAGCCAATCCCTAAAGACAGCGTCTTAAGGAAACTCGATCCATTCCTCAACAGCAGTAACCTGTTGAGAATAGGAGGACGCCTTAAAGAAGCTACCTTGGAGTATGACGAGAAGCATCCTCTCATTCTCCCAGCTCTGCACCATGTCACTGCCCTGCTTGTACAACACTATCACAGTCAAGTTAAACACCAAGGCCGACTATTCACTGAAGGAGCTTTGAGGGTTGCTGGACTGTGGATAATAGGAGCAAAAAGATGTGTGAGCAAGTGTATCTTTAACTGCGTTACCTGCCACAAACTCCGTGGACTTTTACAAACCCAAAAGATGGCTGACCTTCCACCTGACAGACTTAACTCAGAGCCTCCCTTTACAAGTTCGGGCCTTGATGTATTCGGTCCTTGGTCCGTTACTACTCGCCAAACCAGGGGAGGTCACGGCAGCAGTAAACGCTTGGCAGTTATTTTTACTTGTATGACTGTTCGAGCTGTTCACATAGAGTTGATTGAATCAATGGACACTTCCAGCTTTATCAACGCTCTCAGGCGCTTCATTGCCATTAGGGGTCCTGTTAAGCACATCCGCTCTGATCGGGGCACCAACTTTGTTGGAGCGGCCAAGGAACTTCAGATCCTTTCGAATCTAGACAACAACAGCGTGGAAAGGTATCTCAATCAACAGGGATGTACCTGGACATTTAACCCTCCTCATTCTTCCCATATGGGTGGTGTGTGGGAAAGAATGATAGGTGTAGCCCGCAAGATCTTGGATTCTATTTTCCTTCAAATGGGAAATGTCAGACTCACGCATGAATGTCTGTCCACTTTCATGGCTGAGGTCTCAGCCATCAGAAATGCTAGACCTCTGATCCCAGTTACTAATGATCCAGAGGACCCCATGTTGCTGACACCTGCAACTCTACTCACTCAAAAAACCAACATGGTCAGTGCTCCAAATGGAGAGTTTACTGATAAAGACCTTTTCAGACGTCAATGGAGACAGGTGCAATGCCTAGCCAACACTTTCTGGGACAGATGGAGGAGATATTACATCCAAACCCTACAACTCAGGAATAAGTGGCAAGTTAACAAACCAGACCTGAAGTCAGGAGATGTGGTGCTCGTTAAAGACTGCCAAGCACACAGGAATGACTGGCCGTTGGGACTTATCACACAGACATTCCCAAGCAAAGATGGACATGTCAGGAAGGTCGAAGTTAAGATTTCCAAACAGGGTGAAGTAAGGTCATTTCTCAGACCCATATCGGACTTGATTTTAGTTGTATAAGGAAAAAAATCGCGCTCATAGAGTCTATATGGAGGTAGGAGATATAAACCACTCCAAAAAAATGGTTTCTTTTAGTAAAGATAATATCTCTCAGTAGAAATAATATTTTTCAGCAGTGTTGACCCCTGTTCTTATGAATAAGCATGCTTACCAGATGTAAGCCAAAAAATCGCATATGGCTTTAACCCAGCCTGGGTTGATGATCCGTGTTATTAGAAGAAAGCACAGCAAGAAATGTAGTGTAGTACTCGTCTCTTCTCAAATGTGATGCTCACACGTTAAGGTTACACATTACTGGAAAAAAGCAGAAATACACCATAGCATAATACTGCTACACTTTGCAAAAAATATGTCACTAAAAGATTGGGTGAATAGGTTGAGTGCCAAACAAAATGTAAAATTTAAAAGCACCCGTGACAGAAGATTGATATAAATGTGCACCACCACCTCTTAGAGGGCCTCCTTACCAGATGCCAAAGGAAAAAAACACAAATAGATCAAAAGGTCCTTCCAAAATATCTCCCACTTAATTCAGAGCAGAAAAGTGCATCCATGTGATCCGTAAAGACTTAACTTACAAAGTGCCTCCTTACCAAAAAGAAAACACAAGCCAGCAAACATGCACTCTCATCAGATAGGCTGTCTCCTTACCACAATCCCAGATTGGGGAAGCATATACGGCGATCACAGAGTAAGGAATCCTCCACAGCCTGGAGTGTGCCGGTTGTAGACAAGGAGCTTTTAGCCAGTACCCAGGGGAAAAAGCATATAGACCATGGCGTAATATAGTACTAAAAAGGTGTATTAAAAGTAAAGAGTTTGCACTTACAAACTTGTAGAAATAAAACAGCAGAGTTTTAAAATTTGCAGAGCCGGCCGGCTACAAACCGATAGACGCTCCCGTCCTGTTTTGCGTGGTGACGTCAGCACGTTAACCCTCAGACGCGTTTCGTTATAGCGAACATTATCAATGAGGAACGGGCAGCGTGCTGTGTCACCACCTTATAAAGAAAACACCCTCGATCTGAATCATGGATGTGAAGCTCCGGGCGCCATCTTAATTATGGGCAACCCTTATGTAATGTCTATACGGAACTCCTGGCGGATATTCCGTTCCCTCTTGGAGCAAGAATCTCCATTTTGACTGAGGTCAATGCTTTTATAAATTGAGCCAAATTTATTGGAACTCAATGTTGTTAACAAACCCAGAACTACCCCGTATTCTAACCCAATCAACACTATAGTTGATACTAAGTGATACTGTGAACGTGAGTCCGCAATACTGCGGATACCAAAATAACAAAAAGAGAGTGAGGTAAATTAATTTAATTGTGAGAATCATTATAAAAAGGATTATTTAAAAAAGTGAATGTATATTTTCTTATTAATTCTGATATAGTTGTAATCAATACCAAAAAGAAATTTAAATTAAATAAATAAGTGAGTCAAAGTGACTCAAAGTGATATGATTTATTTGCATGTTTAATGTATAAACATGTGCATATCTCAAACCTTTATGGTAAAAACATGCACATTTCAAATCACTGTAACATGCAAATATGTAAACAACCCATATTACGTATAACATGAACCGTTTGTAATGTGTTTTAATTCTAACGTGTACTACGTGTACTACCTTATATTTTAATTGTGAAGGTGGTGCATATATATGAATCGTGTGCCACACATATTTTGACACCTTGTGTCACCATGTGTCACCCCCCCAACAAAAAAATAATAAATAACCCATATAAAAAATCGCATAAGATTATATCTTATAATTAGGTAGGTTAGTTTATAGTGTATGAATTTATGTGGGAGGGGATCAATAAATAATGGATAATAAATGATGTACCCTCTTCCTTTACTACAGGAGATGCACATACATGACTCAGGTCAAGTTTACAAAGCATAACTACACCTGTACAGTTACAGTTTCAAATCATAACATCATATATATAGTCAGTGTAATGTCAAAAGTTGAGTGGGAATGCATTTACATCAGGAGTTATCTATGAAAGCATTTACATCCACATCGATGTTAAGCCCATAGGGGGCATAAGTCCTGGCTTTATAGATCCATGCCATTTCTAGCTTGGAGATTTCTCTCACAAGAGAGCTCCCCCTCCAGTTTGGACTAAATTTGTCAATCCCCAAAAATAGGGTATTTGAAGGATCTTTTCTATGGACTAATAAGTAATGTTTAGATACCGAATGGTTTCTAAAACCAGTTATTATATTTGTAATATGCTTGTTTAATCTAACCTGTAATGGTCGCTTACCATTACAGGTTAGTTGCTGTTTTATTTCTACCAGTTTGTAAGTGCAAACTCTTTACTTTTAATAAACCTTTTTAGTACTATATTACGCCATGGTCTATATGCTTTTTCCCCTGGGTACTGGCTAAAAGCTCCTTGTCTACAACCGGCACACTCCAGGCTGTGGAGGATTCCTTACTCTGTGATCGCCGTATATGCTTCCCCAATCTGGGATTGTGGTAAGGAGACAGCCTATCTGATGAGAGTGCATGTTTGCTGGCTTGTGTTTTCTTTCTGGTAAGGAGGCACTTTGTAAGTTAAGTCTTTACGGATCACATGGATGCACTTTTCTGCTCTGAATTAAGTGGGAGATCTTTTGGAAGGACCTTTTGATCTATTTGTGTTTTTTTCCTTTGGCATCTGGTAAGGAGGCCCTCTAAGAGGTGGTGGTGCACATTTATATCAATCTTCTGTCACGGGTGCTTTTAAATTTTACATTTTGTTTGGCACTCAACCTATTCACCCAATCTTTTAGTGACATATTTTTTGCAAAGTGTAGCAGTATTATGCTATGGTGTATTTCTGCTTTTTTCCGGTAATGTGTAACCTTAACGTGTGAGCATCACATTTGGGAAGAGACGAGTACTACACTACATTTCTTGCTGTGCTTTCTTCTAATAACCTGGATCATCAACCCAGGCTGGGTTAAAGCCATATGCGATTTTTTGGCTTACATCTGGTAAGCATGCTTATTCATAAGAACAGGGGTCAACACTGCTGAGAAATATTATTTCTACTGAGAGATATTATCTTCACTAAAAGAAACCGTTTTTTTGGAGTGGTTTATATCTCCTACCTTCATATAGACTCTATGAGCGCGATTTTTTTCCTTATATTATATTTGTGTTTATCTCACTATTATTGCAGCTATACTTAGAGTCTTTTAATTATTATATGTGTGGGTGACTAGCGCAGTTTTTTACCCTTGATTTTAGTTGTGTCCAATGACGCTGTTAGTGGCGTTGGTTAACGCCAGACGGGGAGTGTTATGTCTCCAGGATACCTCTTTCTTTTCTGAGGTTCAGAAAAGAGAATTACCTTGTCATTTAATTTGTATATTGTGTTGTTGCATTATTAAGCTATAAATTATGTTTGTTCTAGGTTCCACCACCTACTGGCCAAACATTAATATAGTTTATAAGAGATATCCAGTTACTTAGGTAGTGATGTAAAAATCGTCATATCCTCTTTAGTCAGGAAGTGAAGCAGCCTCAGAGATAAACATGTTCATATCATGGCAGCAGCCTAGATGCTATCTCTCCTCATCCATGGCATCGAAGGTAAGCCATATTTATCTTCCTCCTCCACAAGCTATCAGGGAAAGGAGTTAGTCATTTTAGTTATTATTTTATATGATGTTTACTGCTGTATGGTAATGTTATATTATTCTTGTTGTTTTCAGTTTTACCGAATATCACATGTGTCATTCACGTGTATATCTGCAACGTGCC